>CM057007.1:26726115-27111115 GCA_029891345.1 Dryococelus australis | reverse complement strand
CATTAAAGAGTTTGGGTCGATATAACAAAATTTGATAAGTTCGACCGAGTTTCGAACCTAGATCACCCGCGTCAGCTAATGTGAAAAATGATGACGCCGGAAGTCTTTTGAATAGATATACTCCAAATATTGGGCAACGTGTGCAAATAAAAATAATATTTCAAGTTTTACAGCTATACTTGTCAGTTTCTTGTTGCATTGTTTTATTAATATGTTCATTCGATTGTTAAGCATCAACAGACTATCAAACACGGTTACTATTCTAATTGTCATAAAAAATACAAACAAACTCTCGAGCTGTATTTTCGAACGAAGGCAGTCAAATGAGTGGCCAAACAAATAATATACAGTTGATTCAACAAAATATTTAGTTGACAGTCTAAAATTTTATTTTGGCCCAACACAGAGATTTTGTTTATTCACACATATATTTGTTAGACGAACAAAATTAATTTTGTTGCTTTTCAAATTTTGTTTGCTCAACAATATATTTTGTTAGGAGAACTAAATATATATTTGGCCCTATAAAAATAAATATTTTGTTCAATTTTCTCTCAGTGCACCCAAGACATTTTCGGTCTATTCTGAAATCATTAGTCTGCTAGTTATATTACGCCTTTTAGATACATCTCACGTTATTACAGACCGGACGATAAGGTATAGCTGTAAATTACTGGGACTCGCATTTACGAGCACCCGTATTAGATCATTCGCACTCCAGCCAACCTAATTCGTTTTTTTTTTTTTTTTAAATTACTTTAAGCGAATGTCCGGACTGTTCTTTCTTGGACAAGGCCATTTCCCACCACGGTCTTAACATAGACTAAAGATGAGGTAGACCGATTATTCGTCTTCTGCGCATGTACCCAACATTAACCTACCCCAATCCTGCACAACTGTCAAAGTCACATGACCAACAGTGATGAAACTGTTTGTTTATATTTTAATTATTTAATGGCAAGCACTATTATGCGAATAAAATGCTTTTACCAATTTCAATTTTAATCAACTGCATTACAAATTGGTTCGAGGAAGTAAACATACATCTCAAAACATTTGTTTACAATTCAGTTTTCCAACCTAATATCCAAACCATGCAGTTTTTGCTAGACACGTTGGGACACGGAGATTGGTTGTGCGCAGCCAGCGAGATCGGTCTACCTCGCCTTTAGTCTATGAGTCTTAAACCTCCGAGCAGTTAGTCCCGTCTTTAATTACTTCGCTATCAGCAAGACGTTAAATCACAGAGAAGTTAGTACAACTTTCTTTCAGCAGAATCGGATTGACGTTTTTCCATAGCGCAACGCTGACAGTCTATAGACATGTAATACAACCATTAACCATATTTTAAAAAAAAAGTGTTGTCGATTTTTCAAGGTATTAAATTATGTGACGATTTCTTACGATGACGAGGTGTGCACAAAAACGACCAACACACTACAGATATAAAATATTGCGCATTAGGAAAGGTAAGAATATAAAACATGGCACAAAAACCAAGACGTCTATTCATTCATTTCCTGTTCGAGCTTTCATGTTATCCAGTACGAAAAGAAAGCGGAACTTCAAATGGCATGGACCTAACGTCAAATTTTCAAACAAAATTTCGAAAACACGTATTGAATACCTTTAAAAAGAATTAATCGTATAGTCTGTACATTTTGGAGATGTACTTCATACACGGAAGTAATTGTTTTAATATGTTTTGTAAAAAGCAAAATTACACTCCGAAATGGTTTGTGGTCGTATCAGAACTAACGAAACGGTGCACCTCACTGGATTATCTCTAGTTTACCAAAGCTGCTTTAGTACCTGGCCCCAGAGGACAGGAACATTTTTGTGCGGGGGATTGTCACGTGTGGCGGACTCTGCAGTGATGTGGGGTTTTCTCGGGGTAGTCCCTTTGCCACCCTCGTGCAGTCTCTCCTCCCAGCAGTCTGGAAAGATAGGTGTTTCCACCCACTCGAGCAGCCAGTACACTGACACTGCCTGAATGCGGAAACGACTGGCAGATTTGCTTTCATACACAAATCAAAGGTTGCTTTGGCAACGTCACAATTTTTGAAACAAACATTTGGGGGAAAAAAATTCGAAGCCCACAAGCACAGACGTGCTGCAGTACGTCGTGGCATGCTTGCATTCAGTTATGTTGGTAACGAGTTAATGACATAATTCTTTGGCTTGAAGCACTGCGATTGTATAGGCCTTTCACGGTAAAATGAGCACTTTTTAAGCCCTAGTTATTTTTTTTTCTTTTAACCAATTTATATCCTTCCGCCACTTGTTAACGCAAGTCTTGCCATGTGAGAAATAAACACAATGTATGCATTCACCATACCCAAAACCAAAAGTCCGAGGCCACGATGAAATGTATTTATCGGTTATTATGTCTGATGAAACAGCTTCAAAAAGTGCTCACATTACAGTGAACGGCCTATAATGATTTAATTTATGGTAGATCATTTTAACATTTATTTGATACACACTAAATAAATAAAGCATGAATCTGTATTGTCGCATGCGGACGCCTGAGGGTCGTATCTGAGTTCGTGAGGGATAGATGTCTTAATAAAAAAAGAAAAAAAGAAACTAAATTTGATTTCCTATTTATTCACTCCGCTATTATTTACAGCATTAAATTATCTGTCTCCATTTTTACTCTTTTTATTTTACAGTCAGCGCAATATTTAATGTACATTTCAACTTTAATTAACGCCCTTCTTAATTGTCTCTGTTGGTTACATTCAATTAACTCATACTAATATCAACACGTGTTAAGTCTATATGTTGCCATTATTTATAATGTCTTTCACTCACGCATCTAGTCCAATAGTCCAGCCTGCCGGCCGCACATTTCACTACGTGATATCCGTAGTAGCACACTTCCCTTTTACTGGTTCTCCCGCCGTTCATCTTATATCGCTCGGCACTCAGTCAATCATTCACTCATCAACTCCAACTCAACTTCCCAATTCATAGTGTCGCGCATTACCATCTGGAAGGTTCAACGCACCCCGAGTCACGCTGAGAGAACGAGGTCAATAATCCAGACCATTCTTCAGATAAACGCAGGAATAAATACAACAATGGTCAGCAATTTACGCTGCTAAGGGTATTATATTGTCGACTTGCTTTGTGTAACTGATACTGCCAAATCGCTCGCACCGCCGTTCAATATATTACACTGACGTGCCGCGCCGTTATCACACTACCCTGTCCTCTTACTCCTGCTTCACGCGTGGCACGCGAAGGTCAGCAGAGCAGACCAGCAACACGTAACACTATATCAACAGCACATATAAATTCCTAACAATTTATCGTTTTCACTCGTATGACGCATGGATAAATTGAACCAGCCCAATACAATGTTAATATTACATACGGCTGTACAATACAAAATGAGAAGGAAAAATAGATCCTAAGCTCAGCTAGCCGTGAACCTCCTGTAATAATATTCCCTGTAATAATTCACCTACAAAATTTACAATAGCTATCCAAAAAACATTCGGAAGCATCGTTAAAAGTTATATTAGAGTAAATCAATTTTTTACGTTTTACAAACAATTCTTTAGTAAAATATTTCATCCCTACAACTCACTGTTTGATGAAACACACAATCTTGTGTGTGGTTACATTTTTAAAATACACATGAAGTCTATAGCACTTGTTAAAAAAAAAAAAAAAAAAAAAAAAAAAAAAAAAAAAAAAAAAAAAAAAATCACAGTGCGTATGCGTTTTAAGTTTATATGCAGTCTGACATTGTCTTAGGCCTAACTCTTTCAGTTAGTACCTATCATGTTTAATATTGGACTTAAAGTGCTTTAATGGTCTACATTGTACACAATAGTAAGCAGCGTCCATGGAGAAAAGTCTTTAACGTGTTTGAGGCGCAGAGTGAATATAGGGTAGAGCGAGCTCGCTGGCTGCGCAGGACAAGTCTCCGTGTCCCAACACTGAACTGCTTTGCTGACAACGCGACTGTCGTAAACGACGTGGACAAGATTTGAGGTAAGAGCACTGTTTATAAAACAAATGCTTCGAGATGTGTGTATACTCACTTTAACAAATTTAAAAAGTGATAATATTAAAGCCAAATCTACAAAAGTATTTTATTGAGAAAATGTTATTCTCTTTTGAAATTAAGATAAAATAAAATAAAAAATGGGGCGTGGCTGTGTTGGGTGAAACGGCCGTTTGTTTTGCGTGAATACGTCTACGTTGACGCACTCGGACGCCTTAATGTTGTTGTTGTTGTTGTGTTTTTTTTTTTACGTTCCGGCACCGCTTCACTCGATCATATGGGGTTTTATGGGTATCACTGGATTGCTTTTGACATGGTATTTCCAACCGTTTACGATTTCTGTATTTCGACTTGGCTTTTTGACGAGTATAGGCCGAAATTGTGTTAAGTTTTTTAATTTTTTACATTAAAATAATACCATTTAATCATAATCACGCCACACAAATGTTTTTATACACGCAATCGATTGATCTTGACGATATCTATCGATTTAAACTGAAACGAGCGTCGTAGCTTCTCCTAGTCAAAAGTTATACTTCGCGGAAGTTATGAGACGTGGCGAAACGAACTCAAAATTGCACCTCTCCCCCTCCCCCCCCCCGGGCACGATGCTTCGCAGTCCTCACTCAACGTAATATAGTCTTTGATCCTTTGGCAATCGAGTGATCTAATTGAATTGAGAATGTAGACGATAGATTCTGAGCTGCAATGCCGAACTGTATCCCCCGATTTTATCATCGACTTTTCTGGATTACCTCCCCCTAGGGTTGCAAATTTAAAGACGTATTCACGTCAAAACACGTTAATCACTGCTCTCACAACGTGACGTTGACAGTTTGGGGTAGGCCAATGTTGGGTACATGCGTATAAGACAAAGGATCGGTCTACCTAATAATTAGTCGATGGTTTAATTTATCGTTCGCTATTCAGACTACGTTTCATATTCTCGTAAACAGCTGCTGCGAGTAGGCGTAACATGAGTTGAGTTAAGGGACGAGGTCTTGAGAGCCGATGAGGGTGAAATGAAGCGAGAATGGAGCAGTGTCGGAATGCAAGGGCGGGGAAAACTGGAGCGACCAACGGCATCGTCCGGCACGATTCCCACTTGCGAAAATCCAGGAGAGATATTTGCTGGCCCTGATATACGCTGTAAATTTTTTTTTTCATTTACAAGCAAAATTTTTGCTATGAAACATTAACATTAACTGTCTAACAGCGTCACGTGTTTTTAAAATTGTACTTGTTTTATTATAATTATTTAATTTGGTTTAAGTGTTTTGCGTTATTCATAATTGTAATACATTTCCTTTTGCTGGCAACTACACTTTACATCACCATTATTTTTGCACAAACAGCTTTAAAAATTTTTTTTTGTCCCTTATTTTGCTTGCTCTCGTGGATACGGGTTAGTGCAGTACTAACATTTTTTGACGTCTGTTATAAACATAGCTTTTGTAGTTTCACAAGCGTGGGTAAATTTACAGGAGAAACTTTTGTACTGTCACGAACATTTGTGAAATTACAAACAATATCGCGGTAAAAATTACAAATTTCGTTTACAGTGTACAGCAAAGCCACGGAGTACAAAGTGCACAGTGTACAATAACTTGGATTACAAAGTGCGCAGTGTACAACATAACCACGGAGTATGAAGTGCACAGTGTACAACATAACCACGGAATACAAAGTGCACAGTGTACAACACAGCCACGGAGTACAAAGTGCACAGTGTACAATAACTTGGATTACAAAGTGCGCAGTGTACGACATAGTCACGGAGTATGAAGTGCACAGTGTACAACATAACCACGGAGTATGAAGTGCACAGTGTACAACATAACCACGGGATACAAAGTGCACAGTGTACAACATAACCATGGAATACAAAGAGCACAGTGTACAACATAACCACGGGATACAAAGTGCACAGTGTACAACACAGCCACGGAGTACGAAGTGCACAGAGGTGAAATGGCGAAGCAATCTCTTTGATGTGAGCGTTCACGGTATCCGATTGGCTGCGTGAGTATTTGTAAGTGGGTCTTGCGTCTGATTGGCTACCGCGTTATGAGAAAGGTTCGCTATTGGCTGCGGGCTGCCAAGCAAGTTACCAAGCGTTGTTTGGCGAACGTCGTTCCGACATGTTTGTTGGAAAGTGACGCCATTTTGTTGGCGCGTCGCGGCTGGAGTTCGCGGAATAAGCGACTGTTTCGCTTCTGTATTGTTACGTATTCTATGGCAGAGCATCAAACAGCAATATAATTTTTAACCAAACATTTGTTTGTTGCTACACACAAAAAATAGTTATCTGTAAATGAAGGGGTTAAGATGAAGACCTAAAGTTTAACGATTCTAAACTTTATAGAATAAAACCAGCAATGAATTTATTTAAGCTTCCCGAATTAAGTATTTCAAGGGTAACTAAAGAAGAAGAAAAAAGAACAAGTGAATTTTCCAGACAGTTTCACCGCTCCCCTCTGAACGAGATAAATTGTAAGGCGCAAAACTAAAACGCTGTAATTTGATCAAAGGAGCCAGCATTACGCAGCTTGCATGTTTCTACGCCGTGAAGGGAAAGTATTTCCAGTGTTGGGTTGTAAGAATTGGGAGGGGGGGGGTGAAGTGAGGGGGGGGGGTGAAGTGAAAGAGGGAAACTGCGTCGGGGCGGGTATCCCCGAAGGGGCTAGAGTCCCCCTTAACCAGCGAGGGAAGCCCAGCAGGAGCTTTGTCGCGGAATATATGAGACACCGCGAGAATTAATGAAACGCGCTGCTTCCCGAAGGCTAGCGAAACTTTTGTGTCTGCGCTGAGAAAAGGAGTGATGTTGGGTAAAAAAAAAAAGGGGGGGGGGGTTGCTTTTCAAGTTCCTAACTCGCTGGTCTCACTTTTCCCACATTTCAAGGACTACGTCCGCTACAGCTCTTTTTGTGAAAAGTCTCAGCGGGAAAAGAATCAAGCGAAAAATGAAATAAAAATTTAAATAATGCATACGCACTATTTCTTCGTGCGGTTAAGAAATCTTCCTCTGCCTAAGAATGATAAGGTGGAATGGCTACTTAACACTACCAAATCTCCAAAACTAAATGAGTAAAGAAATACTGCATTAGCGGAGGAACTATGCTGAAAATCAGTGAAAACTGTAGCTCTGAGCAGTTGTTCTCTCGAGATGCCGACTTACAAAAAAAAACCAGCAGGCCGCCATCGCTTCACTCAGGTTTTATGGAGTTATTGAAATGCGTACCTATATATACAACTACCCGTGACTACCGGCGACTACCCCCGACTACCTGCGATTACCCGTGACTATACCTGCGAATACCCGTGACTACTTGCGACAACATTCGACTACCTACGATAAACTTACGACAACCTGCGACTATCTGCAACAACCTGCGACTACCTGCGAAAACTTACGACTACTTGCAAGTACTTACGTATTTTTTTTATATAGGATACACATTTTCTTCTAGCAATGTTGCAATTTATCTTTAATGGTTTTGGTAGAGCGTGCTTAGAAAGCAGCCAAGTAGCTAATTTTTCCCCCACTTGGTTTACAAATTTTGGAATTTCTCAAGGTATTTTTTTGAATTAAACATAGCCCATGTCCATGTGGTAGAATGTAGCTTTCTAGCAGTGAAAGAATTATAAGAATCGGAAGTGTAGTTTCCGAGATTAGCCGATACATAAAAACAGACAAACTCACATTACCTCTTTATAATATTAGTATAGATTTCATTTTAAGGTTCATGGACACGAAAAAATTCATATTTAATATTTTTACGAAATACTGCTCAAATATTTGCCGGAATAAAAAATTCTCATAGCTCGTATTTATTGCATAATGGCAAGTCAGAATCACAACTTTTGTGTTTTTTAAACGTACAAATAAAATAAACGGGAAACATTTTCAGAAAATTTAAAAAGGGTGACTGATAGATCATGTCTTAATTTAGTTTACGGTATGCTTGAAAATATATTTTACCAAAAACTTATAGGATGCTACAATACAAAACATGTAAAAAATTTCCTCAATTTGAAAGATTTTTTAAAAATACAAAACCATTATATAGCGTGATTTCAAATATTTCTAGAAGTAATGATATTTAATTTCAACGTGAATTATATCATTTCCGTAAGTTAGTTATTTTTAATGAATTGTACATCGCAATAACACTAAAATTGTGATTTTGGAGTGCCATTATGCAAAAAAAATATGCTTTCTAAAATATTTTTATTCGAGGAACTACCCCCAGTGAGTAATGTCTACAAATTGAGTATACGTTGTTCACGGAAAAGCGAGTACTTTTGAGAAACGTCTCATTAGGAATAATAGTCAATAAATATATTATATTTTAGCCTTAGAAGTAAACTACCGAGTGCGGTGGAGTATACACGCTGAGTTTACTTGGCAAAATTTATTTTAAATAGTTGGTTAAAGGATAAAAAAATGGCCGAAAGGAAAAAGTAACTAGGGCCACGCAAGTGCTCACTTTACCGTAAACATCCTATACTATTTCGTACAAGTTAAAATTAATGAAAATTCGTGACCAGCACCTTAAGAGACGAGGATACAAAAAAAAAAAAATTAACGAGGCAAATGGTTGCGCTCACAGTCGAAGTCAATTTGTGCCCCTTATTTCAGCCGGTCCGGCAAAAAATATGAAACTAGAGACACGGTCGTCAATGTTTACACGAATCACTTGTGCGAAGAGTTAAGGTATGCAATAAAAAACTCGCCCCCCCCCCCCCCCCCCCCCCACCCGCATCTCGACAGATAGCGCTTGGGGTACGGGTAGGAGCGATTTGTGAAACCACTCAGACACGGGTAAATTCTAATTAACCAGGTCCCAGCGCAGTGAAAAATTAGTGCATCACCTCTGGTTAACGAGTCGGTGGTCCTAAAATAAACGAAACATCGATGCTCGAATCCAATGATTCAGACATTAAATTTTCACCTAAGAAGACGAGAAGAAAAAAATTACACTAAACAAAATCTAAATTGAAAATTGCACGCATTCGGAAGCTGAAATGAAAAACATTGTCAATACATATAATTAACTCTACGCGACACAACACATGACATTTGTAAAAAAAAAATTTTGTAACGGGATATTTATTAATGAGAAGTTACTCTTTTCGCTATATATTAACAGGGTTAAGAACGGCACGGAAATTTTTAGGCTTTAGTTAAAAATATGTTGGCATCACAAAACAATTTGCTGTAGCTTCTTATTGTTCTGAGAGACTAGCTGATAGCAATATTCTTAGCTTACGATGTCTTCAACATCTTAGTGAGTGAGAATACGTAGCTACTGGAAAGATAAGAGTTCTTGCATTTAAGTGAATATTTCAATACGCTGTATACACTGCCGAAAATAAGTATGACAAAACAAAGAAACAAAAAATAAACAAATCCCAATAAAATTAACTACATAAAGGTAGGAACTTTATAAGAACCTAGCAGACAGTTGAATGTGAAGCAACGAGCGCAAGGAAGAATAAGTTAAAAATATTCACATAATTAGACAAACGACATGAATAAAAAAAAAATTGTACATTTTTTAAAATAAAATACTAAACGAAGGTTTTAGGTCAGGCCGCCGCGTACGGAAAATAAGCAATGTGTGATAGCCTCCTGGCGAAACGCGACGAATGGTGAACGAAGATAGGTCTGTTATGAGTATGTATAACTTACTGTCATACATGAAAGGGTTAGGAGTGTAGCTGAATAATGGAATATGAATTTGG
Source organism: Dryococelus australis (assembly GCA_029891345.1). Taxonomy (NCBI): domain Eukaryota; kingdom Metazoa; phylum Arthropoda; class Insecta; order Phasmatodea; family Phasmatidae; genus Dryococelus; species Dryococelus australis. The sequence goes on along the minus strand of CM057007.1, from coordinate 27,101,346 downwards.
TAGACCACTACCGTGAATGAATGGGTTTATTAAAATGATGAACATACAATAACATATTACGCTAATATTAATTACTCGTGGGAGCTTATAATGAAGTGATCATACGTACAATTAACCTGTTATGATTATTTACCACACGCCATTACTATGACAAACTAACTGGGATGTCCCCACCTTAATCATGTTTCCGCAGCCTGCTTCTGGTACGCGGTTATCGATGTCCTCTCTCGGCGATAGCCTGATGAGAAAGACTTCGCGTCCAGAGTGACGCCGGCCTATATCGGTGCGTTGTTTGACATGCTCGTTCCCGACTGCTGGCCGGCGGAGAGGATTTCTGCATATGGCTTCGTCGGAATGAGTTGTTACAATCCCGCGCGCGTCCTGGTTTAATGTTTGAAGGTGTGATCCGACAGGCTGTTTGGTTAAGGCCTGATCACATCATAATAGGACCACCGAGGGACGTTGAAGTAGCAGACCGGCGGCGAATGACGCGAAGGTGTGAGAAACCGCGGCGGACGTGGCGGATAAGAAGGGGAGGTGAAACCGTGCGCATCTCTCCCCCCTCCCCCACCCCATAGGACTGCTTCACGACGTCACCTTGGTTGGTCAAGGTCATCCCCGCCAAGCATTCACGACCCTTGTCACGTTCTGTTCCGTGCAAGCTACAGTGTTGTTTCAGTCACGTGTGATTTGAAACGCGAAAATGCCCAACTGTGCAATTTACGGCTGTCGTGACCATTACAGGACGACTAAGGGTTCGGCCATAAAATACTATTCATTTCCGAAAAATGAAGACTTGTGTAATTAAATGGATTACAGCTTGCAGAAGAAAGGACAACCTTTGTGTGGACAGAGGTATGTTGACAGAAATTATTTACAGTAAGATGAGCAAACAATTTTTTTTTTCTCCTTTTAGAGTTTAAAGCTCCAAATATTAATATTCTTTTAACAAAATTATTTGCTAATGAAATGCTTATTTGCAGTGAACTTTATGTAAAAAATGGTTTTGGAAGGAATAACAATCGTAATTTAAATGCATTCTATGTTATATACAAAATAATACCTAATCGTTTTGGTTAAGACATGGTTCTGAGTAACTTGTGAGCGGTAATTCTTCAATAAAATAATTTTGATTTTTTTTTTCTTCTGAACATTTTAAGGTAACGTATGCTGACAATTTTTTTTTTTTTTTTTTGCTTTTGAGCAACATTTATTATTAAAGAAAAATTAAGAGCCACAGATCAGCGGTAACATTCGTAGCGGGAGAATATAAGAACGCTCCCTCTAAAAAAAAATTTGCTGTTCCTTACTTTACTGTACGCGCATCAAGTCTGTTAGCTCGGTACTAACTGTAACGGTAAGTTAAGTAACTCACACACGCTTATATCGAACACTTATATCTTAATTTGATGTATTGTTAAAATCAGCGCTACCGTAATTTATTGGGAAAAGGGCGAAGGGTCTATAGTAGCTGCTTTATATATAGTACGGTTCAGAGAAGAGGAAAATGACTGTTTCCCCCCCTTCCCACATAAAACAAAAAAAAATTTCTTTCTTCCATTGAAAAATAAGATTGCCGCTTCTACTATAGTGGCAAAAGGTGGTCGCTGTTCTTTATTTTCAGGGCAAGACGTTAGTAAAATGTAATATTTCCTTCTACTTTGCGCTATTTGAACACAGCTTAATTTAAAGTTAATTAATTAATTTTTGTATCAACGCCCCCCCCCCCAAGTTAACGTTAATTAGAAATGCATGTATAATGTTTTCAATTAAGTTAATATAGCCTGAATTTTTTCAGATGCATTACTAAATTTCAATTTTCATTATCTACGTACTTTAGTTAGTATAACTGTAATATAAACTGTTGAATTGTTCCTCTGTAAAAAGTTCAGTGTAAATGCACTGGTGTAAAAATTTACAAAGTTACCAATGGTTTTCTGGGAGAAAACCCACGAGCGCTTTTAAAATGGTTAGACCCAAATATTTTCACAGCATAAAAAAAATTAATTATTACATTTGTAATGTTCGACAATAATGGTCATTTCGTTGATTTTTAATGCAACGAATATTGTTAAGCATTTAATTGAAAATATTACATTTAAAATTGCCGTACCAAAAGATACTGAAAAAAAATGCAAGGACAATTTTTTAAATTTATTTATAATGGAATTTGTTATTCAACTTTGGTGCATTAAGGACCGGTTTCATAACGTCTGTTTAAAATCATGGTAAACTAACGGCGTGATTAATTTAACCCGAACGATTAAGTACTGGTTAGTACAGTACTCTTTCTCAACGTAACTATACATTACTAGTCAATAGAAAATCTCTTTTCCATACACATTTACAGAATATTACCTCACAATTTGACGAGCAATTTCCCCCAAATCTATGTATTTATAGCGAGTGAAAAATTATTTATAGTATTTTTTATGTTTACACCTTATGTGTTATCTATTAACTTCTTTTATAGGCAGTATTTTCAAAACGTTTACAAACACTTAACGATTTTTAATTTGTGTGAGGGCCAAAGTAATCACCCACAGTAATAGAAAACCAATCAGATGCGTAGAATCTCAGCGCTTCGCATAAACATAACCTCCTATCAGGAACGGTCCCCAGATGGTGATTAGATTGTTAATCGGAACCTCTTGTTGTGTTTAACTTAACCACTGGTTACTGCCCACTAATGGACTGGTTAATCTTAACCAAACGAAGGGAAACAGAAAATATTGTTAAAAGCACTTACAATTTAATCGAAAGATAATTGGAACAAAACCAGGCATTGTGAAACCGGCGCTAGCATGCTTGTTGTTATGGTGTTAAGAAAAAGGGGGGGGGGGGAAGAGAGAAAAACTGCACCACTCCAAGCCATTTGTTTATCAACGAAACATTTTAGTTGAATATTTTTGTAAATATATGGCATCTTTAAATAAAGTTGCATTTATTTAGTTAAAATATGAAGTGATTATGTGTGTTTTCTCTTCCAGCAAGAATATATCCAATTCCATTTTACGGAAAATCGTTAGGAAAGACGTTGCAACAAAAACGTCTTCAATATTCTCCAGCAAAATGCAGAAAAAACAAGCATGTCGCCGTGCCTACTGAAAATGTACCGGGTCGTGATTCACAAGGAACGTTCTTCGACAAGAAATTTAGAGGGAAAGAATTGAAAAGAGGATGAAGAAAAATGTAGTTAGGGAGTTGTTACTAGATGCATCCGTTTCCACCGCCGGCTCGCATCCTACGGAACCACAAGTAGCGAATACATCGACAATCAACGATATTCCTAACAATGCAGAGAAGACCACTGAAAGTAAGATTTTATCAATATCTGCCGCGAATTTGTCTGCATTGAATGCAAGAATAAAAGAATTAGAAACGGAAAATGAAAATATCAAAATCACAGCGGAAAAAAAACTGTTGGTAGAAAATTCATCTCTAGAAAAAGAGAAGATGCTGCTTCATGAAGAATTAAGGCAATTATAAGTCAAGAACTCTGGAATGATCACTAGCAGTGTTTCTAAAATTTTGTCGAAGTATTTCACTCCAGGGCAAGTCAGAATAATTCTGGATGGGCCTGGAAGAATTCAGTGGTCGTCTGAAGACGTTTCGGCTGCTATATCGTTAAGAAGCACCAGTCGAAAGGCGTACAGGTATTTACGAAACAAGATAAAATACCCACTTCCTGCTATAACAACTTTGAGAAGATGAGCATCAAACCTTCAGTGCTGTCAAGGACTTCAGAAACATGTTCTACTACTAATGAAAAAGTATGCACAGAGTTACAGTAATTTTGAACGCGTGACTGCAGTGTTTTTTGACGAAATGCAAGTTTCAAGTGCGATTTGCTTCAATAAAAAGAAAGAACGAATAACGGGACCATGCAAAACAGTACAAGTAGTCATTGCTAGAAGCATGCTTTCAAAATGGAAACAGCCAGTGTTTTATGATCTTGGCTGTACTACGACTACTGCGATGGTAATGAGTACTATTTCAGAATTAGAATCAAGTGGATTTCCAGTGTACTGAGTCACCAGTGACACGGGAGGTGGTAACAGAAGCGTCATGAAATCACTGGGAGTTAATGATCAAAATTCCTTCATTTGTCAACCCCGATGATATATCGAGAAGGGTACACATGTTTGCCGATAGACCGCATCTTTTAAAACTTGCAAGGAACCATTTCTTGGACAAAGGTTTTATTTTGCGTTCGGGTGAAACTGTTGATAAAAGTACAGTGCAGCAACTACTTGATAAGCAACAAGGCGACCTAGAAATTGCATTTAGAACTACCCAGCATCACTTGGATGTATCAAAATCTCAGCGCCAGAAAGTTAAAACTGCGGCACAATTATTTTCCATAAGTGTTTTGAAAGCACTGCTCTACAGCGGAGAGAACAGCTTGATACCAGGAAACTGGAAGTCAACTGCCGAGTTCTTGGAATTACTTAATAAATGGTTCGATATATTTAATTCAAGTTTCCCATACGTCAAAGAAAAGGGTAAACGTGCTCACGGAGTAGAAGAAGATTGGAAAAGCAACATTCTGAATGCAGGTGACAATGTCGTGGAAAATATGAGAGGAGCTGGCTGCAAATTCAAATTGCCATTTCAGAATGGTATTCTTATGAACAACTCTTTGAAAAATCTGTTTTCAGATTTGAAAACTCAATATAAAGTCAGGTATTTATTGACTTGCAAGGTTAATCAGGACTTCCTAGAAAAAAAAATGTCTTCCTTCATCGGGCTTGGTCACACGAACGATCATCCGACACCACAGGATTTCATGCACCGCCTTCGATCTGATATTTCGGGGAAACATACGTGCGCCGTGTTTACGTTGTACCAGAAGTCGGAAATGGCCGAGGAGACAGATATTCAGACCTGCCCGACTGCACATATGTTACAGAAAATTGCTGAAGGTTGAGGAAACAGACGTACATGATTACTGTGAAGAAGTTCCACTTTATTTGACAGACAAACATTTGTAGACCGGGAACAGTAAAGCGAGCACTTCTTGAAGCTGTTCCACCAGACATAATAACCAATAAATACATTTCACTGTGGTCTCGTACTTCTGGTTTTGGGTATTGTGAATGTACGCACTGTGTTTATTACTCACATGGCAGGGTTTACAATAACAAGTGGCGGAAGGATATAACTTGGTTGAAAGAAAAAGAGTAACTAGGACTTCAAAAGTGCTCACTTTACCGTGAACGGCATATATATAGTGAGAATGATAAAACCTTGGATAAAATAACACTTATGTGGCTGGATACGCTGCTCATTATTTCAGAACTAAGTATTCGAATCTTGGAAATCCAACTAAAACGAGTAGTTTATGGGAAAATACTTGGATATAATTCATTTCGTGTGGACAGTTCCTAGCCAGGACTTTATTAACGCTGTCATAGTTGCAGAGAAAGTGTGTCTTGATTTCCATGGTGACTTTTTTTAGCAGACAAACACAAATAATAAAAAAAACGTGACGGAAGAAATTTTAAAAAGATGTGCCGAATTTACTTCGGGGGCTATAGAATATTTTTTTTAAAAACCCGCACCTACATATCTACGTGTTAAAGAACTGAACAAAGAAATGGGAAAACAAAGTTCGTCGGCTATACGCCAATTAATAAAGAAACTGGACAAATTATTGTGAGCTGTTAACATGCCTTAGTGTCCAGGCTATAATGCGGCATTAGGAAATAAACACAGCCACAGATAACTTGTGTACTGCAAGGCATATTTTGACTATCTTTTATGTTTATCTCGGTATAGAAGTATAGAATATGTATGTAAAAATTGTGTAATATTCTGTTTGAATTCCAAGACCGTTTTATGTTTATTGTAATGTACATGCCGGTAGTAATTCATACTTTCTTTTTGTTAAGGGGGAAATATCACTGTTAACACGAACTTCTTGACAGTTACTGCTTGCATCACGATTTTTGTATTCTGGTTTCCTGTCGAACGTGGAATGTTACAATGCTTAATACACTTGTTACATCGTTTACTACACTCGTTACATTGCTTACTGCACTTGTTACATTGCTTACTACACTTGTTACATTGTTTACTGCACTTGTTACATTGCTTACTACACTTGTTACATTGCTTACTACACTTGTTACATCGCTTACTGCACTTGTTACATTGTTTACTGCACTTGTTACATTGCTTACTACACTTGTTACATCACTTACTACACTTGTTACATTGCTTACTGCACTTGTTACATCGCTTACTAAACTTGTTACATCGCTTACTAAACTTGTTACATTGCTTACTACACTTGTTACATCGCATACTACACTTGTTACATTGCTTACTACACTTGTTGCATTGCTTACTACACTTGTTACATTGCTTACTGCACTTGTTACATTGCTTACTACAGTTGTTACATCGCTTACTACACTTCTCGAAGCTACCATTGCCGCTAATCACCCTGTGTTTGTACGCGGAAATTAAATAATTAGGTTACTGATATTGTAATAAGTTACAAATCACTAACACTTGTTTAGTAATAACAATTTGGGACAACGTTTATACATAGTCTGAAACAGAATTGTAAGAAAACATTAAGATTCTGAATGACAAAGGATACTTCCCTCCTAAGAACTTACAGTACACTACCATATGTATGGGGCAGATGTTATCCAGTCTTATCATTAACATGCCAATTAACATGGTTTATTTAACCTCCTCTTGCAATGTTAATGTGCTGCCCATTTGACTGATAGAGGTAAGATGGTTTTACTTGTGTCTTGTGGACAAGTTTCACTAAGTGTGTAATAAGAGTCCCTTGTGACGAAGCATTTTACATTTGGTCGTTTTTATAAAGTCTGTATGTGCGCGCGTGTGTGCGTGTGTGTATGTGTATGTGTGTTCAACGCGTCATGTACATTTTCGGCCACCATGTTTTATTGTACTTTCGGAAATCTTTTTGAAGACATTTGCTTTCTATAAATGTTAATTAGAATTACAAACTGATTTAAACGGACAGTCATATGAGCAACTCCTCTCAGTGGGATTGTAATAACATATAGTTGTATAATCGTGTCAAAATTTTTCTGTAAATAAACTAAATAAATGTTACGATAACTTACAGGTTTTTTTTTTTTTTTAACAAATAGTAATTATGAGGTACTGATTTCTGTAGACGTGTAATCACAATTGTAATGCAAATTTCATTAATGTTATAGCACTGATGTTTTTTCAGCAGACGTTAATATTACATTACGTACACGTTTGTGTAAACGGACGATTATCATAAGGTATTGGTTTCTGTATGCAAGCCATTCGTACTACTTGAAATGTTACTTAGGTAATTAGTTTTATAATGTAAATAATTTACGCTCAAGATAGCATAAATTGGATGATTTTCATTAAAAAAAACAATAATTAAAAGGTTAAAGTTTACTGTATGCTATGTGTCTGCTTCCTTTTACTTATTTCGTAGAAATACACTGTGTGTTCCACGATTCGAGCAAAAAATATCTGACATCCTTTTCGTTGCATAATTGAGTGTGGTATTTATAACTCACATTGATCAGACTACTGTATTAAACTGTATTCCCATTTCCAAATCCAAATACATGTACTTGGCCATCAAGGATACACAGTTATTAAACTATCGAACACCCACGTGTTGGGAAACCTCTTAATTTATCAACGTCTAGGTTTTTTCAGCGCGTTTGTAGACGTGTCCTCTGTGCTCTGGGGTGATCATAAGACACACGTTTTTTCAGTGCACTGCTGCCTCGTGTATTTCAAGCCGCAGTTTTAACGAGACATCTCTAGGAATAGGAGGCGAAGGACATACTACCCAGCTGCTTTCCTGCAGTCCGGCTGGCGCCGCGCCTGCCTGTGCAACCGTGGTGACGTCAGTGTGCCGTAGGGGCGAGCGGCCGGAAGGTTTGACCTCCCCTCCTTCACACCACGTGTCTGCGTGCGTCGACTACGAATGCGAGTGCACAAGGGCTGCTGGGAGGGCGATGCATAATACATTCACGGTTACTTCACACTTTTCTCAAGCCCTCCCAAAGTTCTACTTCCAGGATATCCCTCCGCCTTGTGCCTAACCATGTCTACAAATATTACACCAGAAGGACAACTCGCCGAAGTCGTGCGCACTCAGTTGTAATGATATTTTGCACGAGAACGATTTATTACTATCCCCGGCCGGGCCACTCCAAATTTTCCGCATGTGGGAAGGGGGTTTTCCTCGGGGAACTCACGTTTCCCCTGCCCTTTCATTTCGGCGCTGCTCCATACTCGTGTCAATCACGAGTATGGAGCAGCTCTCAGGACGTCGCTCTTAGGGGCCGCCCAAATCTCTTCACCCACTCACTATTTCTTACTAGGCGCTACCAACACACATGTTTTCCCACCGTTTTTACTCATATTTATTATAAATGAAATATTATCATTTATAAATAAAATATAATTTATAAATAAAATACAGAGGGAACGTCCCTTTAACTAAAAAATAGGATAGCCTACTTTTATTTTAACAGAAGTATATAAAACGCTTCTGATACATGGCGTATTTAGTAAATAACTAAACACGTCATACATGGGATGATATTTCAAAGGTCTGATTCAAAAAGTGTGAAGAAACTGCGAATGTACTATATCCGACGAGAGAAGGGCTGCTGTGTGTGCCAGCGCTCAAAGTACGACTGAATGGACGAATGTACTGTATCCGACGAGAGAAGGGCTGCTGTGTGTGCCAGCGCTCAAAGTACGACTGAATGGACGAATGTACTGTATCCGACGAGTGAAGGGCTGCTGTGTGTGCCAGCGCTCAAAGTACGACTGAATGGACGAATGTACTGTATCCGACGAGAGAAGGGCTGCTGTGTGTGCCAGCGCTCAAAGTACGACTGAATGGACGAATGTACTATATCCGACGACTGAAGGGCTGCTGTGTGTGCCAGCGCTCAAAGTACGACTGAATGGACGAATTGTACAGACTTGAATGTAATTCCTAGAACTATCATATATAAAACATATAATTATTGATAGAATTTCGACAGGTGTTAAAGATGTCAGATATAAAAAAATCAATAATTTTATGTTTGAACCAAACATTGATCAACTTGTGCACATTGTATGTAATGACATTTCCTAGAATAAAGTTTATTTACATATTATATATTTTTTAAATAGTTTGATGTTAAATACAAAAGTTGTAAAGATGAAAAAAATGTACAAAGTAAACTAATACTATGAGTCACCCCATGGCACATATTTATTCACGAAATACCAAGCCATATATTAAAAAGAAATTGTTAAATATATTACAAATTTGCATATATTTAACAATAAAAAAAATATGAACTTAAATCTGGTGATTTAATATATTGTGTCAAGCACAGCCGACGGCATTAGCTTAGTTTGTAATTAATTTTCAATTGTACAACATTTAGTTAGTATTCTTCATTACACTGTAGCAAAACGGAAAAATTTTGTAATTGAAATCAAATTATAAATTAAAAAAAAATGAAGTGCAAAATTTGTTTATTCGTGGAAAGTGTGATCACACACAGTACGCGCAGGTTGAAAAATATTTGGTACAAATATACAATTATTAATTTTTAGGTATCCAGCGCCTTCAACAAACTGTTTCCAGAGGCTGATTTTAATTGACTGCATTAAGTTCTGTTCGGTGAAGGACGATTACTTAAATGTTAACTGTAAATAACAATTGATATCAATTAATATCAAGACATGTTTGGAATATTTCTTTGGTGGATTGCTTGTAAATACATTACGAATTTTTTTAATCATCTGTTTTATTTAATTAAGAATTCCATCCTTCAAATAACTAGTATATGTTTAAATAATTTGAAAAACACCAACACTATGGGAAAAAGTTTTGTAAAAAACTTTCAATATTATCATTATTAATGTACAGACGTGATCAATATTTACGTTTAAAACTGAAATCCTACTTGATCAAAAGGAAGTTAATTAAACTTAGCAACAAATTTTGACAGACTGCTGCGTATTTTGTTTAATAACTCCGATGACGCAGAAGTTCAAAGACAAAAGTCGTTACGGCAAAGTGCCATGAAGGAGCGTTTTTTACGATAAAGCTCGAGGGGACAATATGTACACTTTATTTTTATTCGAGGGGATTGACAGAAACCAGTAAACGGAAGTGGGGGAACTGGTCCTATAAAATAACGTCGTCAGACGAAGGACTTACGAAATACAACGCTCGTCATAAAAAGGCGCGTAATCGGCCATGTCCGACAGTTCAATATGGCAAGATGATGCAAAAACAGAGGGTGTAAAACATTACAACATTCTGTTCGGCAAGACTGCTCACATGCGTGACGCTGTACACGGTCCATAAAAGTGGAGACAGCGGGTTGTGTCGGCGGTAAGGAGAAAGGGGTAGGAGAGGAGCTGGATGATGACCGCAAGGGGTTGAAACGGAAGAGCATAAAGGGCGAAGAACAGAGTCAGGGAGGGAAGCTACAATTTTTGCGAGCCAACTATTTTCGGTAATGAGACCGGATTTAACGGCGCCCGCGATGCGGACGGGATTGCCCCAGCGTCGGAACTCACCCCCTGGACGGCTGTGGGGTTGTTGGTGCACAGGTCATACGAGGGGTTGGAAAACTCACACGGCGCACAGCCCGGCGTTGACGGGCAGCCGGGGTGGCAGTCACATCGCCCCCCCGCCGCAAAGGCTTAGAGCTCGCTGACGGGTCGGACTTGTACCGCCAACTCGGGGCGGGGAGGAGAAAGACAGGACACAAGGGAGGATGAGCGATTGGTGCATTAGCGAATGAAAACATTTGGCTAACTGGAAGCCCGGCGAGCACTGGTACATCTTCTCAGCACAGCGATCCGTCCTCGGAAATTTTTTATTTTTTTTTTTCTCTCTCTTCTCCTGAGAGACCAAAGGACTCGAAGTGCAAGACGAGCGAGAAATAAAATTCTGTATAAATGAGGGGAGGGTGCTGAAGGGTAGATTTCACGAACCGCCGTACCTTCTGGCGTGTCAAAACGGTTTAATGAAAGACGCACGTGACTTAAAAAAGAATAAATAAAGGCGAAACCAAATTTTTAGACATAAGAGTATTCCGTCTATACACACTACATACTACGCTCACACTATGCGTTTGTTAAAAGTGAAGCAGGCTCCGTCGTATTTCGTTAGGAGCATTTTATGCCTACGTAATAGTCACGTGCTTTTCGTGTTTAGGCTGTTCACGGTAAAGTGAGCACTTTTGAAATCAACCTTAGAAAAAAGTCACCATCCCTGCCTGCAAGTATTTTAATAGGCGAACCGAGTGAGATGCGCCTAGTAAAGTTGGCAACGATGAATGGAAAGTAGTTCCATATCTTAACGTCGAATAAACCGTGTCAGATATAAGCAAGTAAGCAAATTTGCGCAATATTTTCATTTGTAATAATTTCACAGTTGCACTTGTCCGATGCATGATTAACGTGACGAAGCCCATGGCAATGTTAATTTCGCATAGGGCGGAAGAAGACACAGTGTCCATTCGAGTAAATCTTAAGCGGGACCTTTCAAAAGTGCTCAATTTACCGCGAACAGCCTATATCTCCTTTTTGACCTTCTGTGTGACTGACTAGAATAATTTGTCGTGACAATATCCAGACAATATTGTATTTTCTCCACGTGCGAAGTGATATTGCACGATCACTCGAACATGACGGCGTCATAAACAGCACGGCGTAATTCACGGCCCGTGTTCGAATGTTTTTTTTTTTTTTTTCCCCGGTTGGGGAGGGGGACCAAATGAAGATACGCGACAGTCGGAATGACAACGAGTGGGCAATTTCAAGTGCCCCCCCCCCCCTCTATTCATCCTTCACAATCATCGGCGCTTGTAGTTGACCGGGAAGTTAATGAAGCTGGCTCATTAGTGGCGCGGTGCATGTAGCAGCTGGGGCGACGCGCGGAAACACGCCCGACATCTATCGGCGGGCCGCCGCAAACACGACACGGCCGGCCGGCTGGCTGAAGGCATGGCCTCTGCTTGCGTTTGCCGAGCCCAGCGCTGCTTTGATTACGCCCAGCCAATTAACATCGCGCGAACACAACCACGGCGAGAAGCGATATATTTTTTTTTTTTTTACACATCACGTCCCATCCTACATGTATAGGCTGTTCGCGGTAAAATGAGCACTTTCGAAAGCCCTGCTCAAGATCTAACTTGTATGCACGTTGTTTATTCTTCCGCCTTATGTAATATTAACATTGCTATGGGCCTCGTCACTTTATTCACGCGTTGGTCAAGTGAAACTGTGAAATTATTAGAAAAGTAAACATCTTATAAATCTGCCAAATTTTTACACACTGAGGCGTTAAAAAAATAACAGAAAGGGAAACATATAATTTAAATTATCACAAATGGTTACCTAACATTTCTATTCCACGTTAACATATGGAACTACTTTCTATCCATCGTTACCAACTTTACCGGGCGCATGTCACTCAGTGCGCCCGTTAAAATATTTGCAGGCAGGGTCAGTGACATTCTTTGTTAGTCTTACTTCATCTGGGGAGTTTTTTTAGCAGACAAACACAAATAATAAAAAAAACGTGACGGAAGAAATTTTAAAAAGATTTCGTTATAATATAAAACATATAACGTATAAAGTTACGTTCAAAGTAATAATGATATTACTTTGAACGTAAATATTGATCACGTCTGTACATTAATAATGATAATATTGAAAGTTTTTTACAAACATTTTTTCCCATAGTGTTGGTGTTTTTCAAATTATTTAAACATATACTAGTTATTTGAAGGATGGATTCTTAATTAAATAAAACAGATGATTAAAAAAATTCGTAATGTATTTACAAAAGTATATACGAGAGTATAAACGCTATAAGGGTGGGACTTGTTTAATTGGGTTTCTCGTAGAATTGTCAACCATTCAGAAAGGGATATGCTGTGAGTCTCAGACGAGACAACAAGCCAACAGTGAACTATGGGTCAAAGAACGAAGGCAACGACTAAATGCATCATATTTTGGACGCGCGCGTGTAAGATGAGATAACACACATCATGCCGCTCCACGGTAGGAGAGATTGTGTACGGAGCCACATTGTCAGTTGCAGCTGTGGTACGTGGCACAGCTGGGGAAGGGGTCGCTATTTCGCAGTATAAAGAACTCACAGGAAACACTGTCCAGAAACACGGTGTTTTCATTGGCACAGAGCACTGTTTCTCTGCCGTCCACATTCTGCCAGGAATATCTGTCCCACTGATGCCGCGAGAGAGCTGAAAACTTTTTCCTGTACTTTATCGGATGGAAGGTTGCAGTTACGACTTGCAAGTTCAGGGCCAACTCCATGTCACTGGACGTTCGTGGTGCGACTCCGTTGTATGGACATTGGATGCCATCTCCATTGAAAGAATTGCAGAGTACGACAAGTTTTGGAAAAGTGAAATGATTGCAAAACTCACTCGATTTCACCATTGCTGTCTACTGCCGGAGCTAGCAGATCCCTGCCATTCTATATTTTTTGGTTGAATTGAAATTTTACATATTTTCTATTTATAAATTATAATATTTAATTAAAATTAATATGGATAAAAGGGAGATAAAATAGGCTTGTTGGCAATGCCTAGCAATAAAGATTTCTTATGAAAGATACTATTACACTGAGTGCGCACGAATACGGTGCGTTTTCCCTTTGGTATAATTTTTTGGATTTTGTTAAGCTTTGTTGGCATGCGGCGGAGGAATATCCTGGTATTTCTGATTGGCCAGTCAATTAAGTAAATGTCGTTATCACAGACACACGCCGCCAGAAAGGAAAAGGAAACTGTAGGAACGCTCATGAGGCATTGAAGCCTAGCATGTGCGGGAGTCTTCTCGCGTAGCTTGGCTGCTCTTTTGATGCAGGCGTGCCCGTTCGCTGATTGGGCTATCGCGTCCTGCGGGAGAACGCCACTGGACCGGCTGCCGTTTAAGGGTATTGTGTCCGAGTACAAGAAGCGAGGGAGATACGCGGGCGACAGTAACACTGCACGCCTGGCGTCTCCATCGCTCCTACGTGCAAGGCGTGCAGTGTTTCCGTCGTGACGCTGCACTGTGCAAATTAGATACACATAACAGTGGGGTTTTATTACACGCGATGAAAGACCACAGATGAAACAACGCCCGTATCTTTGTACTTCTCTCTTGCCACTTAAGGAAACTGAATAGGCAAGCTTTAAATATGAGATATTCGACCACTTTCACGATTTTTTCTCCACGAATACACTAAATACGACAAAAGTAAAAAGTTAGGGATACAGACAATGGTTTTTTTTAAAATCATTTCTGGCAAAAAGTCGTAGTTCCATAACTTTTATTTGCCGAGATACGCTTTTGCGCGCAAATGAAGATGTCAAAGAAAATATTTCCGTACATAGTCCTCTTAAAATATACTTCACTTCTGCGGGGTCGTAATGGATGCTTTAGCTCATATTCCTGGTCGGCATAAGTATTTATAGGGGGTCTACAGCAACGCGCATCTATGTTAAGGTCTGTTTTTTTTTTATATTATTTTTGGAGTCAGGCATTTTTCGGCTCTGGCCGTTTGTTCTTGATATACCTAGTTATAGTCTATTCGGGTGTCCGTACCGATAGGCCATGCAGTGTTCTGTAGGTTGGTTTTCCATATCAACGGCGCAGCAACTAAGAATCCGCTTTGATGGCTTTCTCGGAAGAGAGAAGGTGGAAATATTTCGGAGATGTCTGAAACAGAGGAGGGGCAGCACACACTTTGAACTCAGACGCCAGTTCTTAACGCGAGTCTCGGCAACGGGGTTTCACAAGCAAACTTGGCAAGTGCGACTCGTCTTTCACGAGTTCGCTTGTGTAGGAAGTTTTCGTGAGTTGCTGCCTCCGCCAGGTACTTCAACTTCACTCAGGTGAATGCTGGCACATCGCGTGCTTCTTTGACAACTGATCATTTTTACACTTCGATGCATAGCAGAAAGCGAAATAAATAAATAAAATTATCATGAATGGTTATCTAACACTTTTTATTCGACGCTAAGATACATAACTACTTTCCATCCATCGTTACCAACTTTACTGGGCGCATGTCACTCAGTGCGCCCGTCAAACTATATGCAGACACGCAGACAGGAGCAATGACTGTTTTCTAAGGTTGATTTTAAGAGTGCTCACCTTATCGCGAACTGCCTATACCTGGCCAACGACCGATGTGATGCGTGAAGCGGGCACTCTGCTTACAGGCGCGGCGGTTGTACGACATGCAACCAGTTAAGCTCTTGTGCGCAGTTGGTTGTCTGCTACACAGGGGCTGCGCGATGCTTTCTCTACGCAGTATCTGATTGCCAGATATATAACTAACGTTGGGCGCTTCAAGGTCACATCCGGCTATTGGGAAACATTTCGACGACGAGAAATAGCATGAACAAGCTTAGCGTGTAATCTGTTTTCTCATAATTTTAAGCGGTGGCTATAGTGTTTTAATACAGCAATCTGTTCAGAAAAGAGACAACATATTAACAGGTAGGAATGTGTGTTTGGGGGGGGGGGGGGGAAGTGTGGTCTGGGGGATCCGAACCAGGAAAGGAGGACTTGCTGGGTCGTCAGCGACACGAGGCGGATGCAAGACGCGAAGGCACTGGTGTCCGGCTGTCCAGGGGTGAGTTAGTTAGCAAGGGGGGGGGGGGGACAGCTAATCCCTCAGGAGTCCTCCCTCTTCCTATAGGCTGTTCACAGTAAAGTGAGCACCTTTGAGGCCCTAGTTATTTTTTTCTTTCAGACATTTTTCATCCTTTAAGAACCTTTCTACATAAATATCCCCATGTATGTAATAAACGCAGTGTGTATATTCCACAGCACTCGGAAGCTTACTTCTAAGGCTAAAGTAATAAATATTTATTGACTATTATTCCAAATGAAAGGTCTTTCAAAAGTGCTCACTTTAACGTGAATAGCCTACAGTCCTGAGTATTTGTACAGTATTAGTCCATAATAAAAGGGAAGTAGTAGCGTTATTATTTCGTTCTCTTCTGTCAAGGGGCCACGGTGGCTGAGCCGTTAGCCTGCGCGTCTGCCACAAAGGTGATCCGGGTTCAATCCCTGGCCGGGTCACTCCGGACTTGCACACGTGGGAATCGTGCGGGTCTTCTCGGGGATCGCCTGTTTACCCCGCCCCCTCATTCTGGCGATACTCCATGCTCACCTCAATCACCCTCATCGTCTCTGATGACTTAGATGTTAAGAGCCGCTCAAATCTCTTCGCTCATTTCACCCACTCTCCTGTCAACCTCTCGAATTACGAATATCCAGTAAACGTAAAATATACTTTTCCAATATAATATAAAATAAGGATTCAACATATTTCTCCGTCCCTTCGTGGCCATTTATTTTTCTCTTCACTTTAGAAAAAAAAATTATTTTGATACTCAGAATGATTCAAACCTCTTACATAACCAAACTAAACGAGTCGATATGGCTGCCACTTCTTTGAGTTGTGGTGTCGCATTAAGTGACATACACATCAGTACGTTAAGGGGTTAGAATATAGAGCATGGTATGCATTTCAGCTGCGCAGTAGCCGATTCCCAAGTCCCAAAAAGGAGCGGTTATTTTGTCGACAGACCTGTAAAAATAGCATAGGTTAAATGTTTCGTTAGCACACCGGTTACACTTCAGCTGATAACTTTTCAACTCCGAGAAGATGCATTGAACTCTACAAAATATTTTCAAGTAAATTCGCAGATCTGATGAAAAATACAATTTCAGACAAATGACAATTCACTGTTTGATCACATGATTGTGTCTAAATATTTGCAAAATTCGCTATAATATTTGAAGACAGAAATACTTCAAACACACATGCGCTTGCACTGATCTATCATTGCACTAAACTTTGGCATAACTTGTACAGTTTCGAGCCGATCGGAACAACACAGCGCAATCACATCCCACCGAGTTAAAAGGGGACATGGACCCCCATCGTCGCAGAAGCCAATGAACGAATGAAACCAACTCGAAATTAGGGATGTGCTAAACAGCTACCTTCGTGAAATGTGTTCCGTCATTCCAGTTCCAAACAAGTAACACGTTCCAGGAACACGTTATTTTTGTAACAGGTTACTGTTTCCTAGCCTATACCGACGTTCCGGAATTTAACGATTACTTTGTTCAGTGTTCCACGGCTTGGCGTTCCAGTAAATAACGTTCGCGCATGCGCACTGTTGCAAACCAAGACGTTCCAAGAAGGAACTTTTACGCATGTGCACTCTCACAGTTGCCTGCCGAAACACGTAAGTGAAACTAGCGCGGCTGCGACCAATCATAACAGATCAGTGTGTCTTGTTGGCGGGAAACTGTTATTTACAGTAATGTAAGTATAAATAATATTAAAAGGCGTATGTGTGCAAATGTTTTTACACGATTATATTTCTGCGCAAAAATAAGCTTCTCTGATAGAAAATGTCGGCTTTCGAGTATGTTGAAAATATGGTTTTGATATAAAATGCTAGGTTAGGAACAAAAGTAAACAATGCTGGCCGTTCCAAAAAAAAAAAAAAAACGACTTTTACGCATGCGTAGTAGTCAGGCGTTGAGGCAATCCAAGACGTTCCAAAAATAACGGAACGAACAATGGAACGTGTTACTTTTATAAAGTGTTACCAATTTCTAACAGTTTTTTTATAACCGTTACGTTAAATAACGGCCATCTCTGCTCGAAATGTAGCCTATACGCGACGGTGAAGTCTAGCTTGCCGTCACATTATAACACGTATTTTACACTACCCTAACCACGGCATACTGCTGGGAAATCGTGAGCCACAAGCAATCGAGGTACATGTGAGAAAGACGATAATCAGCTGGCCTTATTATTAAGGCGGATTCAGAATCTCTTCGTAACGACGTTTCATGTTGGCAAACATTAAAAAAAAGAATCGTAACTTCTGCGAAGCGAGATTACTAATTTGTGGTTGGTGTTTGCAGGTTTTGTGCGGAGAATTCTGTACAATTTTAAATCGCTGACCAAATAAAACAAAATATCGTATATTTATGCCCTTATATTAATAGTGCTGGTTAAAATTATATTTTAATTTTCAAATCGGACATTCTGAATCGGTTGAGAGATCACCCGTACGTACGCTCGTAGAAGTTGAAAGTGGAGCTACTCTGCCTTTCTTTTCAACGCATGTATGTGTGCTAAGTTTGAATGTGAACGATTGCATGTAAATATACAGTTTTTTAACTTTTATTCGTACGTGCGCATGCTAATAGGAGGCTCTGAGCTCCTCTTTAATCTGCTAGTGCGACAATCTATGCGCATTTGCGACAAATGCGCCGTGTGCGCCATTTTCCTGAGGGCGCATATAAAGACGGGATATTTTTGCGAGGAAGAGAGAGAGAGTGTTGGTGGGTGTGCGGGAGGGTTTTTTTTTTTTGGGGGGGGGGGGGGGAAGTAGATGGCAGTAACTCAGTGGCGAACCGAAAGTGAGGGGCTGAAGGAAGGGAATGCGGTCACAGAAACATTTTGGGATCGGCGGAGCGGAACTAAGCCAAACCTAACTTTCCGAGCTCCGCCTTCCCCCGCACTTTGCTTTATCGGCGCCCTTTTTAGCCAGGACACGGCTTGGAATGGACGCAGCAACAAGTGTCGTTCTGGTCTCGTAGTACGTCGAGAGGCCCTTTCAGCTGACTCTCTCTCTCTCTCTCTCTCTCTCAACACGAACCACCTCCGCTCACTGTCCAGCTAGCTACACGCCCCATGACAAACGCCACCTTTCGTGTGGTTCTCTTTTGCCATATTTCAAAATCCTTTATGTCTACTCTGGAAGGGGTCGTAACAATACTCAGAATCTAAGGGGGTAGCCAGACGTAGCTGCTGCATATAACTTAACACACCTCAGTTATAAAACGCACTCAACTGGACTTACGGTCCTGACTCTCGTGCATCTAGTCAAAGACTCTAGTTTCCAGGTGTGTATTATAGAAATGACTTTTTACTTACTTGCATAAAGCATATTTTACTCAGGGGCTCAATCACAGTGATAATAGAAACACCACGATAATCAAAGCTATTACTGAAGCTTCCTAAACAACCCCTACTAAATCGTAAGCTTCCTAAGCTATCCACTTATAGTAATGCGGGTCGTACATGCCCGCACGCGGAGAAGGCCTCAGGACACACCTCGTGGCGTATCGTCTCCTTCCGCGATGTAGCTTCTCGTCACCTCGGCTCGAGCTCGGGTCACCTGCGACAGCTCCTTGCGCCGTCAGTCACCCAGAGTGGCGAAGGCTGTGGCCGAACGAAGGAAAGTTGGCCGACACACTGGTGGCCCCGGTATATACATAGTCTGGCCGCGCCTCCAATTCCCCTCCTCTCGTCGGCAGTTGAGTGGCACGCACCTAGCCGCTCTTTATCATATTGCCACCCAGCAACACCTTCTTGCCATGCCAATCTCGCTGTCATAACAATATGGAATATCTCTATTTCTGCGCCTGGCTATACAGGTTTATGGAGCCGCAAGTGGGGTAAAAAGGTATCTCTTAGGGTGGGGGAGGAAGCTGTGGTTGACGTGGCAGCTAGACCACTATCCTCCCACCAAAGAGGTCAAGGTTCGATTCCCAGGCTGATTTTATTAGCACGTGAGAATCGCGCTGGACGATGCCGCTGGTCGGAGGGTTTTCCTCGGGGATCTCCCGTCCCGCTCGCATTCTGCCGCTGCTCTATACTTGCCTCACTTCACTTTCATCGACTCTGAAGACTCGCGTCTCTTCTCCAACTCTGGCACTAGACCTGCGGGGGGGGGGGGGGGGGAACTCTCGCTAAATCACGAATCTGGACTCCGGCGCGAGGCGCAAACGTAACGTATTTACTTGCACTTTGGCGCAAGCTAGCAGTGAGTTGCCCGTATCCAAAACATCGTCTGCTGGTATCCGTATTCCACCTAACCGTAGTTCCCCTGAACTATGCTATACCACAAGCATCGTGTAATACAACGTTCATTACTGGCTGACTGTATGCCAACGGGTTAGCGAGTTCGTTATGTTTTAATTGAAGCGACAAACTCATTCTGCTGTATAGTAAAATATGACTGCAAAACAATCTTCTTTGTTGAAACATTCAAGAGCTACTATTCAAACAGTTGTTTAGTGAAGGCAAACATCCCGTGGTACTTGGGAATATGACCAATATTGATATGACGCATTATACCCCAAATGATGTAAGAAATAAGCCCTGTGAGTGGCGGTGACTACTCATGAATCGCCCTGTATATTTTCTTTATGCAAACGTAACATTGTCATGAGCCTGGTATCTTTATTCATGCACTATTCAAGTGTAACAATGGGACTGTCAGGATTGTTACTGATATAAAAATGCATAATCATAATGCATATAAAACAAGTAATCTCACAAGAAATACATACTTCAGAGGCCATAAATTTAAACAATACTATACTTAATCAGATACAGTGTGATAAATCAAATCAAGGTTGAGAAAATACCCCTACAGTATTTTTGGCTGCCCAACTGTGGGGCCGTAAAAAAACGTTGTGCTGAAGAGGTAAACCTTTATATATGTATATATTTATATATATACATATTATATTGAAAGGTTTACCTCTTCAGCACAACGTTTATATATTATATATATGTATATGTGTATATCTATAAATGATATATGTATCTGACAGAACAAACTTTATTATAACACATGCCAGAAATCTAATAAACCATCAAACGAATGGGTATAACATCAAAAACTTGTATCATATTATCAAGCTGATTCTACACTACATACAAGAATAACACTTGATCATAAATCCAGAAATCATGCATTTTCCTAGCAGTGCAAAACCAACTTCAATACAATTCCACCCGTGATTCACAAACAAGATAAACAGAAAAATTATACCTAAATTCTACTCTAGCATACTTGTGAATAAGAACCTGAAGATTTTTTTGGTTCCGCCAATAAATGGTAATTCATGAATTTGCTGAAATTTTGATGGATTCCAGTGTCAAATTCTAATTCTTAGTTTTGTAAAGCTTCATTATTAATAATCTACGGCTTTGTAATTGTATGTTCATTCCCGGGTATCATCTGGTTTTATTATAAATAATACTGTTTAACGTTTTATCATGCGATTGTCATTTACTGTGAGAGCGGTTCTCTAAAAAAAAATATGAAAAATTTACATTACCAGCATATCATCAAAGTGAAATTTTATCATCTTCTTCTACAGTATTAAATATTTCTCTCAGTAATATTTTAAGTTAAGCAGGATTCATATTGAATGGCAAAGGCTTGTTTGGACAGCCTAATTATTCTGCATATTCTTTTTACCAATGCCAATTCTTCTAAAATGGGTTTGAATAATAGTAATATTCAATTATACATCAGCTAGTTCTTAAAACTAAACCCTTTTCCGAAGCACAAGATGGAGGATGAATAATTCTTATTACAAAATTTTTTTCGTACATAGCAACCAGCCACACCGAGTATTGAAATACATGAAAATAACCTAATATTATTTTACTCTTAGCACAGACATTGATTAAAGAAAATAAATCAGCAACAAACATAAAATTAAAAGTGTAGGTTTGCATTTCACTTTGCCTCGTTATGGGAAATCAAACTGATATGTTAATAACTTGTTCCTTTTACGTATACATATAATCAAATTCTAAGACAAATTTAAATAGCAAAATAATATTTTACACAATAACTTCTTACTAGGCATTACAAACACATTTTTTCCCCTCCCCTGCTTTTATTGATATTAACTATAAATGAAATGTCATAATTTATGTGTGTGTGTGTGTGAGCTCTCTCTCTCTCTTACGTTGAAGGTCCCGATAATTTACAATAATGTTCTGAAAGTTGTCATTGTATTTTACTTCGTTACCGATATTTTGCCAAATACTGTTTAAAACCTCGTTTTCAAGGGCTCACGACTCCCTTAATATCCGGTTTAGGTATAAAGTGTCACATATGTTTTCCTTTTACTTTTTCATGAAGAATCACCTCCCGAAGTTTGTAGGTGTAATTGATAATCATTCTGTGTAATGTAAGTAAAGATCAATTTAACCAAAAAATAGGGTACTTTTGTGTTAACACAAGCATAAAACACTTGTGATACAAGAAATATTTAGGAAACAACCAATCACGTCATTTATGGAGTGATTTTTCAAAGGTTTGATTCGAAAAGTGCGAAGAAACGGCCGATAGACTATGTAAAGACTATTCACGATAGAGTGAGCACTTTTAAAATCAACTTTAGAAGAATGTCACTGCCCTACCTTCTACATTATAACGGGCGCACCGAGTGATAATGCGCCCAGTAAAGTTGGCAACAATGGATGGAAAGTAGTTCCAGCTTAACGTCGAATAAAAAGTATTAGGTAACGATTGGTGATAACTTCAAATTATTTCTTTCGCTGTCCGTTTTTTTTTTAAATACATCGAAGTGTAAAAATGTGCAGATTTGTAGAACATGTACTTTTCCAATAATTCCACAGATTCACCTGACCGACGCATGAATGAAGTGACGAGGCCCGCGACAATGTTCAATCTTACATGAGTTGCAGTACGCTGTCGATTGGCGCAGTAGACGGAGCTCATCAACGTCGGCGCCCCTTACGCCTTGTTTACGCCTTGGAGGGAGTTCGGCTGCGGAGCCGGCGACAACGTAAAGTCGTTATCTCGCCGAAACGCGAACTTCTTTCGTCGACGGTCGCAGCTGCGAGCGCTCATTTCGCGGTACTTGAACCCGACGGAGCAGTCGTCTTATTAACACCGACTGACTTGACTTCGTTACCTCGCTTCATACCCCCCCCCCCACCCGCCTCCATCCCCTTTAAGCACTCCTCCGCTTCTTCACCCCTTGCTTTCTTCCAGTCAGTCTGGCTGTCGGCACCTGTCAACACGAGGCATTATCACACCCCCCCCTCCCCCCAACAGCAAGGGAAAACTGCCAGCACGCTTTTAACAGACAGCCCGTGTTGACGGGGGGGAATGCGAAAGAGAATTTTTATCGCAGCTGACGATCTTCCCCCGCGAGTTCATTACATACTCATGAAGTTCTCGGGACTTAGGAGGAGTATTTCAAATTCGAACGAAGATGCCTTGTAACTGGAGCCGTGTTCAGTGTTCACACCGCCCAATTCGAGAGTCGGTACGTTGCAATGTGATGTGCGCGTGGTCATCTCAGTTACACAAACAATTGCACAATTATTGCTTCAACGTGAAACATCTGTGTTGGGGTAGCGTTACAACAGCAAATATTTACATATATGTACGTTTGGACTGTACGGGGGGAAAAAAATAGGCAAATATGCACGAACGAGTTTGTATTAAAAACTTATTTGTAGTGTGCCTGAAAATATACGGTATACGGCATTGCAAATCAATAAAATTAAATAAAAATAACTGAAAACACTCTCATTTCCGAAGAAGGGATATCCATGGCCTTAGGAATCTGACGGGGGGGGGGGGGGGGGCGAAAATAGTTGTAGCGTTTGAAACAATCGTTTACAAAAGATATGTTGAAAAAGGGAAGTAAAACTTCAGGATAACCCGGAGAAACACCGTCAAAAATTCTTGCATATAACAGTCAATATGTGGTATAATGCAAATGGATATATATTAAAAATTTATGAAACATATATTAGACAACTTGAAATGTAACGATAATCACATTGTGCTAAGTTCATTAATTTTAAAAATAAAAGTATAGAGTGCACCAATAGCCTTAAGGATTCCACCTACCTGGTAGTTTCATCCGCTTTTGAATCTGAGAAGCGAGGGAGCTATAAGGACGACACTTCCACGCACATCAAGTGCGCCATCGCCGCTAAGTGCAAGGCTCTTAAATAGCGTGTGGTGGTATCGCACTGCGTGTACCTAAGGGACTTTCTGCGGTGACCCTATTATTTTATTGGCTGAAAGTACGTAGGAAGGTTAAATACCAGGCCCTCGAGTAGTTTCGTATGTATCTGAAGCGTTTATTTTGAGACACAGCGCTTTGGAAAAGTTGTTTTTAAGCCATTTTGGAATACCTACTCTGAAAAGAGTGTTTCTAATGCGAGTGAAGCCTTGCAAATCACTCAATAGGGCTTGTATGAAGTGGGTGTTCTTTACGTATATCAACACACTGGAGGCTCGTTTAGTAGGTAAACGTGTTGTTACTATTACGTCACAAGTGAGGACAAGAAAGGCTGGAATGCGGCCAACGGTTGGTATTAAAACAATACTCGCAGATAACGGGGACAGTGTCGCAACGGCGGAGAGCGCAGTGATCTACAGAAGTTAGCCAGTAACTCCGCTCAGGCTACAAAGGAGAGCCAATGGGAATTGGGGATTTCGTTGAAGGTGGGCGTGAACGAGAAGTACAGTGGACACGACAGCTGAGGGCCGGAGTGTCAGTCGGGGCCGGTCCTCCTGGGACGGCGGTCATAGAGCGGTGATTGGGGGGCAAGTCTCTTCACGCTAGAGTGAGAGAGCAGTCCTAACCCTCTAAACCTTGCCCTCCCTTAATTTAATATCCATAACCCTACATTGATCTTAACCCTTCCAGCCACATCATACTGTATATTATTGTTATTTAGTTTCAGTAAAGTTCCTCTAGACTTGCTGATTGGAGGTTATTTAATAGCCCTTTAATTCCGCATCCTGATCAGCCCTTATTTGTGCCTATAAGATTATATACACTCTGTAACGCACTAAAGGAACCACATCGCCATTTCACTTCTGAGTATTCATCTATTTTTTGGCGGCAATGAGGTACTTTATGCGCACTCTAGGGTCGCCCTCATCTCTTCGATTTTGTGTCGAACGTGGGCATGAGGGTGCAGCGAGGCGAGTATGGTGCAGTGCCGGAACGAAAGGGTAAGGGGAAACGGGAGATCCCCGAAAAAAACCCGCGAAACCAGCGGCATCATCCGGCACGGGTTACCTGCTGTGAAACTAACCCGGTTCGACTAGGTTGAGCAGGCGGGTAGTCTAACCGCTAACCCACCGCGGCCCCGACGCCCAGTAAAGAAGAAGCTAGTTGAGGAGTGGGCACACTGCTATACGATAAAACCACATGCTTGCCAGTACGCAAAAACTTTAAATGATACATATAAACGTCAGGTGGATATGCTACCCAGACACATTTTACAATTTCCTGTTACTATACAAAGTATACAGTATGTATTAACACTGCAGTGATATAATGTACTTTCTTTCATGAATAATCTCCTAGGGAGGTGCTCAAACCCCCTCTAACAGCCCACCCCCTCCCCCCCCCCCATCATTGGACCAGTCTATCAACGCGAATACGTGACCACGTGACCCGGTATTGTCTCTTACGTTGGGCTCAAAGACGCCTGCGTGTTGTTTCCGGGTTAATTTCTGAGTTCAAGTGTTGCAATTACGTAATATTCTGGCACGCGCTGTACTTTCGTCGAGCATGTTTCTTGCAACCAGCGAGCAACGCTCTTTATGCCCTCAGTAAACGTGTACGGCGGAGGTGTAGAAAATTCCGCAAATCAGATAAGCCACAAGGAATATTATCAACGTACTGGACACCGATGACTTATGAACGGCGCCGGTCCTGTACAACGCTTCTACGATCGACCACGCATTTTCCAAACGGTTAGCAGAATGCTTGACCTTATTTTCTGATGTCACATCGGAAACCCATCGGCGTAGATTCTCCACCAAGTTTTGCTACGCATTTGGCGGAATATACTTCCTTCCGCCTTCCTGTTGTAGTACTAACATATTATTTTGCGCTCTCTTCAAACCATGTAATGAACAATTCCGGTTTCTATTCGTCCTGTCCTGTATGTCTCGGCAAGCAGCACTAATGGACGAGCTGTCGTAACTGAGATACCCGAATAAGCCTCAGCTCGTACATTTCAAATTTTCCTTCTTCATCTGTGTCATATAATGGTTTTGCTGGGTCACGGGTTCAATTGCCGGAAATGTTCATACATCCTGAATAACAAGGAAAGTACTCCTTAAAATTCGTTGTTGCCCTTGTGACACAATCATGTTTTAGTTGATGTAGCCAAAAACAGCTCGTAACACTGTACACCCACCCACACGAACGATAATCCCAAGGTTGAAATTAAATTCACTGCTATAGGCCGTTAATGGTAAAGTGAGCACTTTTTGAAGCTGTTTCATCAGACATAATAATCAATAACTACGTTTCTTTGCAGCCACGGACTTTTGGTTTTGGGTATTGTGAATGTGTACACTGTGTTTAATGCTCACGTGGCGGCGTTTACATTAACAAGTGGTGCAAGTATATAAATTGGCTGAAAGAAAAAAGTAACTAGGGCTTCAAAAATGCTCACTTTACCGTGAACGGCCTATACCTACGAACTATACTACATACCAAGATAGACTAAACCTTGACTTTATCAATGGATTAAATATCTAACATGACGAAAGTGTTGACGGATACGATAAGTTCATTCCGCTGTCTAAAGGAAAATTTGCAGGATCGACAAGATAGCTGATAACAATATATCTGATTAGGATGTTTCGCGTGCATAAATCGTGGCGGACGTTGCCAGCAGCTGCGGTTTGGCCAGGGTACTCCCGTTCTTGTCACCGCTACATTCCGTAGCTTATCCGCCCACACCTCGATCCGTCTATTTCATTCTGAAGGCACAACCGTAGATTAAAGATGAAGTAGGCAGATTTTCACATTCTGCGACATCGGATCAAGAATTGCATAAACCAATTAAAAATCACGCTTTTTCACAATGATGCGCCATTTATTCACGTTTGGTTGGACAACAAACCCGCGCCTTTACGAAAAATCAAATCCATTTTGAATAACTTGATTAGGACCAGATCGTATTTGCGTTACAACCTTGTCAAAAGTCCATTCGCGATTACTCCCACAAAATTACACCAAAAGGACAACGTATCGCGCATTCGTACGAAGTCAGTGTAGTAATATTTTCCATTAGAACTACGTATTACTAGGCATTACCAACACACATTTTCTGTATGTTTTTATTCATATTAATTATAAATGAAATATTTCAATTTACATATAAAATATACGTAAAAGTTCCAATCAACCAAAAACAAGGTACTTTTTTTGTTAATACAAATATACAACGCTTGTTGTACGTGACCTATTTCCAAAATCACGAAATACTTCAAACATTGGGGTGATTGTTTGAAATGCTTGATTCGAAACGCGCGAAGAAACGATGAATATACTAGACTAGCGTATCGACGCGCTAATTTATGTAAACAATGGGCTAATCTTAGTCGAAATCACGTGGTTTTGAGAGCTGTGCACGAAGAAAAGCCGTTCGATGCTCGGGCATGTTTAAATTTTCAACGGTATAGGCTGTTCACGGTAAAATGAGCACTTTTGAAAGCCCTGCTTATGATCTACTTGTATGCATGTTTTGTATTCCTCCGCCTTATGTGAAATTAGCATTGCCATGGGCCTCGTCACTTTATTCATGGGTCGGTCAAGTGAAACTGTGAAATTAATGAGAAAGTAAACACTTTACAAATTTGGTTATTTTTACACTTCGATGCATTAAAAAACAGAAAGCGAAAGGAATAATTTCAAGTTATTACAAATGTTTACCTAACACTTTTTATTCGATGGTAAAATATGGAACTACTATCCAGCCATCGTTACCAACTTTACTGGGCGAACATAACTCAGTGCGTCAGTTAAATATATGCAGGCAGGAGCAGTGACTTTTTTCTAAGGTTCATTTCTAAAGTGCTCACTTTATCGTGAACAGTCTTTATCGCCCTGTTATAAGAACAAAAGAATATGCCTACTTTGAATACATTCTAGTTGCTTTTAAACTAGTTTAGAGTAAGTATGCAAACATTCCGAAATATTACCTAAACTCGCACCTTATCCGCATCGTCTCTGATCATGCTATTGGCAAAAATAAAGCAGTACAGTATTGGAAAATCGAGAGTGCGTTCTTCGCAGCTCGCATAGGCCCTCTACCACCATTTATTCATCTACATTTGCGACACGAAGATTGGCTATTTTCTACGCAGCTGTAAGACACTCACTCTGCACCATTTCACTTTCGGTTGGAGTAGACGACTCAAACTTGCACCAACTTCAACAAAAAAAAAAAAAAAAAAAAAGGGTTTCCACTGCCCGTAACTGGCTGCACATAAAGGCTGTCCGCTGGGATAGTCCTAGATCTATACGCGGTTCACGGTAAAATGAGCACTTATGAAAGCCTCGCTCAAGATGTACTTGCATGCACGTCGCGTCTTCTTCCGCCTTATGTGAAATTAACGTTACCATGGGCCTCATCACTTTATTCATACGTCGGTCAAGCGAAAATTAGAAATCATTACAAAAGTAAATATTTAGCGAATCTCATTTTTACACTGCGTTACATTAAATAATTATTTAAAAAAAATAGAAAGGAATAATTTTAAGTTATTACAAATGGTGACGTGACTCTTTTTATTCGACTGTAAGATATGGAATTACTTTTTCTGCATCGTTACCAATTTTAGTGGGCGCATGCCACTCAGTTCGCTCGTTAAAATATATGCAGGTAGGGGCAGTGACATATTTCTAAGGTTGATTTGAAAAGTGCTCACTTTATCGTGAACAGCCTTTACATAAATGTATTCGTCAAGTATTGCGTAGTATACTGTATATGTATGTGTGTGTGTGTATATATATATATATATATTATATATATATATAGAGAGAGAGAGAGAGAGAGAGAGAGAGAGAGAGAGAGAGAATTTTCATCCCATCCTTCCTCTTGGGCCCCAAGCAACCGGTGATGCAAAACATCATATTTTTTTATTTAAAAAAAATCCGTTGATATTCAAACCACAACATCTACGGATTAATTTAATAAAAAAATTCACGGTAGTAAAATGTTTGGAAAATTCATCTATTATTTTTAATTTCATTTCGAAGTAAGGTGCAACAACGCCGGCAGTTCGCAGCTTTATGTACCTCCGTGCGTAGCAAGTTGCATGCCACAAAGGCGAACGGAACTGGCGCGATCGTCAACAGACGTTTTCTTCGCAGCTAATACGATCCCGTTCGCCTTTGTGATGCGGAACTTGTCGTGCACGCGAGTACGTGAATCTGCGGACTCCCGGCGCTGTTTCATTAACTTCAATTTCAGTTTGAAAATACTAGATGTATTTTCCAAACATTTTTCTACTTAGTCCAGTCACGGTTACTCCCAAATTTCCTGAAGCACAGCTAAAGTTCCACTTCCCGCATATTCCTCCGCCTCATGCAAACAAAGATTAACTCAGTCTAGATAATTAAACCAACAGGACACTGTTCCGCATTCGTGCACAATCAGGCATTCGAACTATTTCCTGCTGGGTATTGCCAAAACACCTTTTTTCCCCACCTGTTTTTATACATATTAATTATAAATGAAATGTTATAATTTATGAAGTACATATAAGTGAAATTCCAATTTAATAAAAGATAAGGTACTATGTTAACACGCGTATAAAACGCTTGGAATATATGATATATTTATGAAACAATCAAGACACGTTTGTTTCAAAAAGCGTTATTGTTTGTATTAGTCCATAGATGCTGTGTTTTGGATTTCATGTTATTTAAAAAAAAAACACCATGTATAAACAAATCTGCATATTATCCCTTGCTAGATAAAAACAAGTGTTTTGTCTGTTCTAACATCGGGGTTTTATTTTTTTCTCAGCGGAAGCACTCGATCTTGTCGCGTTGTGTTGTATGTTGCAGTGGCTGTCGCGAACAGCCCCACGCACGTGTATGCGACACGGGGTAGGTATGGGAGCAGACGCACGGGGAGAAATGTCAACGACTTACCACCAAGAGGAGAGGGGGGTGAAGAGAGGCAATGTTGTTCGGCGTATGGAAACTAAATCCAGCGTGTAATTAAGTCTGGGCGGCGCCGGGTGAAAAAGGAGGAGGGGCGGGGGGTTGAACGACGAGGGAATAGAAGGATTGTTTGGAAACGTCGAGATGAGCAGTTCTCCCGGAGCGGAGGGAAAGAGGGGATGAAACGGGGAGGGCTGCGAAGGTCTGGACCACATCCGCGTTGGTGCCGCGTGTCCAGGGGCGCCGGGTAGGTAAGGTAAGGGCGGATACACGTCACCTACAGGTCAGGAAGACACTAACACGAAACTCCCTACTCGAGCTTCATCGAGTACTTCACTGAGGAAAATATAGTCGTAGTGACCACAGTATATTTGACGTGAACACGTCCTTAAATTTGCGACCATAGTGGGAGGCAACCCAGAAAATACGATGATAACAAAATCGAGGGATACAGTTTGGCATTGCATCTCCGAATCTATTGTCTACATTCGAAATTCAATTACATCACTTGATTGCTAAAGGATCAAAGAATATGTTACGTTGAGTGAGGACTGTGAAGCATGTGGGGGGGGGGGGGGGATTTTGAGTTCGTTTCGCCGCGTCTCATAAATACAGCGTAGTATAACTTTTGACTACGAGAAGCTACGACGCTAGTTTTAAGTTTCAATCGACAGCTCTCGTCAAGATCAACCGACTGGGTGTATAAAAACATTTGTGTGGCGTGGTTATGACGAAATTGTATGGTTTTAATGTAAAAAATTAAGAAAACTTAACAAAATTTCGGCCTGTACTCGCCAAAAAAAGCCAAGTCGAAATACGGAAATTGTGTACGGTTGGAAAGAGCAACTCAAAAACAATCCAGTGGTGCCCGTAAAACCGCATACGATCGAGTGAAGCGGCGCCGAGAACGTAAAATAAACATCGAGGCGCCCGAGCGCGTCAACGTAGACGCATTCACGCAAAACAAACGGCCGTGTCCCCAACACAGCCAAACCCACTCTAGACAGAATTTATTTAGAACTATAGTAACACGATAACCCTATATACTTATATCCGGAAACGTATTTTTATAAGAAATAATTGTGATCGAAAGTTGCGGCGTACAAAGCCGGAAGAACAAGACGGTGCGATAAACACGTTGACAAGATGCATAGGTCGTAGGCGCGCGACTCTGGATCATTACATACGCAGCGTCACGCGCCTATTTCCTATGCTAATTATCCTACACACATGATCGAGCCGCCTTGTGGTCCAGAAATTGTACGCCGCCAACTTTGAACACGATTATTCGATATGAAAATACTTTACCTGATATATGCGTATAATGATGTTGTGTTGGTATTGGTCCAAAGAAACCGTGTCTGGAGTTTGAGCACTGTGTATTCGAACAACTTGTAGACCTCACAGAAGATTCCGTGGCAACAAAGAAAAAAAAAAATTGTCAGTTTAATATTGACTGGCAACCAAAAAGGAGTTGATGCGATGCGATGCGTTGCGACGAGCTGTAGCCAATCAGGATGCAGCAGATTCCGTCGCAGCGCGTCAGGCGTCGAGTGCGTTGCGCAACATTTTTGTGATGCGGTTGTCGGCGATAGGATGCGACGGCGAAGAAAAAGAAGAACTACTGAGAATAAAAATATCTATTTGTTTATGTTTTTGAAAACGACGATTATGTTTACTTCGCCGACTTTGTATTTGTATTTTTCCTGTTGCTGCATGGATGTAAATAATAGAGGACAAAGCTTGTTATGCATATGGACAATGTGTCATAAAAATAGTTTATTAACAAGAAACAATAATTCTCCTTCGTCTTGTTATGTTTCACGTCTTCGATAGTTTTCATCTCACAAAGCGTTAATAATGCCTACCTACCTAAAACATCGTGGCATCGTTTTTCGCGTGCCTTTTGTAACATTCATGACGTCTGAAAATGTAAATTCCACCCTTGAAATAGATAGCAGCACATTCTCAGGCGGCGTCTGAGCGAAACAGCAAGTACAGCTCGCCGCAGCCAATTGCACCGCATCGCAACGCATCGCTGTCTTGTGGAATCACCTTTAGCCGCAGCACAGATGTCACGGCGCTAGTAACTACCTTGGTTGGTTAGCCTCACAAACGATTAAGTATTTACTGTGAACGCCCTTATTTTTGTCAGCCGTGGAAATGAAAGCATTTAAGGAAAACACGTCCAATCATTTCAGGCCCGCTTTGATTTACGGTTTCAGGTATTGCGAACACGGAATTCTGTGATGTATGGTTCGTGACGTGTACGTATTTCGTTGACGCATCCTCTGTGCGGTAAGCATCTTGTTCGAAAACAGTTACATGAAGCATTTAAAGACAAGACCAGTAACTCTGTTTGCGAATCAGTTCTCAGATGGAAAGATCACTAGCTATTGAAACTTGCAGTGCGCAATAACAGCCATACTGTTATAGGGTGTTCACGGTGAAATGAGCACTTATGAAAACCCTTCCATGAGAACTACTTACACATATATATTGTGTATTCTTCCGCCTTATGCATAATTAACATTGTCATTGTCCTCGTCACTTTATTCATGCGTCGGTCAAGTGAAACTGTAAAATTATTAAGAAAGTAAATACATTACAAATCTGCTCATTTTTACACTTCGATGGATTTAAAAAAACCGAAAGCGATAGATATAATTTTAGGTTATCGAAAATGGTTATCTATCACTTTTTATTCGACGATAAGAAATGGAAATACTTTCCATCCATCGTTACCAACGTTACTGTGCGAATATCACTCGGTGTACCCATTTTATCGTCAGCAGCCTTAAAAAAGAAAATTCCCGTAATTTTACAGACAATTACTGGTAAGAAAAATTCTCCGGAACTAGCTTCGGACACCTTACTTTCACAGTAACGGATTTTCCTTAAATACCACATAAATTTCTGTGAATTAAAAAATTTTCTGTGTAAATTCGCCAGTTGGATTATATGTACTTTTGGTTATCAAAAAAAAAAAAGATAGACTACGAAGAAATTGTGAAATTTTTCGCTGTGCACGTGTTTTACTGCGTATAAAATAGAAAGTTTAAAAAGTTGATATGCTTTATGCTATAGTGAGTTTTGAACACGAATAAAAAGTCTCCGGAGTCTATGACTCTATAACACTCGCATCGGAACTTCTTGTGACTGTGTAGGGTATGGATCGGAACTGTGACGTGCGTTAACTATTTCCGGTTCTAGAAATGTCTTGAGTGTTTTGAAGGTTGCCAACTGCCACAGCCTTGTGCTACTTTTTGATATTTGAAAGAATGTATTTGAAAGGCGTGCATATCCTGTCTCAGAAACGAACAATTTTCCGATTAGAGAGGCGATAAAAGGTTCATGTGGGCTCGGGACTGTTCGTTCCTAATACCTTAACATATGCTATAGTAAGAAATACAACTTTCCGTATTTTGTATTTACGGAGCTAAGCTTTTTTTTTTTCTAGTTACGCATCGCACTTCAAAGTGTTCATTGTACATTTCCGTAAAATTATTTCGTGTATATACGGAAAATTTTAATAGTGCAAGAACAACCTTCGTGTTATTATGTACATAATCGCATACACTTGGTCTGGATATGTTTCAATAAATACATGTCTAAGGAAAATGTTTTGTGAAAAATACATTAACACTTTCAGGTGGAATACACTTTGGAAACTATTTTTAGGCCATAAGAAAATGCCTTGGAGGCAAGAACGTACTTCCGCTTAATCTACGCATACGCTGATGACGACAGCAAGCCGAACGAACAGAACGGAAAGCTAAACAGCTAAATCAGAATGGATCTTTAAACAACAAACACAAATGCACAAATATCTCCAGTTACTATGGACCACAGACAACAAACAAAATATGCCTATATTACTAACGTTAAGATTCCCATTATATGTAGTAGTGTTTGTAAAATGAAACTCCATATTTATCTCTGGTAACAAGTAACAATCCTTTACATATATATTATTATCGATGATATATAAAACATTTACTATCTCAATTCAGCAATGACTAGGGATAATGGTTTGTGTCAATTCACTGTTTAATTTTACGGCTCATGAAAATTAAACTTACTCATTTCTGTAACTGAATGCCAACGATTTTATAACAACTTCTTTTGTAAATATTGTAATGCATTGGTAATTTATTCAAAGGATTTTCTGTATACCTGTAAACCAGACGCAATTGCGTTTTCCGAAAGAGCTCATTATGCAGGAATTTCAACATACAGAAAGTGAAAACTTTGCGGATGGTCGTTAAGAGTTTTGATTTCACATTCATTATACCACAGTATAATGGATTATTAGCTCACAAAATCTTCAAAAAATAATCCAATGTTTTTCTATTCTATAAAATATAACATTAATCATACGATTAGTTGCATACTACTACCTTCATTTACGTAACGTCATTTTATGCATGTTGATAAGTAACGCTATTTGGAAAACAGAAAAGAAAATCTCTAAATCATCCAGTTCCTTGCAAGCAAAATTTACATCTACATAGCTGGCTGTTAGGTAGTTATTTTGATAGCAATTGTCGCACGAACACATGCCGTATATAGTGGCAGGCCTATGTGGTAGGCCTATGTTGTAGGCCTATGTTGTAGGCCTAGACGGAACCGAACACAGAAACCGTTATGTTTGGAGCGACGCAGTAAATAAATTGACATATGAACAGCCACGATATATTCTACTAGTTTGCATTTCTTGGCATATGCGAGAGATAAGTTTCCGAAGGGAGGACAGCTTCCGCATAGCGTATTTGACGCAGAACAGCGTACTCGTCGCCAGTGGAGTCAAGACACGTGGTGTATAATCCATTCACGGTTACTTCACACCTTTCTGTGAAGTCCTTCTTAAGTTCTTATTTCCTGGATATTCGTCCGACTCGTGCAAGCTAAGCTTAACTAAGTCTGAAAAATTACACCAGAGGACAACGCATCGCTTTCCTGCGCACTCAGTTGTAATATTATTTAGTTCTCACTCTTTTTATTCGTGATTATTATAAAATAAATATTATAATGTATTGATCAAATATACTTAAAACTTCAATTTAACGAAAAGTAAGATACACCCGTGTTTTATTTTCTTTTGAATTCATCGATGCTTTCATAAACTGCATAGAAACAGCATCTGCTTTGAATGATAAAAAAAAAACGTGGGCAAGCGTTTTTGGAGTTTCAGTAATTCCTGACTGCCATATTTTTCCAACAGCGCTCGTTGTCAAATTTATATCGAACGTCTGTATCATAAGTGATGAGTGTGTGTATATATATATATATATATATATATATATATATATATATATATATATATATATATAAAGGAATAAGTTATTTGCAGAATGAGCACATTAACGGACAGAGCCGGTATAGGTATTGAAATTTCAGTAAAATAGTTACTAGACCGTAGTCCACGACATAAAAACAATTCAGCGAGGATCGGAAAGCTTCCTCGTTCGGCGACGCTATTGCTGCTGCGTTCTCTAACCAAATTTCACGGGCAGGCTCATGTTTTATGTATGGTTTAACTTGGCGCCACGAGAGGGCAGCAATGGTAATATTCCTCTGTCCGGTCTGCGAGCTGTCCTGCCAAGTAATGGACAGCGGAATGAAACAAGAGTCAGCTCGCTTCTTTTACTTCCTTTATTTTCTTCTACCCCAGGCCATACAATGAATACAAACTGTCGCTAAGGAACTGAGAGAGGAGCTCTTCAGTACTGTTATAGTGGGGGTGAAAGGGAAAAAGGGGGGGGGGATTTGGGACGTCAAAAATCAGTATAAATACGTGGTTGCTGCCCGGAAAGACCGAGATTTGAGCGGTGGATGGACGTCCGTAAAATATTCTCCAGTGCATTCGGCGACAATATTCAGACATCAAACACTTCTGTGCCACTACTGTTTAGCGAATCTATCAAGATCCGAATATAATGAAAATATTTTTTACAAAATGCCTACGTTTTGAAGCAGTATTTCTGTTCAAACTTCCGCCCCTTTGCGGTTAAAATCGGTCTTAAGCTCTTAAGTTGAATATACCGAGTTCAAACAGTTAAATGCGGTCCAGTGAAAATGCAGTTGGCAAGCTTAGACTGGCTAGAGAATCACGAGGATTCTAGTGCCTCAGACCAGAGATCTAACTTGTAATCAGTGAACATTGCAGCTAATTAAGTGACACACAGTCACTGTGTGACTATTTTGCACTGCTTTAATTCTAAAATGTACCGCAAAAACATGTATTTTGCAACTGGCTGCCATTAGACAATTTCACTGTACGTTTGCTGCAGCGATATCTGAAAGAAGGAATGAATAAAATGGCGAAATTTTCGAAATCAAAAGCAGGATTATTTATACCACGCGATTCTGCTTGGTCGGCTTATAGGCCAATTAGTCATACGGATACATATAATACAGAGTCAACTTACTAAGAGAAAGGAATATCTGCAGGAATATGGGCGAGCCATTAAGAAGTATAGTGCGCAACATGAAATGATGGGAAGACCAAATTGTACTTTGTTTATTTATCGCTGACAGAAGAATTATGACGATATGAAACTAATATTTTAAAATGAGCTAGACATTAATGTATACCAACGAAAAAAAAAGTACAAGCGAAAATATAATTTAGAAATATGATTTATTCAATACACTGCGCAGCACGAAAATATATTTTTTATGCACGCATAAAGCAATCGCTGGAAGTATGTTTTGATGATAATACATATCTACACACATTTATTGTAAAATTACTTTCGGTTAACGGCAGTGTAATAAGAGCCCCCGAGAATGACAACCGAGATATTTGGAAACATAAGTGCACGGAGAAGTTAATTAATTAATCAGAACTATTATTTTCTTTGAGTTAATTTTAAGACTAACTGTTTCGCCGTGGGGATGGACACGACGGAAATAAATTTGGGCTCTCCTCGTCTCCGCAGACGTTTAATTTGCAGTCGCACACTCCAAGAAGGAAACCAAGCGAGAGGAACTCGTTCGTTAGCGGAAAGAAGGAATACGTACCGCGGAGGAAGCGAAAGGCAAACACAACCGTATTATGGCGTGTAACTTGGACCGGAGCGATGGGCGAGCGATACGTCTTCCACAAACTTGCGAAGAGCAACGCGCCCAGAGCTAAGAGCGGCAATAAATGAGGAGCGAAAACAAAGCACATAATAGACGTAGCAAGAAAAAAAAAGTTCTTTCCACCCTCCCCCCCAACCTTCTGCTCTTGGAAGTGCCGGGGAGTCGTGGAGGTGGTGACGCGGATCTACAGCGGAAGAACATGGAAGAAGAAAGACAGAGAGAGAGAGAGAGAGAGAGAGAGAGAGAGAAAGTCGAGTTCGAAGAAAGCGCCACACATTATCAGGCCCATTACAGAAAGTCGCCGAACAAGGCCATTTCTCTTCCCCCGCGGTCGGTCCTCGTACTTTATTAGCGCGCTGTTGGCCGGAGCGAGGTTCTTTGTGAGGGCTGCAGTGTTGCCAGATAGGGGAAATCTAATTCTGCTACCATGCACCGTAAAATTCTGGCAATTGCCATACAATTCTGGTACTTTAATGAAAGGGAGAGCCCAACTTCCCTTCCCTCCAACCGGAAAACAGTCATTGCAATTACATTACAGTTATTTTAAGTCTCATTAAAATTTACGTAATTTTAAAACAGTTACAATATTGTTATTTTATGATATTGGATTGTTATTGGTTAGATTATATATATATATAATTTTTTTCAGGACGCTCAGAGATTACTTACCGGTACTCATTTTACAAAATAAAATTTTTAATTCACTTCAAATACATTTAGTCAGAAACTAAAAACTACTGAAATAATTTTTTAAACATATTTATCGTCATATAATTTGTTTTAACGGTATGTATTGCTAGAAACTACAAATACAATACAACATAAAATAATCTTGAAGCAAAATAATTTCGCTACACAAGTAAATTTTTGTAATATTTTGTGACCAACCAAAAATCTGGTATATATGCTTATCAGAATGAAAAAAATCTCGTACATGGTACCAAGATAGAAAGTGTGGTACAAATACCAGCATTCTGGTACTTCTGGCAACACTGGAAGGAGTACGAATAAGGGAGGGGGTTAAGAGTAAGATTAGACGTAGGGGTTGGGTTGGGTGTTATGGAAAAAGTTACAGCAGCCTCGACATCAACAACGCCGAAGACGACCCTCCCCCCTTCCACCCCGCCCGCGCACAGCATCCGAGATGGATCCGAGATATGGCGTACGAAGCGAAACAAGAGGACGATGATAAATTGACGAAGATAAGTCCTAATGTGCCCCGCGCTATGACCAGTAAGATGTCGTTTCGCAACCTCTCCAACGGAGGCGAGGTTCTGTCCTAACACGGAGATATATGACTTCCTCTTTTATATGTTGTTTTCCGGCTCAACACAACGCAGTGACTAACAGGAAAAAGAACGGGGTCAGCATTGCTTTTGGGCGATAAATGTTAACAACAAATATCGTCCATGATTTAATAATACCGCACGATAAATGTTTGTTTGCGCCAACCAAACGAACTGGTTGTTTATTGCTACAAAACATTATGTAAACTAAAGAAATCTTAGGCGCAACAAAATTCATTATGTTCATTTAACAAAATCAAGAACTGAGTTGATGAATCGCCAAGGTCAACAACATCTGCCTCAAAAAACATCTGGCTTAGCTAGATTACGGTACAAACATTAGTTTGTTCATCAAGGGCATTACAAATTTCTGACAAGAATGTGTGCGGTAGTGTAATTTATGATTCAAATATTTACACTTGTAGGGGTGGCGATGACGATTCCTCCCTCAAGATGGATGCAGGTCGTTACTTCGATGACATCACCAACGACATGAACGAAATTCTAAAAAAGCATGAGAAGTATGTAGTCGGCCAGTTACAATACTCCACGCAAACTGATGTGAGTTAATTTGCACAGCATCTGAAACGACGTAGCCCATGTTTTTCAAAATTATTTTTCCTTTTTTAATATCAATTACGTATTAAAACAGCCTAAATATGTCTTTTTTAAGTATTACGTAAAATCTAAACTCAGCTACTGCGATTTATTTGTACGTGTAGAACAAAAGATCAATTATAAAGAAAAGGGTATTACCTGATTTGTG
The DNA here is from genome assembly GCA_029891345.1 of Dryococelus australis. Taxonomy (NCBI): domain Eukaryota; kingdom Metazoa; phylum Arthropoda; class Insecta; order Phasmatodea; family Phasmatidae; genus Dryococelus; species Dryococelus australis. The sequence goes on along the minus strand of CM057007.1, from coordinate 27,062,346 downwards.
TTATTATATTCTATGATTTACTAGTATGCAATCGGAGAGCTTGGAAATAATTTATAACTATTTTTGGAAATATCTATTAAAAAGAATGAAAGTAGAAATTTATATAAAAAAACTACTGAAGAGTTGTGGTATTCGCATGTGTAAGGACATGCTGCAAATTAGGGTTTTAATAAGAATCATGTAAGGATGATATAGCATGTATTATCAACGAAGAGATAATCGTGTTTCGTAAATAGACAGCTATTACGACACGTGCGTTAAAGTCGACTGGCTAACACAGGCTTTTTTATGCACTGTTATAAAATCGAAATATGGTAGCTGCGAACGTGGCTGTAAATGCATTAAAAAAATTTGGGCTTGGCTGTGCTTGGGACACGGCCGTTTGTTTTGCGTGAATACGTCTCCTACGTTGACGCGCTCGGGCGCCTTGGTGTTTATTTTGCTTTCCCGGCACCGCTTCACTCGTTTTATGGGTATCACTAGATTGCTTTTGAGATGGTCTTTCCAACCGTTTACAAATTCTGTATTTCGACTTGGCTTTTTGACGAGCTATAGGCCGACACTGTGTTATGTTTTCCTAATTCTTTACATTAAACACATGCAATTTCACCATAACCACGCCACACAAATGTTTCTTATAAACGCAATCGATTGATCTTGACGAGAGCTGTCAATTGAAACCCAAACGAGCGTCGTAGCTTCTCCTAGTCAAAAGTTATACTACGCGGAAGTTATGAGACGCGACGAAACGAGCTCAACCCCCCCTCAAATATCTCAAGTTTTATAGCTTTACTTGTCAGTTTCTTGTTGCATTGTTTTATTAATGTGTTTATACGAGTGTTCACCATCAACAGATGCACTAATAAACAAAGTTACTATCCTAATTGTCACAAAAAATACAAACAAACTCTCGAGCTGTGTTTTCAAACGAAGGCAGTCATATGAGTGGCCAAACAAATAATATACAATTGATTCAACAAAATATTTAGTTGGCAGTATAATTTTTTTTAGCCCAGCACAGAGATTTTTTTAAATTCCCTTCAATGTTCAAAAAAATAACCACGACAACAAATTAATGTGTGAAGGGATGGGTTGACTCCTGCTGGCAAGGCATCGTCTTGGAACCACCCCGCTGTATGTTCTTTCGGCGTAGAACCAACGACCTACTGAAAGCAATTTAGACCCGCTTACTACAGGAACGAAAATTCTCAGTCTAGGTGTGTACTTAGTTTAGTACAAAACTAGCCAAGTTTAATATTAAAAAAAAAGCAATGGTGATGGAATGAGAGATAGAAATAAAACTCACCCAACTATGTCGCTGGCACGTAGTCAGTCAATGTCGTTAGAAGGGGGGACGGGTAGACTTGAATATTTCCATTAACTGTAATACTTGGCCTTTTTTACTGTATTTTATAAACTTTTCTTGCTCAGTGTAATCTATTTACACGGAGAAACTTCATGTTAGTTCAACGGTAATTGTATTGTAATAATGTGTGAAGTAATTTCAACATAACGAATAAAAAGTTACCGTGTAAAAAAAAAAAAACGGATAATCACATTCGTAGACACCCGACAGTCAACATTTCTCCTCTCTCAGCTATGCACAACTTGTTGTTCGTCGAGTTTTCATCTGGTGTAAGACATTGAGTTTCGTGTGCATTAACGCTCCTAAGTACTTGAAGACGTTTTGCGCGTTCGCAGCCCAGAAGCGAAGGAGCGATACGGCCGACACTACGCGAAAGACGCTGAACTGGCTTGCAGAGTTTCTGTCGTTGCACTGCACCTGTGCAAGTTGGATTTGTGGCAGTGGGACTTCATTACACGCGAAGAAAGCACACAAATTTAACCATAGCCGATTAATTGTACTTTTCTTGTACCTCTGAAGGAAACTGCACAGGCTAGCTCTGAAATATGCTATTTTCTTTTTACCATTTCACGAATTGTTTTTATTTTTGATTACATTTAACATGATAAAAGCCAAACCACACGGAATTAGAATATTGTTTTTTTCTGCCTTTTCCGGCACAGTTGTATTCCCAAAACCTTAGCAGAAAATCACTGCCTCTGGATGCATATATTTTAATGAGCGCACTGAGTGATATTCGCCCAGTAATGTTTGTAATGATGGACGGAAAGTAGTTCCATATCTTAACGTCAAATAAGAAGTGTTAGGTAACCATTTGTGGTATCTACAAAATTAATTCTTTCACTTACTGTTTTTAATGCATCGAAGTGCAAAAGTTACCAGATTTTTTTAAGTATTTGCTTTCTTAAAAATTTCAGTTTCATTGACGGACGCATGGATAAAGTGGTGAGACCCGTAGCAACGTTAATTTTACAAAAGGCGGAGGAATACACAACGGTTATACAAGAATATCTTAAGCAGGGCTCTGAAAAGTACTCATATTACCATGAACAGCCTATAGTACATAGTATGCAGGTATTGTATTACTAATCATGATGTATTTTATCAGAACAATATACGAAACAGCAAATGTTTGACAGCAAAAAGAAGAGGATAGTTAAAACGGAAATAGTTTTGCCTTTGAAGAATTACTAAAGGATACGAAGTATTACAAGTAGAATTGTTGTTCCTTCTGGCAGCTTCAGACTTCAACTCCTGTCGCACGTGGGGCCACGGTGGCTGAGCGGTTAGCACACTCGCCTCCCACCAAGGCGAACCGGGTTCAATACCTGGCCGGGCCACCGGATTTCCGCAAGTGGGAATCGTGCCCCAGACGATGCCGTCGGTCGGCGGGGGTTTTTCTCGAGGATCTCCCGTTTCCCCCCTCTCCATCATTCCGGCGCCGCTCCGTATTTACTTCAATCACCCTCATCGGCTCTCAAGACCTCGCTGTTAAGAGCCGCCCAAATCTCTTCACTCGCTCACTCACTCCTGTCGCACGCGGAAGAACGCAACGACGGCATTCCTCTCTCGGGGCGCCGACGGAGTCGCAAATAAACAGGCGCCTTTCCTTTTGTTTCTCCGCGCGGGCGTCGCGCAAAAGCAGGAATCCGCCCGCACAATTAATTAAACCCAGGGCCGGGGTCGGGGGGTCGTCCCTGCCTGGGCTTTCACGCGTCGTCTGTCGACGGCGTGAGACGCCTCCAGACACCTGTCGCGGCCCGCTTTTTGTCTCGCGACGCCCTCCTTTTGCCTGCGCAGCTCACCCCCCCCCCCTCCCCTCAGCCATCGCATTCATTTCATTAGAGACGAGGTGCAAGGTACCTCCTACACCCCGCCAAGAGGGCTGTCTCTCCCCGGGGGCGTCTAGCGCCAGACACCGCGACACTCATATTAAAACTTCCTTAATTGAAAAGTTACTTTGTGTCGGGGAAACTGGCTCGGCGTGTGACGTCGTGCTGAGGGGGCAAGGCGCCCCACCGAGCGACCACGAAAAAGGAACAGCCGCCGCCTAAAATACGCGCACGGCGTTTAAAACACGCGCTTATACATGTTAGTCATAGACTAAATTTGTGTTTCAACATGACTTAGAACTCTATCGACAACAGCTTGTTTTGTAAATATTGCTTACAGTATGTGTCGTCAATGTATGCCAACCCGTCGTGAGAAGAATACCTAAGACAAATAAATAGGGTAACATTTATATGACATAGTATCTAAAGTGATTTCTAAGGTTGGTAGAAGCCCTAGAACTTCGCGATTGGAACTGTGGTATGCAAGATAAATTCGAAACCACTAGAAACTAAGCAACGAAAATTACTATACATGTAAACGTTTGTAAGGCAGGTTACTACAGAAAACATCATTACGGAAAGTACACCCCTTCATACATTAAATAGGGGTTGCTACCCTCCAATAGCTTAGAACTTTGTAACCCTGCGCTTGAAGCAATTTGACATACCACGTTAGTAATCAGAATGCAAAATGCAATAAAAAATTTGCGTTGGTAGTATACGCTAATCCCGACAGTTAAAGCAGAAATTACATTTTTAGTTGAAAGCAGATTAATGGTTGCGTGCATGGTCTGGTAATCTGGGTGGCCAACCCACTGGCCCACCCCGGCCAATCCATATCGCGCTGAGCACCGCGCATCCATGCACAGCCCAGCTGTGCGACTAAAGTGAGCTGGAGCACCATTGTTCACATGCCTCCTTGTAGATTCAGTGGTACATCTTTAAGTAGTTGTAACAGGCCGTCGTCCAAACGCCGATGAACTGGAGCGAACGCGCGTGCGACTGGCCAATGTCGAGCTGGAAACTTTCCGGCGTATCGACGATGCGCAGCTGACGCATTACGCATCGGTTCACCGTACGTGGGATTCATGTCCGTCAGTTACTCATTACTTCGCTCTGTCACACAAGTTTGTGAGTAACTGTCTGCTGTGTAAATTACCAACGCAATGCTAGCAGGCAGGAAAACTCGTCACCACTTGGCACGACATTAACCAATGCAATGCGGAACTTTACCGCAATAACTTTTCAGCAGTCCACAATCTTGTAAACCTGTTGTCTTAGGACAGGGACATTAGCCAGAGTAAAGGCTGTTCGCGATAAAGTGAGCACTTTTAAAATCAATCTTAGAAAAAAAGTCACTGCCCCTATCTCCGTGTATTTCAACAGGCACAATGGATGGAAAGTAGATCCATAAATTAGCTTCGAATAAAAAGGGTTTGGCAACCGTTTGTAATAATGTACGTTATTTATTTCGCTTTCTGTTTTCTTAATGCATCGAAGTGTGAAGAATACCAGATTTGTGACATATTTACTTTCCTAATACTTCTATGTGTAAAGTTATGAGGCCCTCGACAGTGTTAATTGTAAATAAAGCGGAAGAATACACAACGTGCATATAAGTAGATCTTAAGCAGGGATTTCAAAAGAGCTTATTTTACCGTGAACAGCCTATATCAGTCCACACGTCATGCATTGCAGGATAACAGGGTGCCTACCTGTAAGGCAACCATTACTCTGCTTTCCAAATAAACATGTGATTCCTCAGGAACCGTAGGGATTAGCGGATACTACCAAGACAATTTTTTTTCGTTGCTTTTTTTATGCAGATTACTAACATAACATGACAAATTGCTTCAGGTGTAGGGTTACAAAGTTCTTAGTAATTTGAAGGTGCCAACTCCTATTTATTGTATGGAGGGGCATATTCCCTGTGTGTTATTCCCTGCTTGCAAAAAAAGGCGGGAACTTACTGATAAAATTAATAAAGATGTTCCTGACAATTTTCATCAAGTAGAGAACGCACAATTAATATTACGCACGAAAACGTAAAACAACTCGTAAAATGTGGATTTTCTATAATCGTACATTGTCAGTAATTGCTATTGCCACGCATCGCCCCGTTGTGCACCTGTCCAAGAAACATGACGGGAAGGAGGCCCCAGACAAGTTTGTAAACCATCAAAACGTAACATAGGGGCCGAAATGGAATTCATCAACTATCGGAGAAATGCGCAACAAGCGACAGGAAATGCGGGTCCGGCTAACCTAAAGACATTCCGGTGTGGGTAAGACAAACTCCGAGCAGACTCCACCCCCCGATGCACGACGGGGGACAATCAGAACGAATTACGCCAACACGCACACGCGTGGTGGGGCGAGGATGGTGGACTAGGCTACGAGAGCTGTCAGAGACACAGTCGGAGACTGTCATGGGGGGGCGAGCAGCTGAAGGCCCTGGTACGGCGGCGGCCCTGGCCATCTGGTCCTGCGCGCGAGACTCGGGTGAGTTCCTCTCTATCACGCTTCTCTTCACATCTAACTGAACCTTCCCTATCATCCTTCTATTCCTTTTGGCCGCTTTCTATGTAATTTGTATAAGAGCTGAATGGTTCAGGCCATATCCGAATTCACAAATTTCACAAAATTCGGACGTTGTCCGACAGTCAATTGTTAAGCACTCGCAGCAACAAGAACAGAGCAAAATATTTGTATCTAAATGTAATGCTTAAAAAACTCGTAATATATCTGCAATCACCACTGGAATACTACGAATACGTTAATAAATAAGAAAATAATAAATTATGCAGTAACGACTTTCAAAATGTATATATATATATATATATATATATATATATATATATATATATATATATAATATATAATATACACACATACACATACATACAACGCACACACACACAAAGCACACACTTATTTGTTTTTAAAACGCGTATAGTGTATTTTATGCAGAGTTATTTGTTTTCAAAGTCACTTTTATTTACGCATTCGCGCATATGTTTTTGAAGTAAAAACACACTATGGCGCTGATTTCGTCTTTTGTATTTTTTGTATACAAAATCGAGTCACGTGATCACTTTGTCTACAAAATCTGCAAATTCGGACACGGCCTCAGCAAATGCCTTAGTCAGTGCTTAGTTAATTAGGCTTCTTATTAGCTTCTCCTGTTGCATATTCCCATCCCTCAGTAACCAATTAGTACATGAACTAGCCAAATTCATAACAATGGTGGAGGCTCCTTAAGAGCACTACCTACCGAAGTCATGGCGCGAAAACGAAGAACTTCTGCAAAAAAAAAGGGGCTAAATCGAGCAATAATTTCCCACGTTTTCGCAAACCACTATGTATAATTCCCCAAGTATCCATGTCTTCCAGACTTGTAGGAACACGTCGTTCACGGTAGAGAATAAAAAAAATCCTATTACGGTGGACGCGCGGACCACAAATCTTCCAAGATTCCCGATTTCCCGCGCGCGAACAAGATCCTCGGGTGCAAACCTCGGAGATAACGTCCTCTCCCGATGACAGCAGGAGGACCGAAGATATCTGGCTGCGTGAGCATCGGGGATGATGGTGGGGGGGGGCGAGGGAGGGAAGGACCTCATTCCAAAGGACATGCAGACAAGCACGTATCCCGAAAGGATTCGGAGAGACGTCGGTGGGATTCTCTCGTCTCTTAGCGTTCTTCATTCCGGGGCGAGCCGTGTCCTCCTCCCCTAGACTCTACGCCCGCACGCCTTTATTGGCCGCAGTAATCTCCGGATTACCATATCCTTCCCCTCCCCCCCCCCGGAGGTGTCATCATCCTTAACTCCGCAGGATGCCGCGAAGCCGAAGAACACGTCGACGTGGATCCTGCCGGGTCGGGCGCGCCATAACACTTAGGACGCCACACGTGAACCCGCACATTACATTCAATACGCTGCTTCTAGGAGGGGCTCGCACCCTACCTCGCCTCCCTTCGACGCCCTTTCCCACGCCCCATTATAGGCTGTTCACGGCTGAACTTAGCACTTTTGAAAGCCCCCTACTTTAAGACCTACTTGTATGCACTTCGTGTATTCTTCCACCATTCAGTAAAGTTAACATTGCCGTGGGCTTCTTCGCTTTATACACATGTCTGTCAAGTGGATCCGTGCAATTATTTCGAAAGAAAATGTTTCACAAATCTCCTACTTCTTACACTTAGATGCACAAAAAAAAAAAAAAAAAGGAAAAGAAACAATTTTATTATTTAAATCAATGTTTACGTAACACTTTTAATCAAACGCTAGGACATGGAGACACTATCCCTCCATCGTTTCCAACTTTACTGGGCTTATGCCACTCAGCGTGCCAATTAAAATATATGCAGGTAGGAGCAGAGACGTTTTTGAAAGGTTGATTTCGAAAGTTCTCACTTTAACGCGAACAGCACGTATAGGCTATACACGGTAAAGTCAGCACATTCGTAATCCCTCTTATTTTGAATAATAGTTAATTAATATATTATATTTTAGCCGTAGACGTTAACTTCTGAGTGCAGTACAATACACACACTGTGCTTATTGCTTACATGGCAAATATTTATTTTAAAAAGGTGGTTGAACGATAAAAAAAAAATGGCTGGAAGAAAAAAGTAACTAGGATCTTCAAAGTGCTCACTTGACCGTGAACAGCCTGTATATGTTTACGTCGTGGCCTAAGGAACGGAACAGCGTCCTTTCCGCGCGGATTCCTTACTTCCGTTTCTGGAGTCACGAGGCGCCTTACATGAGAAAGTTCGCTCAGAGTGAGCCGACGAGGATGAAGCGAGGTGAGAATGGAGCAGCGCCGGAATGCAGTGGCGGGGGGGGGGGAACGGGAGATCCCCGAGAAAACCCGCCGACCAGCGGCATCGCCTGTCACGATTCCCACGTTGGAAAATCCGGGAGTGATCCAGCCGGGGTTCGAAGCTGTTCGAAGTAAGAAGTTCCGTACTTTGTATTTACGATGCTCAATTCCGTTTTGTCATTAGCCTATTTTAGTGTATTAACTGTATTTCCGTAATAATTTACGAAAATATACAGGAATTCTTAACATTACGAATCATTAACACATACATTTAATAAGTCTGTTAAATAGTACACATGTGTATAGTTATCAGCATTTGTAAACGTAATATTCATTTTATAATTAAAAATATATGTGTTTGATTTTCTGTCTTTCTTGGTTGCAGGATAAACCGATGAAATTCACATAAAAACAAACGAAAAAAACTGATACATTTAAACAACACATATCCATACCATTGTCTATGTTCAAATCTTAACTCCGAATTACAAACGCGACATCTTTGCTGTCTTTTTATATCACCGGTTTCACCCAAAATCAAACAAGTCAGTCAGTTGATCATATAGCAAGAAAAACTCGACTTCAAGATATTAATTAAATTATAGGCTGTTCAATGTAAACGAACAGTTTTCAACGCCCTACTTAAGATGTACTTGTATTTATGCGCATTACGTATTTCTCCATCACGTATAAAATTAACGTTGCCACGAGCTTAATCGCTTTATTCATGCGTTGGTCAAATGAAACTCTGTGAAATTATAAGAAAAGTAAATATTTTACATATGTGCCAATTCTTGCAATTACTGCTATTAAAAAAAAGTATAAACAAACTTATTTTCGTTATTTATAAATGTTTACTTAACACTTTTAATTCAACGTTCAGAAATGGAACTACTTTGCTTTCGTCGTTACCAACTTTGCTGGACGCATGGTAGTCAGTGTGGCTGTTCAAATACATGCAAGTAAACCCTATTCACGGTAAAGTGAGCACTTTTTGACACCCTCACATTTGGAATAATAGTCTATAAATATATTTTATTGTAGCCTCAGACGTCAACTTTCGAGTCTGGTGAAATATATACTAAGCGTTTATTACTTACATGGCAATATTTACTATAAAAAGTGATGGATGGATAAAAATTGTTGATAGGGAAAAAGCAACTAGGCCTCAAAAGTGATCACTTTCTCGTGAACAGCCTATAGGGCAGTGACATTTTTACAAAAGTTTTCTTTTTTTCGAAAGCGCACATTTAACCTCGAACAGCCTATATACTATTTCTAGGTGCGTGTGACTGACATAAGTACTTACCATAAATGAAGAAAGAGGAAAAAAACGAGAGACTCACCTGAAAAGAGAAGAAAAATACACGTTAAATAATATCAACAGTACAAATTTTACACAGAAAATTTTCAAAACGGAATGAAAATTTGCAAAAGATTTATATCTCCCAAGATGATGTCTCAAAAATGCTTGCATACTTGTAAATAAATTAAGTTATTTTCTTTTTTCAAATACATCCTAAATACACACTTCCGGGATTATGTTGTAATTCATTTACAACACCTTAAACTAAACTCTTAACAATATTATAAATGCGAAAGTTTTTATGTTTGTTTGTTACTCAATCACGTCATAACGGCTCGACGGGATGAAATTTGGTACAGAGGTAGATTAAATTCTGGATTAGAACGTAGGGTACTTATCATCCCGGAAAAACGAACAGTTTCTTGGGGAATATATAAAATATGCCACCAAACATTAAGATAAAGCACTTGGTTATTATAGCTAAGGTTTGATTTTTTCACGCGGGAGAAGCCATGCCTAAAATAATAATAATTATTATTATTATAACATTAGTAATACTCAAGCCCTGGTTTCTTTATACATTAATGTTCAATTTTAACATGTTGTAACATAATGACATATACTAGTTATTTATACAACTAATGCTATGAAAACGTGTTTTGTTTTTCTATTGCACATGTAGCAGAAAGTTATAAAATCCGGCGTGTCAGCAACTGCCATGGTAGTGCCCACAGAAAATTCATGTCCATATTGATGATGACGCCTGGTAGTATCAAGTATATTTATCTTACTTCTTCTCGAATAGTTTGTCGCTACAATTTCCACGTAAAGCTTACTTTGATTTACGTAGGCTGCAACTCTTATATGCTGGCACATATTTGATTTGAATTAAGATATTATTACAATACATAGAAATAAGTATTTAATCAGGATATTTCAGTTTTATTTGCAAATCATATGATTATTATTATACGATATTTCAAGAAAATGCGTTTTCATTAATGCCTAGACAACTAAACGAGGCGCGTTAATGCAGTGTAAAATCAGAGGCGTTGCCTATTGGCAATGATACTATTAGAAGGAACACCAATTCGTTTAAAGACGTGGGTTCGATTCATCACTGTATAGTACAAACACGTCAATATTAATTAATACAGTGTTTTTTTAAACATAGTTACGTTTTGAGAAGGATTACTATAACTTTTTGTTCAGATGCCTAATTCAATTCTTTAACTTTTTTTATTGCAGCTGAATAACACATATCTTTAATGCCTACCCAAATTATTAGGTAATAAACAAAAATTTAACAGTTCCTACAACTGCACACATTTAACGAGTCTTATTCATATTATAAATTCTTAGCACTGTACGAAGGACACTAAAGAATATAGAAAACTTTTATTTGAGTGAAACGTGCAATTTCTATTTAAGCAAACTAAGATTTAAAAAGTTTGCAAGTTTTATAATGAACTTACAAATACCCCGCAGTTCAATGTAGCTCCTGAATGCTTATTTGCTACTATTTGCGCAGGATCTTAAATCAGGTATAATAATTATGTCCCCATTACGCTAAAAGTAATCAAAAAGTTGCAGCAGACCCCCACCCACCCATTCCCCCAACTAAAACTAGATTTAATTTTGCGAGACTGCTTTCTAATACAACACTAGTATTCGCGCAGAACTCACTTGCAAAATAAGTAAGCATTACTTCTTAAAGATCGCATTGAGACCAAATACTTTTAATTCAATACAAACAGTACAGTTAGGACTTTTTAAAATGTTAACGCACACTTTTTAGTCTAACATGAAAGTGTTAGTAGCATAACGACGATATAAAACGTATTACTGAGAATATTACACCCATTCCTTCAATTATATTTTCTGCAGTCTATATTGTTGATTTCGCGAAGACATTTTTTTATTCTCGTTTATTAACATAGAGATAACTGAAGCGGATAGTAGCGGCTTAGAGCTTTCAAAACATTCCTGATCTTCGTTATTTGGTCCAATAGCCTTATCTGGCGATTTGAGAGACAAGCGTTGGTTGTTGTTCTTGATTGCGGAGTAGTCTGTGTAAACAGAGATAGACGAGGGCTCTTAATGATATCGATAACGCCGAGGGGCCGATTCGCCCGCTTGGCTCGACTGTATTGCGGGTTGTCCACCACCCGGGGGCAACTCCCACTTGGACCCTGAGTAAAGGAGAGGACTAGGGGTCATTTATTGTTCCATGGGTATTCTCTTGTTTCTAGCAGGAGAAGGTTTCTTCTTTGACTATCAACCTCTTCCTGTATTCCGTGCTGTTAAATATAACCATTCATTGTTAATTCCAACATTTTTGAAACCCCACTACAGTTCTACTTCAAGGATATTCCTCCGCCTCGTCAAACAAAGCTTAACCATGTCTAGACAATTACACGAAAGAGACAACGCACCGCATTCGTGCGCACTCGGTGTAATGATATTTTGTATTATAACTATTCCTTTCCAAGCATTACCAACGCACATTTTCCCCTCCGTTTTTATCCATATTAATATTGTAAATGAAATATTGTAATTTATAGATGGAATATACTCTAGAAGCAGAATAACTCCGAGCCTGGCCGGCCGTTACAAACGGGATGCAACAGTATCAACCATGGGAGAGGAGGTGAAACTGAAGAGCGATAATGCGTGCTTGACACCAGCAGGGCTGCAGATGCTACACCGAGTGAAAATGTAGTCTATTTGTCGAGTCGGAAGCAGACGCACGTATTACGTGCACGTCCACGCTACTTCACAGTTTGTATCCTAGTTTGGCGTGTGTGAAGCTCGTCACGTCTGCAGCAGCAAGTGTTCTGTAATCCGTAGGAGAAAATACGGTGAAGTACCTACGTGCAGTACAACACTATACGTTGAAATTCCTCCAGTCTTGTCAAAAGCGAAATGTAAGAAACTTCACTCACGTGAGCGAGAAATGGTTTACTGTGTAAAAGCTTGGCGCAATATAGAATGTGTACCTCATTTGCGTAATCCTAGTAAGCGTAGGCTGTTAACTATTTGCAATATAGAACGTATACTTCATTTGCGCAAGCGCTAAGCACATATCTTGCGTAAGGCTCTTGACTACTCGCGCCAAGCTTTTATATACTAAATATAAATTGATACAAACATATTACTTTGTAAGGCTAGTTATGTTTATTACGGCTGTTCGACCACGTCTTAAAGTTCTACGAATTCTGTAACTAATATAATTTTTTTTCTCTCTTTTTAGTGCATTTATAAATATAAGGTTGGTTTTAAAAGATATTTTAATTTATTTATTCGTTCCTCTGACTTCCTCGGAGGGTTGTCATACCTTCAGTCCAGGACTTATTCACGTATTTATTAATTTTATCTTTTCTGCTCTCTAGTCCACATCAGGTAATTTGGAGTAGTGAAAGGTGCGGTTGATTATGCTGGTTTGCCTTACCGATCAAAATGGCGCAATAGTAAACCTTCTGACTTGCATTTGAGAGTACCTGGGTTCCATTCCCAGTCCGGCCAACCTTATTTCAGTTGTTTCATACTTTCCTGAAATCACTCTAGGCTAATGATGCGATGGTACCTTACTACAGGGGGCCACGGTGGTGTAGTGGATAGACTACTTTCTTTCCACCAAGGCGAACCGCGTTCGATTCCCGCCGGGGTTGTCCCCCCTCCCCTTCTCGATTTTCTCTTGTGGGAATCGCGCCTGGCGATGCCGCTGATTGGAGGGTTTTCTCGGGAATATCCCGTTCCCCCACTATTCCATTCCGACGCTTTTCCATAGTGTTATGATCGTATAGAAGAGTCCTGAGTGGGAATCCACGCATAAACCCGCCAGTACAACTTTCAGTAAACCAGGACGCCAGGAATTGCGGCAACTTATTGCAGCAACCACCGGGCGAGGCCGCTTGCATCCCCCCCCCCCCCGACGTCGAACTGGGCAATGGACGCCTACATAACGCACCGATATAGGACACTGTAAGGCTGAGCCCGACTTCTTTCCACATCCGACCAGCAGCCAGGGAAGATCACATCATGGGTGTGTTGTGTGTCCGCCCGCCGTCAACCCATCAGCTGGATACATCCTCCGGCAAGACGAATAAAGTGGGGACTGTCCATAAGTAGATAACTAATTAACCAGGTGTGTCAAAACAGTTGTAACTTAAATTAATATCAATTATAATAGCTCTCACAATTGTTTAAACGTTTAGTGTCAAGCAAATTGTATTATGCTTTGTTGTTGTACTTGTTTCGCAAGCCATAATAAACCCCCTCAGTTACAATAAAAGCTCTACCATTAACTATGATTTCAGCTATGCCCCTAGTCCCTTCATGAGCGTATATGATCATAAGTCATATCGGCTCTCGAGACATCGATGTTAACAGCCGCCCAGATCTCTTCACTCGCTCACCCTTACTGCAGGCCATTGCGTGTCGACGAGAAGTTAAGACCCACCTACTCAGTCACTCCCCCTAACTTCATCTCCGCGGCAGAATCAACAGTATGCACTGCGATTCGCATTCTAATGACCTGGACGGTGCACGAGTACTTAATTTTAAAATTCTCCTTGCGACAGCGGCCTGGGATGGGCCAGGCGTAGAGAAGGAGAGAAGACAAGAGAGAAGGCGTGTTCACGCGGTGGTTAGACGGGGAAAGAAGTGTCGTGACGCGTGGAGTGTGCCTGGGGGGAAGGGGGTAGACGAAGGAATTAGAGGTAATTAGAATGTATGGGCTCCAGCGCTTTTTTCCGCTTGGCGGGCCGAAAAGAGAACACCCCGCGACCCCCCTTCACCCCCAGCACCCTTGTAAACTCTCATCTTTTTAGCGACACCCATGTTTGCTTATCGTTAGGATTGCAGTGCCACGGAAGCCATCTTCCTTCTCTCTCTCCCCCTCGCTCTCGGCAGATAAGCCCACACATTATTAGCACGTTCAACAACAGCGGCGCGATAACCAGGACCCAAATTTACTCGTGCAGATTCCGGGCCGTGCGCAATCTCTACCGACCCCCAGCCCTTCTTTTTCCGCCCGCAGCCCCTTAACCTTCGTCGTATTTGCGGAAATTCTCCGAAAGCAAGACTCCCGGTGGGGAACTGCTGTGTAGTTAAGGACGGGCTGCACTCGGATTAAGCGCACTTATTTCGGAAGGGGAGGTTAAAGAGATGCCCCGGCCACCAGGGTGTTTTTTTTTTTATCCGGCTTAACGTATTTTAATAAGAAATGTGTAGGAAACGAAATCTCACCACTTTACCTGCTTCTATAACCACGCAAAACAAACATTAAATCTGTATTTACTTCAACACTGCAAAAAAAAAAAATTCCTTGATTATACGGAAAAGTGCTGGTAAAAATTTATCTAGAGGTGTCCGTACACTCTCCGTAAAATTACGGACACATTGATTTTCAAAAACGGACTTTCCGTAAAATTCACGGAATCTCTCCGTCAATTCCCTAGTTAGTTTTCTATACTTCTAGTTTAATTAATTTTTAATTTATATTTTATTTTAATTTTCATTATGTGGGTGTTCTACTGTGTATAAAAATGCATTTAAAAAGTTAAAATTGTTTATACTTAAGCAAGATTTGTACCCGAGTCAAAAAGATGCAAGTTCACGACCCTAACCACTTACCTACAATGCCCAAGTGGTGGATCAGGTATAACTTTTGAATTTCCGATTAGTCACTTCAGCAACTTTTTTAGTTTCTCTTAAAGTTAGTGTATTTTAAGTGTTGCGAAGTGTTACAGACGCCTGCTGATACTTTTTAATGTTTGAAAGAACAGGTCCTAGTGACGTGGATAACCTTAACTGCCGCAGAAACGATCATTTTCTGGTTGCAGTGGCGAAGAAAGCTTCGTGGAGACCGGCCATTGTCCGTGATCGAAACCCGAAGTTATAAAAAATACGGAGATTTTCCGTATTTTTGTATTTACGAACTTAACTCCCGTTTTTCGTCATTACGGATTGCGTTTCCGTATATTTACTGTGCGTTTTCGTAAAAAAAAAAAAAAAACTTCCGTAAATATACGGAAAATTTTAACAGGGTAGTAAATCAAACGCAGACCCGCAAATTGGAGCGCGGAGGTGCGTCAACTTCTGCACGCGGTGTCGACGTAACAGCGATTTCCTACGGTTGTATTTCCGGCGCATTCGTCTCCTGAAGGTATGTTTTCCGTGGTACATTGTGTACACCGTTCTAAAATTGTGTTCAGAAGTACGTGCCACGCATATTCTTATTTTTAAGTCTGCCTTATTGTCAGTTTTAAATTACTGATACTTTCGCAGTTATAGTCACTCTAAAAAGTGCTAAAAAAAAAAATTGTACTCCAAACGAAAGCTCCATCTCGAATGACCTTGTCAAATTGCTCCGGCAAACTAGCTCAGTGGTGCGAGCTGGACCACTGGTTTTAGATACCCTGACAAAGTTATATTAACTGCCAAATTCGAGACCAAACACTTTGTTGATGTCGTAGTATCTTGGAGGATCAGAAATTTAATTACTGTACGCATTGATGGAATTATCCCGACTTACTGATTCGACGGCGTCGCCTGGGTATCTCGGAGACTTTACCTCCGCGAACAGGCGCCTGGCGCCTAGATGACCGGTGTCCTCTACCGCGACTTGAAGACACCCCAAAACTAGCATTCGACTGAATTCAACCCCCTTCTTTACATGGTTGATCCAGTAACCTATAGTCTACTGAACTCCTGGGACCTAGGCCTACATCTATCCTTAGGCCGATGCTGGAGATTTCCCAGATGGAAATCCCAGCTAAATATTAACTAGCCGTCCATTTGAAAGGTCAAACCCCGAATCCTCTTCTTACGGCATCAGATTCTCTATCTAGCCAGTGACGAACTACTTCCGATAATCACCGTAAAATAAAATGAATCAAACATTAAATACCGTTCAAATAATAAAAGGAAATAGTTAACGAGGCTTCAAAATTCACGAAATAATTATTGAAAACAAAAATAAACATATAAATTTAATAATTAGATAGCAAAATAATAACATGTTAAATCTCAGAATAAGGTGTGAAATTACCATAGAATAGTGAAAGTCAAATGGATTGGTGGTTTACAAAAATGAAAATTACATAATTTTAACATGTTGCAAATACTCCTCTGAGGTGTGTGGAAATTATTTTCAGTTCAACGCATATGTAAATTAGATAAACTTTACTGTCCCAAATACGTCTGTACGTGAGTAACATACAGCAAACATGGCCTCTTTGTGTATACTATGTCGAACCACGACAGGTTCGATAACTTGGATTGCAACTGCCAATCTTCGTATGTGGGAAACGTGGTTCACGTTGTTGTTGGCCGGGGAATTTTCTCGGTGTGCTCCCATTGCCCCCCCGCCCCCCGATCTTGCATTCCGCTTCTCATCCATCACAACCTCACTTTGCCCTCTTGTCTGGTTACAGTAAAAAAGCTTCGCGTAGACTCGACGTTGTCCGTCCCCGAGATTCCGTGTTTAGTATCTACGGACTTCAGCTCCGTTTTTCGTCATTACCAGTTAACGTTTTCGTATATTTACTTTACGTTACGTGAATATACAAAACACTTTAACAGTGTGGGCATACCAAGTATGTCTAAACCTCGCTGTGTTTCTGTTCATAGCATGGGTGTACCCAGGAACGCATGGTATTTTTTTTTTTTTTTTTTTTAGTTTTTAACTCCTGTGCTAGATATTGTGGACAACTTATCCAACCCTCTCCTGACGTAACTGCCTCGTCGTGTCGTGACGTGTTTCATGTCGTGTGTCGTCGTGACATGTTGTTTCTCGTCGTTGTCGTGTCTCGTTGAATCGCGTCGTATCTTTTGTCGTGGGTGCCTCGCGTCTCGTGTCTCGCTATGTTATGCAGCATATGCTTCTGTGCGCTTCCGGCCTTAGTTCAGTTGAGTGATTTGGGCAGCTCTTAACGACGAGAGCCGATGAGGGTGAAATAAGGTATATGCTATTCACGGTAAAGTGATCGATTTTGAAAGCCCTCTCATTTGGAATGACAGTCTAAAAATATATTTTATTTTTGCCTTAGACGTTAACTTCGGAGTACAAAGTGCTCACTTTACCGCGAACAGCGTATATGAATGGAGCAGCCCCGGAATGCAGGGGGAGCGAAACGGGAGACTCCCGAGAAAACTCGCCGACCAGCAGCATCGTCGGGCACGATTTCTACTTGCGAAAATCCGGAGAGACCTGGCCGGGGATTGAGCCAAGTCCGGCCTAGTGGGAGGCGAGCAGGCTAACCGCTCAGCCACCGCGCAACCTTTACTTTATCACAGCTGATTAGTTACATAATTTGTATACAGCTATGTTGATATTGATCATACATAATCAGGCAGGAGCAAGGTTTACGAATCAATTACTCGCAGGAATGTTCACTGGGTAGTGAACTTACAGTACCCGCCAAATAGAAAAACGCGTACCCGATTGTTTACAGTAAGCTCTAAAGTGAGTTCTGATGAACTAGTGCCCATTACTAGTGTAATAAAAGTAATTACCTAAATACTGGTTGGTTAAAATACATTTTTAATGTCTGTCTAACAGCATTATACGAGGCAGTTTCACAACTCGTTTACTAAAGTTACCGAATGCCTATTTAACCACGTGTTCGTACCAAATGATTATAAAAAAAAAATACCCCTCGGAACACGCATTTGTCTGCACCAGGGAAAAATTTCCACACAGATGTCCACATTTCTATTACGTATGGTATTGGCCCGCAGTTTCATATTTCCATAACAACCGACAGAAAGGTCCGTTGAGTTTTACACTCCGTCAGTTTGTGATACACACGGAAAATAAATCCGGGATGATATTATATTCGAAGTATCCTTTCAACGAGTAACTGTGAGTAAATACGTAATTTTCTACATTTTTGCAGTACATGTTATGTAACTTAAGTACTATACCATTATTTTATGGAGAAAAAAAAACGATAAAATAAGTTTAGGATTTATATTTTTATGACACGAGAAAAGAAAAACCACTGCTCTTTCTTGTGTTACAATTTATTTGATCGCGCTAAAGTAAATACTGTGTTCAGAAAATTTATTTAATTTTTCAAGCCCACAACTATGTAGAAACCATGCGTGTTGTACTGGACCATAAACTACAAAGTTGACTCAGTGCTACGTAATAATTTACACCAAAGTCACATCTTGCTACAAAGCGAATAGTGTCAATGAACATTACATCTTAAACCACAACGCGTCAATTCTTAGTGCACATTTTCTTTGTTATAGTTTCGCGCAGACAAAAGTTCAAGACTTTCGATATTCTCTCACTCTGCACAGCAAACAGAATTTTTACAGCGGGGTAATCGCATGATGCAAGTGTAAAATTACTTCGCATGAACTATTCATGCCATTAAAGTTATTCGATTTCAAAATTAATTAACGTGCTACCATTCAATATTCCCAGTGTTAAATTACACAAAACTCAAAAAACTTCCAAGATCTTGAAATTTCCGAGTGACTTTTTAAGGAAATGTATCAATATCAGATAAGTTAAATAGTCTTGTAAAACTATCTGTTAAATTCCATACGTGTTTACAGAACCAAATAAAAGCACTCAAAATAAATACTGTATATTGTTTAATGTTAATGAACACAGATAAACAAACAGTTTCTGGAAGAACTTAGAGGCTAATTTTATCAGTTAAGAACATAACTGAACACAAGTCTGCGAAAATAATTCATATTAAGAGACAAGAATATTAAAAATTGAACAAGAATATAAATTCATGTGTTGAGAAAATGAAAACTAAACAGAATTCATTTATAAATCAATCTGATTGTTCTACTGGTATTACTTATTATCATCTTGAAACGAATGGCTAATATATTATTAAGTATGCATCAGTTGACATTTGTGGGATTACTTCTATGCCAAACTAAGTTCAAACGTTCGTCAAGTGTTTACATTTAGAATACACTATGTTCTTACATTTCTTGTGGCACAATGTAGTCAGTGAAAACGATTTTCTACCGATCACTAAAATTATTCCGTAAGGTGTTGCCAGAAAAATCACGTATGTGTTTTAAGCTGTTCGGAAATCACGGGAGACATACTTCCAGAACGTTTTTCGTATTACATTTAAAATAGTGTTCAATATATTGGAAGCCCATTAATATCAGGGATCTTGTGTATCACTATGTTGTTCTTGTATATCGGATTCCTGAGATATACCATAAACTTAACGTCTCGAGTAAACCACCTCCCAGTATATGGGTTATATATGTTTTTAATGAGTAATTTAAACTATTACATAGGAGAGTGTCAACAGGCTTCGTGTGTTTCAGAACGGTCGTGTCGTCATACAAGGCCAGGTCTGAACTAACACGAAACCAGTGTCCTGGTTGGCTATCTTTCTAACTCCGGCCAGCTTCGAGAGAAGGTCAATAATGGGTGTGCCTGATCGCCGACAACCGGACAACTAGATACAGCCTCCGGCACCATGTTTAAGGTAGGGTCTATCAACATAATGGCGTGAATTAATTACAAAAATTATGTAGATTAATGAAATTTCAGTTATATTAGCTCCCCACCACTATTTAACACTACAGTAACATGTAATTGTAAGTGCCTTGTGTTATGTATATATCTCATATCTAATTAAAACCACCTCGGCAACAGTAAAAGTTCTACCATCTAATCTTCTCATTCTGCTACCGAACGAGGTGGCGCAGTGGTAACACATTTGACTCGCATTCAGGAGGACCCGGGTTTGATTCCCGGTCCGGCCATCCTGATTTCGGTTTTCCGTGGCTTTCCGAAATCACTCCAGGCGAATGCTAAGATGGGTTCCTAACAAAGGCCATGGCCGATTGCCTCCCAGTCCTTCCCCAATCTGCAACGAGACGTTAAGCCCACTTACCTACCTACCTTATCATTCTGCTACGCCCTTAACCCCTATCTTGTGTGAATATGACCATAAGTCATATTCATAACACCGGCTCCAGCAACATAAGCGTGAAGTCTCAAGCTATCAGGAATCGTAAACTGTCCCTACCACGTACAGGAGTACCCCGAGAAAAATCAGCAGCCACTGGCAACGTCCGCAATGTCTCCGCGCGTGAATATCTCGAATCGTGTCCGTCACGGATAGCCAATCCATAAGTATCTACCTAACTACGCAAGCAATCGAGCACTTAAGTTACGACGGAACCATTTGGTGATCGCAGTTACGATGGAACCATTTGGTGATCGCAGTTACATACCTTCACTATTTACCTGTAAGATTTCACGCAGAAAGGATAAAAGTGTTTCGTGACGTAAGCTGCTATACTGAACAAAAATATACAGCGCAATTCTTTAAAAAAAAAAATCTTAAAAATTAAATATAGCCGACCTGTATGAGAAAGAAAACTTATATTGGTCGTAATATTTCATTTCTGTGCCATGCTAGTGATAGAAATACTTTTCTCTTTGAAGTAGTAAGAGCAGTGCTTTTGACTTACTGAGCAAGCGCGAGTACAAAAGCTACGATGAAAAATGACACGAGATATATTTGTCAAATTAAGTTCGTAGTTATAATTCCTAACCTGTTAATGGAAAGTTCACTCTAGCGTAGTATATCACCTGTGCAAGGGTAACTATGGCATTATATAGAAAATTACATATCGTGTGAACCGGGATGGGATTAAAAAAAAATACATTTCCCCTCTTCCACCCCGGATTGGTGTAGCATTGCCAACCATAAGATCTTCATTATTCGCAGTGAAAAGGTGCAGGAAATTCATATATGAAATTTCACACGCACCGTTTTCATTACATTTACATTTTTTTTTTTTTTTACAAATGTGGTTGTCAACGGACGTGTGACGAGATTCACTCAGCATGCTGTGAGACTTATTTAACTTTCTGATATTGTCGGTAAAAAGTTATTTTGGCATAAAATATTTTTTTTTAATACGGATTTTTTTTCGCTCACAATACAAGAGAGGAATATTTCTTGGTATAGGCTGTTCACGATAAAATTAGCACTTTTGAAAGCCCTGCTTAAGATCTACTTGTTTGCAAGTTGTGTATTCTTCCTCCTTATGTAAAATTAGCATTGCCATAGGCCTTATCACTTTATTCATGCGTCGGTCAAATGAAACTGTGAAATTATTAGAAAAGTAAACATTTTACAGATATACTAATTTTTACACACTGAGACGTAAAAAAAAAAAAAAAAGTAAGAAACAATTACAATTATCACAAATGGTTACCTAACACTTTTCATTCGACGTTAACATATGGGACTACTTTCCATCCATCGTTACCAACTTTACCGGGCGCATGTTACTCAGTGGCCCGTAAAATGTGTGCAGGTAGGGGCAGTGACATTTTTCTAAGGTTGATTTCAAAAGTAAAATTTTTCGTAAACAAGATGCATCTAAATTTTAGCTAACCCACGAGGAACAAAACGTTTTGTTTGCAGATTTCGCAAGAAACATTTATATCTTCGCGTGAGAGGTTTCACAACTTTCATGGAAACACTGTTGGGAATTCGTGATTCAGACAACTCATTACCTTCGAGCCACTACAAAACTGGCATTTCCTTGCCATCGGGTGAAAATGCGAACAAAAAGTTACGTGAAGTTGCCAGCTGTGAGTTACTCGTGCATGCACCACTAGAAGAATATTTGGCTGGGCTTATGGGACACTATTGGAAGCTAAACTAATTTCTGTGTTAGTGATAGCATTTTTCCGGTTGCCTTAAAGTGCTATTCTTGTAATAATTTAAAAATAATTTTTTGGGCATGAAAAAGAACGTAAGTGTTAAATGTCTGGCTCCGATAAAAAAAAAATAATGCTGTGTGTGGAATTAAAATGTTTTAAATTTGTTGGTTAACACATTTTTACGTTCCTTAGTACATAAATGGTAAACATTCCTTATCACTGATTCAGGTTTTAGAGCCACGGTCTAATATCCAATGAACCTGTTACCTAGTCGCAAAACTTGAATGTCTATATTGGCACATTCATCGTTACTCGAAACTCAAGGTGGAGCATAATGAGTAAAATCCTCCTTACAATCTTGTCTCGGAGAACTGTGCGCTTGAAGTACAAAGTTGAGAAGATAAATAAAAGCGGGCGATAAATGAAGAGAGAAGAAAATATATGCAGCACGCTAAGAAACGCGAGAACGACTGGGATCCTCGAGCAAACTTCTCGACCCTTCAACGCAATTTTCCTCATCTTCTTCGCCACTCACGAGCAGCAGTGATCCTTGGACGGGAAATAATGCGATGATTTCGCACGGAATGCTCCGCTTGAATACCTGCCCCCGTCTGGGATCCTTATTGTTCCGCCCTCGACATATCCGTGAATGGGGGGGGGGGGGAGGGAGGAAAACGAAGACGTAATAAAACCGAATGAGTATAAAACATTCTGCTTTCCCTCGTTTTTTAAGCGAGAGAACTTATTGTTCGAGAAATTCAGACTTGTCTAGATTTGAAGCGTTCTAATACTGAATCGGTAATAAAATTCGCCCTTCTTCGCCTTCGACTTCTCGAAGGAAACTTCCTAGGTAGATACGCGATACTCCTTCTTACCAATGCAATAATATTTTCTCGGGGTCATAAAAATTGAAATTCTTTGCGCTAAAACACGATTTTCGGACAGTTCTAGGGAAAATATGAGACAGAGGGGGAGTTATAAAACACATTAGAAGTTTTTAACATACTTCCGACGAAGCACAGCTCTTTAGATCTATTCTTAAATATTTATTTTTGGCAACATATATATACCGGGTTGTTTAGTATTATACTCTACGATTATAGGCCGATATTTAACAACTTTTGTCTGATGGTTGAAAATTATTTTAATCGGAAATTCGAGTATCGGTCTAACACTGACAAGAAACACTGGTGTGTTACCGTATTCGGTGATTATAATTTTTAATAACTACATGAAAAAAATGAAATTAATTTTTTATTGTTTTGAACAGACTGGTCTCAGATGCCACAAAATTCTCAAAGCATCCCTTACATTTATTCTATGAACAAACTCACCTCTGCCATATAAGTTATGTTTACAATACAAACCAAAATGCCTAACTTTATTTTTCACAGAAATAAGAGGTACCTAATAAAAACCAAGTGCAAATTGTATCTCAGCAATCACAGTTGCATTTTTGCAACCGCAAGCTAAAATACCAGTTGGCAAAAGTTATTATGTATTGTAAAATGCCTAATAAAATAGTGTCATTCAAGTTCTATTTTTAAGGCTTTAATAAAAACAATTTGCGATGTCCCTTCTGGTAGTGGCGCTCGTCTCACCCCCCCCCCCTCTTCGGTATAGGCTGTTCACGGTAAAGTGAACACTTTTTAAGACCTTCAACAGGCTTTAACTACTAATAAACAGATTTTACTGCAGCCCCTGACGTTAACTTTTATTAGCGGTGAAATGTATACACTGTGTTTATTAGTCTTACGGCACTGTTTATATTAAAAAGTGACAGGAAGATAGAAATATAATAAAAATAAAAATTCAGCAGGGCTATAATGCTCACTTTAACGTGAATTGCCTGTATCAGTGATATTGCCTACACGCTAAGTTCAAGTCAGCAGGAAACCACTGATTAGCAGTGAAATTCAACTACTCGAATCGGTGAAAATGGATCCACTTACAATCAGTGGAAAACCAGTGAAAACATTTCACGGCTGAATTAGTGACGTGAAGCAATTACGCTGATGAATAAGTAACGGCCGACTGCAGTAGTGAATTAAATATTGTTTTTTATTGAATTAAACCAAATACTTAAGTTAAATAGATAGATTGCTATTTGTATTGCGAAATTTACCGTAATTTAAAAAAAAAAAAAAAAAAAAATTTCTGGAGGTGGTCAGGATTAAACTCGCACATCCTGTCCACTTCGCTTTTAGGCCGTTACCTTACCATCTTGTTTGTTTTTGTTGTCTTGACGTTGTCGAGCTCATGTTAGAGCGACTTGTAGACAAATTCCCAGTGCGACAAGCGAACTGAGCGCCTGCCGTGGAGAGGGCGGGCGGGGTGCGAACCCACGACCTCTCGACTACAAGTCGGCCACACTCCTCCTGAGCTATGGGGGACCCATCTGAGCTACGAACTCAAGTTGAAAAAGGAGAGGAAAGTATAAGTGTCATAATTACTGCCGAAATCTTGAAGATTTAAATTCTATGCCCTTACTTTTCGTTTTTGGTTTAATTGGTAGCGGCAAGATTGTTAAATACGAATATTATACGTGAGTGCACTCTCTTAACCAAGTTAAATGCAGTTTAAACCTTCAAACAGAGCCCTGTGATGATTACATGAAAACGCAATGAAAGACGTAAAAACGGAATGAAAGGACGAATGTTCATATTACTTGTAAAATGGTGTTCTGAAAGACGAAACACATTTTAGAAAGTATTTTTTATTGGTTTTATCAGTTCATACGTTATTATTTCACTTGATAGACGTTGTTTAGTAGTTATATATAAAGGTTGTTCGACGGCCATTTTTACACGCTGTTTAACTGATCCATCAGTCAATCAAACAAGCCACTGAAAAACAGTGAAGAAAATGACTGATGAATCAGTGGAAAATGTCACTGAATCAATAAGTAAAGGAAATCTGGCATTTTTTCAATGATTCATCACTAAAGTCACTGAAGTGACTGTTTAATCAGTCGGATACTGTTGACTAATTGAAACAGTGAAATTCTAACACATTCAAATTTAGAGTGTACTGGCTATTGTACTATACATTGCCTGGGCGGGTTATGCCCTTCGGCTAGATCGAAAAATCAATAAATAGATAGCAAAGAATGTTCATGATAAAGTGAGAACTTTCGAAATCAACCCTAGGAAAAAGTCACTACTCCTACCTGTACATATTTTAACGGGCGCACTGAGGGACATTCGCCCAGTTAAGTTGGTAACGATTGAGGGGGAAAGTAGTTCTATACCTTAACGTCGAATCAAAAGTGTTAGGTTACCATTTGTTATAACTTAAATTATTTATATCGCTTTTTGTTTTTTTTTTATGCGTCGAGGTGTAAAAATTATCATATTTTTCAAATATTTACCTTTCTAATAATTTTACAGTTTCACTTGACCGGCGCATGAAGAAAGCGATGAGTACCATGGCAATGATAATTTTACATAAAGCGGAAGAACACACAACGTGCATGCAAGTAGATCTTAAAGCAGGGCTTTCAAAAGTGCCCATTCAACCGTGAACAGCCTATAGTTTAATTTTACCGTATTTACTATTACTAGTAATGTCAATCACTATGGACAGGCCACAGTGGCGTTGTGGTTAGACTACTCGCCTCCCACCAAGCCGAACCGAGCTCGTTTCCCGGCGGGGTCGCTCCCGGACTTTCGCACGCGGGAATCGTGCCGGACGATGCCACATGTCGGCGGGTTTTCTCCGGGATCTCCCGTTTCCTCCGCCGGTCCATCTACACCACTCTTCAATCTCATCGGCTCTCAAAGCCTTGTTCTTGAGAGCCGCCCAAATCTCTCCACTCGACTTGAAATGTGTGCAGGAGAGAATACACAACTTCCTCGCAGCGATTCTTACCACCTTCGGAAATAATTCCCGTCCCACAAATGTATATAGTTAAAATCTGTACCTGACTGCAGTACACTGAGTAATGCTGGCTACAAACAAACATTTTGAGTATACAGCGCTTTTAAGAAAAGCGTATTCAGCTATGTTGGGGCACTCCGAAATGGTGTTCATAATGTGCATGATATCTCGGAAGTAATTGATATTTTTAGTTTGAAGAGCGCGTTCTCTTTTTACATCATCACATAAATATTTATTCAAAAGGATTCGTTAAAATAACAATTGGATACGAATAGATCTTCAACACTGTTCACGAGTCAGGTAGATGAGTCCCTTAAAAGTGCCATGTTTTAATTACAGGTTACTGTGAAGTTACTTTTTTCCACTCACACTCGAGCAATTATGTGCGGAATAGTGAGCATGTAAAGATTCCAACCATTTAAAAGTGCCACACTGTCGACGCTAACGCGATAAGTCTCTAGGTACACGTTAGTGTCCACTTGTACAACACACACGCATTGCGTAGGATACGTAATGGCAAGGATACACTGAAGACTACACACGAATCACATTATAGGCTGTTCACGGTAAAATGAACGCTTTTGAAAGCCCTGCTTAAGATCTGCTTGTATACACGTTGCGTATTCCTCCGCCTTATGTAAAATTAACATTGCTATGTCCTCACCCCGTTATTCATCCGTCAGTCAAATGAAGCTGTGAAATTATCAAGAAAGTAAATACTTTACAGATCTGTTCATCTTTACACTCCGATGCATTTAAAAAAACCGAAAGTGAAATAAATAGTTTTAAGTTATAAATAGTTACCTAACACTTTTTATTCGACGTTCAGATATGGAACTACTTTCCATCCATCGTTACCAACTTTACTGGGTGAATGTCACTCAGTGTGCCAATTAAAATATACGCATGCAGGGGCAGTGACTTTTTTCTAAGGTTCATTTGTAAAGAGCTCACTTTATCGTGTACAGCCTTTATCTTCGTTATCGGTGTATATTTAACGTGACTGATGTAGTCAAACAAGAAAATATTTTCTTTTAAACTTAGTTGGCTAGTGACGTAAAAAAAAAAAAATCCTGCGGGTGTGCGTTCAGTCTATCGGAAGTATAAACCTGCGTGTTATATCTGCTCGCGAAAATTACCTTCGACGACAAGAGCCGCCTAGATAACTCTGCTGCACCTGAGCTATAGGCAGCCGATACATGCATCGGCGTGTATGTACGTATGTGGGGAGTATATTGATATGAGCGATTATTAGAATTGTAGTACGTTCTCGTTATTTAATAGACACACTTCGTATGCCATAGCGCTGCGTGTTTACAGTGCGATATGTTTAAACGACTCGCCATTGTGTCATGGAACACGGGAGCGGTTCACCGTGAGACTGTTTGGCAACCGTTCTCCAGCGGCGAATGTTTGTACTCGTAATGGAATTAATTCGTATTTACGTTGGCGACCCACAACGCGTCACGGAACGGTATAGGCTGTTCACGGTAAAATGAGCACTTTTGAAAACCCTGCTTAAGATCTACTTGTAGGCACGTCGTGTATTATTCCGCCTTATTATCGTGTGCCTCGTCACGTTATTCATGCGTCTGTCAAATGAAACTGTGTAATTATTAAGAATGTAATTACTTTACAACTCTGGTCATTTTTACACTTCAATTCATTAAAAAAAAAAAACAGAAAGCTAAAGAAATAATTTTAAGTTATCACAAATGGTTATCTAACACTTCTTATTCGACGTTAAAATGTGGAACTACTTTCTATCCATCCTTACCAACTATTCTAGGCGAATGTCACTCAGTGCGCTCATTAAAATATATCCATGCAGGAGCAGTAATGTTTTTTCTAGATACATTTTTAAAGTGCTAACTTTATCGTGAACAGCCTTTAACAACGGGATCGAAGCGGCGTTCGGCAAAAGCATAGAATAGGTTGGCACACAGAAGCGGGATGGCGTGGTGACCTTTTGATGAGACTGTGCCGCGGTAGTCAAGTGGGTAGAGCACCCGGTTTCTCACCGAAGCGATCCGGGTTCGATTCCAAGAGTGCTCATACTGGAAAACGTAACGGACATCGCCCTTTGGCCAAGTGATTTTCTCGGCATACTCCCGTTTTTTCTTGCTCTTGCATTCCCCTCTTGCTTCATCCGTACCACACATTGCCCTCACGGACACTACACAACTAGCTCCTAACCCTTTCATCCCCACATTAATTTATAATTTCCGATGTTGCTAATTAGAAATTTTTTGATGCGTGATGTACTTAAGTTGGCAAAGAACTTGTATTATCACAACCATTAGCCGTAGACTTTGTACTTGGTGATTAGTGGTATGAACCCGCCATAACGTGGCGCAGTAGCATGGCTTCAGAATGAGTTACCAACAGGGATGATCATGGTACACTCAGCCTTGCATAGCGCAATACCGGATGAATACAACCTTCTTGTGTACCATGTCGACGATAGTCTACAATGGGCACGAAAGGGTTAACCTGCCTCTACAAGCCTTAAATCGACTCTCTCTCGCCTGACGATCCTCCGGGAATAGAACTTAAGGGAATCCCTAGCAATCATTACCATAGGCTGTTCACGGTAAATTGAGCACTTTTTAAGGCCCTGCTAAAATTTTCGTTCGAGCAAATTTTTATCTTTCCGCCTCTATTTGATATAAACCATGCAATGTGACTAATACACACAGTGTACATATTTCGCCACTCTCAAAAGTTAACGACTGAGCCTGCAATAAAACGTATTTATTAGTGGTTAATGCATGCCGGTAGGGCCTTAAAAGGTGCTCACTTTGCCGTGAATGGCCTATGAACGCTTCAAGATTAGGAAGGAAGCGCTGAGATGACGATAGAAAATAGCACTAAAGCCACTTAAAGCGATGTTCGCCGCCTTTGAAACTCTCCAACACCAAATTGATGTTTCAATACCCAAATGTATGAATGGGTACACAACATATCGACTTATATTTCTTTCCTCAAAAAAAAATCATATTGAAAATTCCACACCATTTTTTAAAATTAAAATAGACATAGCTGATAACTACGAGACCTATGAGACAGCTAGGCCGGCCCCTTAACGCCTGCATGGCTGAGCTAATATACAGGTAACTCCACATATCTTGTCACCCCCCTGAAGCATGTCTATTTTTTTTTCATTAAGGGTGGTCCACATGTCTAGTCACCCTTGAAAATCTGTCTGATTATTGGAATACTTTACGATGAATTGGATTGTATAGCATTATTACTGGTTATTTATGTATGTAATGGGTGACTAGACATGTGGACCATCCTGTATAAAAGGTGCTGTATTTGATCATTGTGTGGAAGGTTCTGTTTTTGATCGCCCAGTGCATGGTAGTATCGGCTTTCGAGCGCGCTCACTGACCAGATATGTTTTAGCCCGTGATTAACAGTTAGAAGGGTTTTTTTTTTTCTGGCGGGCGTGTTTGGAACCCGTGTAACGAAAGTTACTTTCTCTTCTGTGTAAGAGGCCGCGGTGGTGTGGCGGTCAGACCACTCGCCTCCTACCGAGGCGGAACGAGTTCGATACCCGGCGGGGTCGCTCTCGGATTTTCCGAGTGCGGAATCGTGCCGGGCGGCGGGTTTTCTCTGGGATCTCCAGTTCCCCCTGCCGTTGTATTCCGGCGCCGTTCCATACTCGCCTCGCTTTACCCTCATCGGCTCTCAAGGTCTCGATGTTACGAGCCGCCCAAATCTGTCCACTCCACTCTTCTGTTTAATTTCCTATACGATGTGTTACTATAGGTCATTCACGGTAAAGTGAGCACTTTTGAAAGACCTCTCATTAGGAATAACAGTCAATAAATATATTTAATTTTAGCCTTAGATTTTAATTTCTGAGTGCGGTGGAATATACACACTGTGTTTATTACTTATATGGCAATATTTATCTGAAAAGGTGTTTAAAGGGTAAATAATGGCTGAAAGGAAAAAGTAACTAGGGCATCAAAAGTGCTCACTTAGCCGTGAACAGTCTATACTACGGCATAGGATGCGAGGCCGGGCAAGGCAAGCATGCGGCCAACGTTTGTTATTTAAAAAAATATTCGCAAACAACGAGTACTGCCATGCAACGACTGGAAATTCAGGAATCTGCAGAAGTACCGAGAATATCTGGGTCGGGCTGACACAGTGGGGTTGCGGCAATTTCATCAACATCCAACGTCAGTAACTCCGCCCAGGCTACAAGGGCGAACTAATGGGATTCAAAGATATAGGTGAAGGTGGGTGTGATTGAGAAGTGTGGGGGACACGGCGGCTAAGGGCCAGTTTGTCAATCGGCGTCGGTCCTCCATGGACGGCGGTCTCCGAGCGGCGGTTGGGGGTATAGCCGATTCACGGTAAAATGAGCACTTAAGGCCCTGCTGAATTTTTCGTTTCGGCCGATTTATATGTTTCTGCCACGTTTTAATATAAACATTGACATGTGACTAATAAACCGAGTGTATACACTTCACCACTCCGAATAGTTAACGTCTGAAGATGAAATAAATTATGTTTATTAGTGATTAATATTTGTTGAAAGGGCTTTAAAGAGTGCTCGCTTTACCGTGAATAGTCTATGAGTGTCTTCGCTCTAGGGTGAGAGAAAGAACCCGGAGCCTCAAATTCTTGTCCTCCCTTATTTTATTGACCTTAACACCTATCTCGATCCCTAACCCCTCTTGCCACAGCACATTGTGTATATTGTACTTAGTCTTAGTTAAGATCCTTTAGACTTAATAAGTGAAGTTTATTTAACAGTCCCTTGACTCCTCTTCTTGATCTTATTACTTAATCCTATTGAATTATACTCCCCTTAAGGGGTTATAGAACAGATGGCTTCGCGCAAGTCGAGCGCCATTACAGTTCGGCTAAACATTTCGTGAAAATCGTACGAACTGTGTTCCCGGCATTTTTATCTCTGAAATCATTTTAAACCCGACATGCCGTGAACGTAATTTACTGGGAAGGCATTTAGAACTGACCAGCCAAAGCGGCAAGCACGACGAGTCGATAGACCAAAGGCTGCAGAATGGGTATGAGACAGACCCACTAATCATTTGAAGAAATCTCCGAAGTACCGTGCCGAGAATCAAACCTAGATCTACCTGGTGAACAGCAACAGTACCCCAGCAAATGCAAGCACATATTAAAATGAAATAAATTTAATTCTGGCTACTAACAGCCAGTTTTTGTGTGTTTCGCCCAACCTTTGAGCAGCTTACGTTCTAGACAAGGCTCAGTATTAAATCAAACAGTGCTCAACTTCCTGTCTTGAGAGCTTCGAGGGGAATACACACGCAGAACAATCCGCACTTGGAGTCCGCTAGTTACTTACTAAATACTAAAATCTGTAAGCTTAGTCATCGAACGCTTATAGGCTATTCACGGTAAAATGAGAGCCCTTCTGAAAGCCCTGGTTAAGATCTGCTTGTATGCACGTTGTGTATTCCTCCGCCTTGGGTAAAATTAACATTGCGATGGGCCTCGTCATTTTATTCTTGCGTTGATCAAATGAAACTGTGAGATGATCAGAAAAGGAAATATTTTACAAATGTGGCCACTTTTACACGTCGATACACTGTATAAGAACAGAAAGCGAATGAAATACTTGAAGTTATCGTTACCACTTTTTATTTGACGTTAAAACATGCAACTACTTTCAATCCATCGCTACCAACTTTACTGGATGTATGCCACTCAGCGCGCCCGTTTAAATATATGCAGGTAGAGGCAGTGACATTTTTCTACGGTTGATTTCAAAAGGGCTGACTTTATCGTCCACAACCTTTAGCAATGGAATTATCCTCAACTCCTGCGGATGGCTACTCCTTAAGATCACCTGAAAAAAAACAACTCGAAATTCATACGTTTGTATTAAACCCATTTTGACCCAACATTTGAATGAGATAACCCCCCCCCCCCTCTTTATTTTTAGCGCAAATATAAAATATTCAGAAATAACTTTTACACGCGAGTATTTGAGTCTGTTAAAAGTGACTGAAATTATTTGAGAATCTGACATTAAATATTTTTTTTTGGAAATGGTATTTACAGGAAACACCGAAGAACATTTTCCCTTAAATTTCTGTTGGAGAATCACACATTCCTCATAATCATTCCTTTCGAAAATTTGCTTTTACAGCACTGAATACTACATTTCAACTGTGTAAGGAAATAATAGCAAGGCAATCCATCAGATTTATTACACTATTTGTGACAGATATTGTAAAAAGTGTTTTTTACTAATGTTTATTTTAAATTATTTATTGATGTTTGGCTTTTTAATGTGTGCAGAATTCAATAGGTACTCAGATGCGCATAATTGATTCTTAAACATAAAATTCGTGTTTTGTTAAATGTGTGCGGCAGTCAGAAAACGGTACACTGGGGTTCACGGCGTCCACAAAACATCGTATTAACAGCGACAGCAGGCTACAGCAATACACCGCCTTGTACTCGGCGAGGGCAGGCACAGCCAGCGTGGAAAGGGTTTGGCTGTTGTCAAGGAGTTGAAAAAGGAGTTTCGGGTCGTAAGGGGAGGAGGCGGGGTGTCGGTCTCTGCTCGCTAATCACCGCTGCGAGCCACATTTCAGCGGCGGGAGACGTTTTAATCTCGACCCTCTCTGAAACCAACCCCCAAACCACCCCCCCCCCCGGGCCGTAGACTTCC
Source organism: Dryococelus australis (assembly GCA_029891345.1). NCBI lineage: Eukaryota > Metazoa > Arthropoda > Insecta > Phasmatodea > Phasmatidae > Dryococelus > Dryococelus australis. The sequence goes on along the minus strand of CM057007.1, from coordinate 27,029,760 downwards.
TCATAGTACCCACAGCAACCCCCCCCCCCCTTCCATTTCCACTTCTGCTACGCCCCGCTTTCTCCGCCCTTCGGCGGCGGTTGTGGCGGTTGTCTGGGGAGCTGGGCGGCATGTTGAGGATACTGTCAAAGGAGGAGAAAGGAGGAGTAGCGTAGACACTTGAAACGTTTTCCTGCGGGCTGAGCACTAAGGCCGTGTCTACACTCGGCCGTTCCTGTGGACGTGGACGTGTCTGAAACGCGGCCTCAAGTGACGTCACATTGACGCAGTCCGAATATGGTCTACGAATGCGTTGTCCGAAGTGAGCTTTCAGAGTTTATTTGAATGTTTATTTATAATAAACGCCCTAGCGGTTTTATTTTAAATAAGTTCGCCAACTGACATCCAAATTTAAATTTTATACTTACGTTTTACAAGTTTCAGCCTTCAAATAAAATTGTTCAGACCAAACGACGACATCCCCAATTATTTATTACCATTTCATTATATTTGTTTTGAGAAAGTCCACCTTGCACATCCATTGTTTACATTAATAACGTAAACATTTCATGAATGCGGGCGAAAGTGTATTTGAAGTCGTCTTCTTTTTATCAGCTTAAGACACAACTTCGAACAAAATTTCAGTTTTCCGATTGCTTCAACTTGGGACACGGCAGCTTGGGACACCGCCATGACGGCAGAAGGTCGCGTGTACCAATCAGCGCGTCATTGTCCTAAGACACAGGTTGGGATGGCCCAATTGTAGACAGGCTGTAACTCTTCGACAGCAGCCATTATGCTACGGAGACATAACGAAACACGAAAAGAACGTAGTGATGACGAACTGCACTGCGGTACGCATTTCGCCAAACTTCGAAGCGTGATCGAAATTCAGTGTCGTCACAGAACAAACGCAAACACTAAAAATCGTTATGTAAATTTTATTCAGAAATTATGCGCAGGTAGACGCAAAATCCTACCTAACATAATGGATTTAGTTCTAAAAAGTCATTAAAAATAACGTGTGCGATATTGTTTATTAACTATAGCTCACCGAGAGCGACATCTGTTGGCGAGAAAAGTAAATACCTACGGAACATCTGTAGAGTGTAAAAACAAACTCGTGCTGCCAGAAACCACCCAACAACAACCTAAGAAAACTGCTGGAACTATATAAATAATATATATTGTGAATGATTCAAAATGTTTTTCATCATATTAGAGTGAATTACGTTTATTTCTTGATCGATTCGCCTAGAGTGAATCACGTACAGTGTTTACTTTAAGCTCTCCACACAGCTCCTAGAAAACTCTTGAGATGCTATTCCGTCACTAAAATAGTTTTACGCGCTGTAACTAGCACTGGCCGCGAGCCCCCGTTATTCGCGGACCCGCTCGCTGCCTCGTCACCATGCCCCCCTCCCCCTCCACCCGGGGCAGCCCTGAGAATGACTGATAGCGGTGACTTAGCTGATGGAGAAGCCGACAGGTGTAGAGGATGCTCAAGAATATTCTGGGAACTAAGACCCTCGGCGCAAAATAGTATTTAGAGAAATTTCTGGGCGATGGTCTACGACACTATAAATACAAGCCACAGCTGGACTGTTGGCATACAGCCGTATAAAGGATCTGGAAGTTAATTAGCAATAACTCCAGAGATTGGCTGGTAGTGAGATGGCTTGTGGCGTAGGGTGCTCTCTCTCTGCAGCAGCTGGTGAGGGTTGTGTGGTGTCACACCTATACTATCACGCACTCATCACCCACACCAATACTCACAAATACTTACTCACCTTACTATACACACTACGCACAACTGCAAGCGAGGTCACGAGCAAGGTGATGAGCACATTGCTCTTACTTAAAATCTCTTCTTTTCCAACTCTTTACTCTAACATTCTGACACTTTTTCTGTGTTACAGGGTGATATCAGACTTCTATTGGGTGGGTGGCACGGTTCTGGCCTCCCCCCCCCCTTCCAGGGCCACGCGGCGCGACCCTGGTTATCAAAACTGCGCCGAAATCATTTCATTTCACCCTTCATCAAACTCACAGAGTCTATCTTAGCGAACTAACACTGCCCTTCTTTCTCCAGCCCTAATCCAATAAAAGGAATTATTCTTTCCTCCCCGACTGTCGCATAATTTTCTCCAGGCACTCTCCGCTTTGCCTGGTTTTCTATGCTCCTTACAAGGCCCTTCTTCTTTCGGGGTGTGTCACTGGCTACAATTGCGGCCATGGCACCAAACAACCCTGATATAGCCGCGATGCATGCGCCCATTTTATTAATTAAACCCGACCTAAGGCGTAAAGGGCTTGCCCTGGGACGCATCCCATTCTCCAACCGTCTTAGCTAATAACAAACATGCCGTAGGGCACACAGAAATGTAAAGGTGCTCACGCTGGCGTAGCGGGAATTGGGAGCTCGCCAAAATAATAATAAATTGACTGTTGGGAGTCTTTCTGTGGACGCCAAGTCTCTTATTGAAAGACCGGGCGGTGAGCGGCAACCTGCTCCGGCTGTGCCCTGGAGAGGCACTAGGGGTATGGATAGAACCCCGGTCAGACCACACGCTTGGTTTCTGAGGGCGGATATCTACCACAAAGTCATGGCAGCGTCCCGGGGAAGCGATATGTCCACCTTTCTCTTCATGAGAGAAATGGAGAAGATGTCTTATTTAGCCATAATATAACTAGTATAAACTTAAGTGTTTTGGCCAAAAATTTAAATAACATTTTTTTTTTTTTAATTGGACAAGCACCCAGGCGGATCACCACCTTCTCGGAACGCGGGTTCCCTTATCCGGGACCCCCCCCCCCCCGCCATATTTCCAAGTCCACCGTAGTAATCCTTCAAAATTGTTAACCTATCTATTACTGTAGTAATGTTCTACTGGCAGTGGTGTTTCTAGAAACATGTTCCTTATTGAAATGTAATCACTAATCAACGAAAACCTTTCAATCTATACAGTAGATAGTGTTAATAATAATTACTATTAGTATAATTTTTAAAACTTAAATATTCCTCTTGAGCCCTCGCAAATAATACATCACATATCAATGCAAATAATAATGTTCAGTATATTGATGTCGAACGGCCCACCAGACATCAAAATTACAGATACACACAAGAACAAATAAACCGAAGAAACAACACTTCCGCTATACAACACCTACACAAACAACTATGTTCTGTTCTGAGGGCGAGGGTATCAGAACCTCTGCGGGGAGGGGGGAGCGGATGGGCGTGCGCACCAGGTTTGGGCTTCGAATCTGGTCAACGTAGGCATTAATCTGAGGTCTCCCTGCGATGAGAGGGTGTGTTCCCCCTCCCCCGCCAATTGGGAGGCCGTGGCGGCGGCGGCAGGGCCTAACGGCTAATAGCGTCACGTAAAATAACAAACAGTACGAACCGCAAGGTTTGTATTGCAATATTGTATTGTGGACGCCAAGTGGCTTAGTGCGGTATCCAGAGGCGAAGGAAATCGGCGAAGAGGACGAACGACGACGGGAGATTACGAGGCGACGGCGGACGAGGTGCTCGTGGTGCGAATAGACGAGAGGGCGTGATATCCGACGAGTGAAGGGCTACTGTGCGTGAGGGCGCTCGGTTGGCTCTAGAACATTGCGGACTGGTGGCATCTGGACGTGTGATACGGACTTTACTGTAAATATTAGAACTGTCAAACACGGATGCATAATTTGTAAAACAATCGAATCGGTTCTCGTTCCCCCTGCAGAAGACATTTTGGTTAGCAAAAAAATACACAAAATCACAAAAATCCACAATACAATGTCACTTCTCACAATTTTGATTTTCATTAAAAAAAAAAAAAAAAAAAAAAAAAAAAAACTCCAGAACAATTTTATCCGAAACGTACTGAAAGGGGTGGGGAAGCATAGTAGCACATGATTCACCTATCACACATTACATCAGTTGTAATAAGTTATTTCTAACTTTCACCTCTTGTAGATCATTCGTTCAGAGTGCGATTATTTTTTATGGCAACGAGTGTACATTAAAAGCGTACGTTACAGGGAGGGAAGAAGAGCTGGCGTCGCGACGTATTATTTCATACAGTATCAACAATCCGGTCAAAAATGTTCGGAAGTTTTCCATCTGCCTGGCCGATTTCTTCCCTTCAGTTAGTCCGGTTTTCGAAGGCCTTCCCTTCTCTTGCAACTGTAAGACCTTTTGTCTGAATCGTGCTTTGTTCTGTATTATTTATTTCAAATACTTTTTTTTTTTAAAACCGCACTGGAAAGTACAGTTCTACAGTTTAAGAATTATCTACCTTATGTTTCGTCAGACTTATTCAATTGTTTCTGATGAACAACTTTACAAAGTGTTTGCGAGATACATTTTTTTTTAATTTCCCCATATTGACGTTTTAAATTATTTATAATGGAATTAATACTCTATTACATCATAAAGTTTCATTAGGTAGTTAGTTGGTGTCTGGACCTGATGGGAGAAGTTCTCTGAAGGATTTTACAAGGTCACTACACTCAACTAAGACTAGTATCTATTCTCGCAGCCTGTACTGCAAAGGAGTAATTTTATTTCACAGGACGAAAAAAACAAGGTCACAAATTGCAGTAGTGAGTACGGATACATCAAGAAGTATGCCCCTGTACTTTTAAGTTTCTATTTACTCAGGTATAAAGTTGTAGTGAGAGTGGCTCGTAACGGAATATTATATCCAGTTTCTGCAATTATCTCATTTCACATTTGTCTACATATGGAATATCTAACGTTAAGTTTATAAATTTTTAGTATTGAACCTTTAATTATATATGCACGTATATAAAATTTAAATCCCCTAGAAGGAATCCATATACCTAGAATATTTATTTACCGAGAAATAAACAGTTCAGGTATATATATTGATTTACTAACTGTCTTTACTTTACTAGGAAGCCACCTTAAACATCAGGTGGCTAGGGTCGCACCCCTGCCTCCAAGCAAATGGGGAATATTTTATCAATTCGCCCGATAAGGTCCCGGGCCAAAAGGAATCGCAAGGGCCAAAGGGCCGAAACTCTATTTTGCTGAAAGCCGACACGCAAGGCTTACTAAATCTCCGTAGCAAGGAAAGGAGGGATGGGAAATGGTGGTTGAGGAAAGGGAAAGAGGGGACAGTATACGGTCCAGAAAGTCGGTCGCGCGTGTGGGGAAAAAAGCAGAACCAACCCCTCGGTGCCACCCCCTCCTTCCTTTCACTCCTTCTTCCCCTCAACCCCTTCGGGCCGTTGCCGCGTTGGACTCAAAGGAGCACCCGTAAATCCAGTTTTATCTGGTTCCGTGGTCCGTGAAAATCCTACGAAGTAGACGTGGAAACTGTGAAAAAAAAGGGGGGGAGAGGGGATTCTAGCCATTTTGCGTGAGGCCGCGGCGGCCGGAGTGCTGGTGTGTGGGTGTGCGCGCGCGTGGGAGGTTGACACCGCGTCGACAGGATTATGGACTCAGGATGCTTCCTTCAGGGAAGGGAGGACGCCTATTGTCCCCCCGAGGAGGAGAGGGTTGGGGAGTTATCACACCACCACTTCGGGCGTCCCTCGGTGAATGTGCTTCCAGCGCGCCGGCAACTCACTGTTGAATTCCGTGTTCGATCCTGCATAGAAGGATCCTGGGCGCATCAGAGCTACTCGAATAGTTCGACGGTTGGCCGACAACTTTTAAGTGCTTGCTTAAATTCCCAGCCTGATGAGATTCTTACGGGCTGGAAAACAACCTCAAGCGCGCACCTGCTTCTAAAATACGCACAGTCTATGAGGATTCTCCATGATAATTGTAACATTTATGACAATAGTTTAATAAATTATTATACTGTCAGTAAAAAATGAGTTATGGGGATTCTCAACTATTTACCTTTCTAAGAATAAATATTAGATTCCCCCGTTTAAAATATTGTTCTTTAAATTATTTTTGCTATTATACTGTGCAAATACAGATTAGTTTTGTGGTGTAAAATAATTTGATGACATGCTCCTTTACATTTTAACTGAAAAAAATATTCATTCTTTAATACAAGAGAATATTATAAAAATGAAAACAAAAGAGCCAGTTCGCCTAAGAATCACAAGAATAATTGAGGGTATTATTTCTGAGGTTGGAAGAAATATCATCACAATGTAGAAAGGAGAAAAGATAACATAAGGCGTAGGAAGAGATCGCGACCTCTTCATTATTCGCTTTAAGATCGTCAGTCTTCTTTCGAAATAAAGAAGGACCTACATTTCCTTGACACATCAGGCAACCCTGGAGTGTACAATCATATGTTCGAAGGGCAGGGAACCCTCTGGCATGAGAGTGTTATAACCTCTCACATAACGTAGGAAGTGGCGCGACATCAACAGCGATGGAAGGACCAATCCAACTAGTAATAACCATACAAACCAACGCCAGTAAAATAAACCCCTGAAACCATCAAACAGCCAAGCTAATGCATATTCGGCTTGTAATCAATCATCCTACAGCTATAGCTATTAATCCGCAACATATTTTAGGTTACAACACATTTAACGTTGGCGTTTCTGTTGTTGATACGTATGGAGGATGGGGAAAACATAATTGTAATGGTTAGGACACATAACTTGGTACCATTAACTTTACAGGGTATTTGTGACGTAACGTTTGTTGCATGATTGACATGGTTACAATGGTAAAGTTAATGCAACCTTCTTTCACTATTATTTCAGATAGTGGAAATATGGCGTTCAGGTGGGGGAAAAGAGTTGTAGTGTAACTAGGAGAAATAGAAGACCATTTTTTTTCTTCAGAAAATGCAGTTTCCTTTATTGGTTATGAACAAATACGATTATTATGCAACAAAAGTGTACGAAGTTGATGAGTGTGCGTGACTCTTGGGACATCAAAATTTAGTTTCGGTCTCTCTCTCTCCCTCTCTCTCTCTCTCTCTCTCTCACACACACACACACACATACATACACAACGTTGAAAATCGAGCTTCTCTGCTGGCTCAACCATGCCAAGTGGTAGAGTTAATACTTCATCAACACATCATAGTAGGCCTACTTATACAAGGCTATGGTGGAGAGTGATGACAGAGAAGGCCTCCAAATAACACCGGACAGAAGAGACAGCGATCTCTCCCATTCCACGAAATGGTGACAGTCACCTCAACTTCATCAACGTAGAAATCACCACAGACACAGAAAGGATGACACCAGCGTCCCCCTCTTGTACCCCCACGCACCGTCCAGCGGCCGCCTATGCTTCTATCCGTCCGATATGTATCCCTCCACGACACTTAAAAACCGACTCAGCGCTGGATCTAATGACTACAGGCTGTTCCCGTTTAATTCAGCATTTCAACTTATACAACCCATTAAATAATTATTATAGAATTTTGGTTTAATCTATTGTACTAAAATGTTACCAGGTAACGTGAACATCCGTATTTTATATTGTTTTTCACGTCTTTTATTGTGTTTTAACGTAACCTTCGCAGCGCTCGGTTTAGAGATTTAATCTGCAGGAAATGTGATGACGTGCGTGCACTCATACGTAATATTGGTATAGGCTATTCACGGTAAAACGAGCGCTTTTGAAATCCCTGCGCAAGATCTACTTGTATGTAGGTTGTGTATTCTTCTGCCTTATGTAACATTAACATTGTCATGGGCCTCATCACTTTTTTCATGCGTCGGTTAAATGAAACTGTGAAATTATTAGAATTGTAAATATTTTACAAATCTGCTCTTCTTTACACTTCGATGGGGAAAAAAAACAGAAAGCGAAAGAAATAATTGAAATTATCAGAAGTGGTTACCTAGCACTTTTTATTCTACGTTAAGGTATTGAAATACATCCCATCAATCGTTACTAGCTTTACTGGGCGCATGCCACTCAGTGCGCCCGTTAAAATATATGCAGATCGGAGCAGTGATATTTTTCTAAGGCTGATTTCAAAAGCGCTCACTTTATCGTGAACAGCATTCATCAACAAACGTACATAATGTACGTTTTCCACTGATTCCAAGTGGAGTCATTTTAATTTATTTTGGTAGTTGAATTTAACTGCGAATCAGTGATTCTCCACTGATTTGAATTTAGAGTATAGTTTGCGGCCAACTTTATCATAAGTAGTCCAAGCAGTGTTAACGCTGAAATGTACGTAGTAATGAGCAAGCGTCATTAGAAAAGGTTGATTCCAGTAGTGCCCAATTTGAACCACGAACCAATTAATAATCTTCCATTTCTCATTCTAAAACATGTTTCTGTGAAATAATTACTACCTAGTTTCTGCGTGGTCATCGGTAGTAATGCGGCATTACGCAGTAATCACAGGAACAGAATGCCGAGTCACTGCTACAGAAATAAAACACCGAGCTTGATGTACGGGCCAGTGCCGAGAACGAAAACCGTGATTTTTTACATTTTCTGAGCCGCAGACAAAATATATAGGTAGAGTATGCATGCCAGGTGCGCAGGAAACAACCAGTGTTCTTGTCTAAACGTCTCAATATTGAAATTATTTCCCTGGTTTCTACCTGTTCATATTCCAAAAAAACTACGAAACCCGCTTGGCATTCACTAAGCTTAGCACACAGTGCTTCGAAATGACAGTTTCCTACTTTAGACAAAGTTGCAATGCAAATATTAACACATAATATGGTTGTATCCTCCCCCTCCCTTAAGCGTGGGTCTCAGGTTAAGAAGAAGTGTAGAAAAAAAATTAATTTTTGTCGAAACTCTTTAATTTGACGGTTCTTTTGACAATTCTCGAACCAATGTCATATATATGCGCAGAAGATGAAAATAAGTTTACTTCATATGTACTCAGTCTAAGTACTTGATCACACAATCACCTAGATTTCAGTGTTACCCATGAAGCTATATGTTCCTTAAAATTCAACTGATTCGCATATTATCCTTTTATTTCTCTAACGTAATAAACCTGGCACGCGCTATGCGTATTTCTGTTCTCAATTATGGAAATATGGAAACAAAGATTTACATCTCAAATTCTTTACATGTTCTTGCCCTGCAAAAGTTTTCATTTGCTACCACTATTTAATACAGTATATACGTAGTGACTGAGTGTTCCTCGTTACGTTTCTTCGTGTGTCTCCATTTCGGGTTTCACACGATATTAGTGTGAAAGTTTGGCCTTGGCATCCGAAAGCGTTTTGATTATCGTTTCGCAGCCCTCGGAACTGGATATTTGCGGGAGGCAAGAAAGAATCCTGTGCCAGTCAGCTGACTTGTGGATTGGAAACACTGACGGTACATCGCCTGTTTTCGCTTCTACCAGCGAAGCAGTAGTGATACGCTGGTTGCAGCGTGCCAGATCTTAAGGGGGCTGTGTTGCGTTAAACCGAATGTGTCTTGATTGGTTGCGGGAATGATACAGAATGAATCCTTTAAAAGAGACCCCGTGGGACATGTGTGTAACGGAGCGAGGGAATGAGGAAATACAGTCCAGTGTGACAACACAATACCTACAGTAGGTGCTGGAAGTGGTCGCCATTATCCTCGAGGCAGGAGTGCAGACGACACCAAAAGTTGTGAAAGGCACGGGCCAGGACATGCTGCGGGATGGCATCCACGGGGCCTCTTTCAAATGACTCATCCTGTATAATGGCTGTAGAGAGTTCTCGATTATTCTTGGCTACACTCGTTATTGTCCCAAGTGACTATAGGCTGGGCTCACGAGAAGGGAAGTCACGCGTGTGTGTGTATATATATATATATATATATATATATATATATATATATATATATACACACCGCTGGTAGAACTCGGAGGTCAGATTCCCCAATAGCAGCTCAGTTGCTAGTACTCCACAACAAAACGCGAAGGGTTCCAGGTCTGCACGAGATAGGAAGTATTAGAGTGGGAGTTTTAACTTTTGCCAAGGAAAATTGCTGGGACTTGAGAAGTGCGAAGTTGAGTATCATTCGATATGGATAAGGCTACAGGTGTCTTATCAGATTCTTAGGGACTTGCATGCATTTTGATGGAGGAAGGCAACCTTGGTATTTCAGGGCACTGTTGAGAAAAGTTATTTCTCGGGACGAAATTCAGGTAGAATAGACACTGGAATGGTCCCGATACACTGAAGGAAGCAGTATTAGATCATATGTATTTTGTGATATTCTTTGTAACTGTAACATAAATCTGAGTGGCATATTGAGAAAACATAGGAAATTGAGAGAGCAAGCATCTGTAAAAAAAAAATAAACTCTACACGTACATTTGTTTACGTACATTTGTTTTATCCCCTTGCGTATCTGGAAAACATCTGGAGTGGTATTTGCAGAGGTTGGCTTAGGACGTTATCGTGGATTTTGAGGCGAAAATACTTTGTCTACGATAACAGAAATTTTAGCATTTTTCACATGGACAAAAAATAGTGTTTTGATAACAAGCTGGCTGAGACTCCAGCAAATTTTTGTTATAATAATTCCGAATGCGTAAATATATCTTAGTGTATTATGAAAAATAATACTAAAATCTAAATAATAGTACAATATTACAAATAGGCACAACTGTTATTGTATTTTATGGTTCCTGGAGATATAAAGAAAGTGTGTGGCCTCCGCAAACTTATGTTCCAGTATCGCTACTTGATATGGAAGCAATATAGTTACAATTCGTCCGTGTATAATTTCGAAGTTCTTCGGGCCTTGCGCAGAAGGGCGTAGATCGGAATATACTGAAAACTTATATTTCTGGGTTTCGATACAGTAACTTGTGAACTCTTTAACAAAATCGGTAGAATGAAAGCAATTGACTAGCAAAGTTTCGAAAATTTAATGACGTTTTATTTGTAGTGGAAAAATTAATTACGTGGTCAACTTTTTACCTTATTACATTCCTTTATCTAAATGATTGTTGAAGAGAATTCTATATTTCTTTATAAAATAAGCATTATACTCAGCATAAACAACTACTGATATAATTAATTAGTTGTCCCCGATAGATTTAAAAACGTGATAAAAGAAAACAAAAGAAACTGCGATGTGTACATTTATTTTTCCTGGAAACTGTGACAAAATTACATTTACAGCGTACGTAAATAAAATAAGTAGTTTTTAGTATCTCATTTTATTGACGGATTTGAATGTTGCTACCTTTTATACTCCGTTCGTGGTAAAATGAGCACTTTTGAAAGCCCTGCTTAAGATCTACTTGTATATACGTTGTGTCTTCTTCCACTGCGTGTAAAATTAACATTACCGTGGGCCTGATCACTTTGTTCATGCGTCTGTCAAGTGAAACTGTGAAATTATTTGCAAAGTAAATTTTTTTTTTTTTTCAATTCTGCTCATTTTTACACTTCGATGTATTAAAAAAACTGAAAGTGAAAGAAATAATTTAAGTTATCACAAATGGTTACCTATCACTATTTCTTCGACGACGTTAGGATCTGGAACTACTCTCCATCCTTCGTTACCAACTGCACTGGGCGCATGCGACTCAGTGCGCCCGTTAAAATATACGCAGGCAGGGGCAGTGACTTTTTTCCAAGGTTGGTATGAGGTGAGAATACCGTAAAGGTTGCCGAACTTTTAACCTTCTGAACTTCACCGCCGATGATCGCGACATTCGTAAGAGACGGAGAAGGTTCCGTACTTTGTATTTACGAACATTTGTTTGGTGTTTTGCTAAAATAGATTACCCCCGCTATGTACGCCGAGCGAGGTGGCGTAGTGGTTAACTTCCGAGCTCGCGCTTGGGAGGACTTGGGTTCGAATCCCGATCTCGCCCTCCTGATTTCGGTCTCCCATGGTTTTTATAAAATCGCCCCAGGCGAATGGTACCGTACTACAGACTCTAAATATGAATCAGTGAGAATTTCACTGTTTCGATCAATCAACTGTACCTGATCTGTTCAACAGTTACTTCGGAGAATTCAACTCAAGAATCAGTTTTATAAAAAATACCAGATTTCCTTCAATTATTGTTTCAGAGACATTTCCCACTGATTCATCAGTCACTTTTTTTTTTTTTCAGTGGTTTGTTTTTTTTTGACTGATGGAGAAGATAAACGGCGTGTGAAAATGGCCTGAAAACATCGTGTATCGAGTGAAATCAATACAAATACTTTTTGTAGTGTGTTTCGTCTTTCAAAACACAATTTTACGAGGCAATGTGAACATTCAGCCTTTGATTCCGTTGTTTTCTTCCATTTCACGTAATAATCACAGTGCTCTGTTTGAAGGTTCAAACTGCACATAATGCGGCGAGGAGAGTGCATTCGTGTGTAGTATTCGTTTTGACAGTCTTAACAGTGCCATTTAAACCAAAAACGATAACTATGATACATAGTACCGATCAAAAGTTTAAGGCCCCAGTGAAAAATCGTGGAAATGCACGTGGAACCGAAACTTTTGCCGCAACAGTCGTTTCAATTACATTTTCCTCTCAATTTATAACTTGGCTTGATAGCCCAGAAGGTAAGCTAATCGCACAAAAGGGGAGGAGGAAGGGCATGCAAGTTCAATCCCGGACAACTCCGAAGATTTCTTCTCACTTTTTTTAACCTACGGTAAAGTGTGCAATATTAACCTTTAACTGTCGTAAATATGCTTGTTCCACGTAATAATTTGGCTAAATTCTATTAAAAAAAAAAAAAAAAAACAATATTTAATCCGTCGCTGCAGTCGGTCGTCAGTTATTCGATCAGCGAAATCGTTTCACGTCACTAATCAATGAAATTTTTTCACTAAAACAATAGTCAGTGGTTTTCCACTGTTTCTAAGTGAAGCCATTTTCACTTATTCGAGTACGTAGTTTAATTACACTGCAAATCATTCAAATTTAGAGTTAAGGCCTTGGCCATTAGAGACGATGCAAGTTGCACAGGGAAGAGGGATTGGGGAAAGAATCGGCCATGGCCTTTGTTAGGGACCCACCCCCCAGCATTCGCCGGGATCACGTTTCGGGAAACCATGTAAAACCTAAATCAGGACGGCCGGATCGGGAATCGAACCCGGGTCCTACCGGATGCGAGTCCAGGGTGTTACCACTGTGCCACCTCACTCGGTCGTATCTACGGATTTTCGTATTTTTTCTACGGAAGTCAGTATGTTGAAATTATACTGCGCCATAATCACTCACGGAATTTAGCACAGGAACACTGGACGTAAGAAATATAACACACTTTTGAAAATGATAACATCGGGGAGAAGCTAAATAAACGACACTCGCGTGCCAAAAGCGTTAAAATTGTTTTAACCCTGTCGAGGGATTTAAATTAAAATAAATAAATAAAAGGCAAAGAAAAAAGTGAAAAAAGGGGAACTACCTCTTCGAAATTCCACGTAAAACAACAAGCGCTGAGAGAATCTCTGACTTCTGGGAATAACGCGATGTTGAAGGGTTTTTTCGAGTGAGTGAGAGGGATGGGGGGGGGGGGGGTACTTAGCCGCGGAACATGCAGGAGTTAAAAACAGCCACGGTTGAGCAAAAATTCCCTCTCCCTTCACCAACACAGCGGGCGTTGACAGAAACAAACTTCTTCGCCCGAGGAGTATCTTCGCGAACACAGGGCGCGCGCAACGCGACATCCAGGCGAGTTAAGTCTCCCAACCGCGCTCCCACAAGCCAAGTCTCTGATGAGCCCAGAGAAGGTCCGTCGCTGGAAAGGAGCGCTGGCAACTTATATATATATTTTTTTTTCTTTACACTTCGCAAGCATTTGAGAAATCCTCTTCGCGCAACGTTAAGAAGACACGCCAGAAAAGGGGGAAGGAAGACAGTCGCCGTTCTCGGCTTCCTGCTTTCATTTTTCCCCTGCCGCCATCTTAAGGGGAATGGTGCACCAACGCACTATATTTACCTAATTTTTGTCACAGGTTGTTTCGCACGAGTTTTTTTTTTTTTTATGTTTGGCACAAGACTTTAACGATAATTCCATAAACCGTCTTAAATTATTAGATGTTCACTGCATTTTCGGAGCACTGATTGGCAGATAAGAATGAATATCTGATTTATTATCTTCCATCAGTGCTCTGAGAATAATAAAGGCAGTTACTATCTCTAACAAAGGAAGAAGGTGTTTTGAAAATAGAAAATTTGTGTCTTGCCAAGCCGAAAATTTCGTTAAACAATCTCCAAAACCACTTATTACAAAAATCGGGCAAATATGATGTTTTCGTGCACCACTCCCCTCAACGTCTCGCTAGGAAGCTCTCAAGTTCCGCGCGATTTTTTTTCACGCACGAAAAAAAAAAATCAACAAGTGGCTTAGTAGAAAAAGGCAAACACGAATCACGACAACTCCAGCATTTTTACACGCCTCTGGGCAATCCGAAATGTGCAACATTCAAACCTCCGTCCGATAATAGTACTACAACGAGAAGGAACAGCAAGTACATAGGCTATTCACGGTAATGTGAGCACACTGTTGAGGGCCTAGAAACGTTTCCCTTTCAGCCAGGGGTCAGCTTCCAAACTTTGGCGCCCCTAGGCACATTTTTGCGCCCCCCCCCCCCCCTCACGAAAGGAAAAAAAATCATAATTTTGGAGTCTACTATCCCGTCTTCTGCGACGAATGTCAATCGCTTAACTGTCTCTTTTCATAGAATGTCACTTGTAATTAATGAATTTGTACACCTACTTGCCTACATATGATTAATACAAGAAAATATAAAATACACATTATGAAATACTGTTATATACTTTTTTTTCATTTTAAAATGAAACAAACTTTAACAAGGCAACATAGACAAAATACACGACGGCTGCCAACACACCGTAATGGATATCCCTCAATCGCAGAACGTATCGATCCCTCTTGTCAAATTAACAGCCTTAAAATCAGATTACGTATGTAACTCTTACTTGTCAGTGTTTAGATTTTACTGTAAAATATTGTTATAATCTAATACTTAAGTAATTTTTTATTAAAAAGTTTGTTGACAGTATTAAAACAAACAATTTTTTCCCCCCAGGATTAAATCTGTACGGAACTACTTTAGTGTACAATTGGTTTCTCGAATGTACCCCCCCCCCCCCCCAAAAAAAACTGCAAACCCTAGGCCCGTGCCTAGTAGGCCTAGTTAGAAAGCCGCCACTGCTTTCAGCCATGTTTTATTCTCTTACCACCATTTTTTAAATAAGTATTGCCATGTAAGTAATGAACACAGTTTGTGTATTCCACCGCACTCAAAAGTTAAAGTCTAAGGCTATAATAAAATATATAATTATAGAGTATTATTTCAAATGAGAGGGATTTCAAAAGTGCTCACTTTACCGTAAATAGCTTATAGTCTATTCGCGGTTTCTTCGCACTTTTTGAATCTTAAATTTGAAAAGTCTCACATATATGGCGTGTTTGGTTATTTCTTAAATATGTCATGCATCAGAAGCGTTTTATACTTCTGTTAATGTAAAAGTACCTTATTTATGGTTAAATTGACATTTTACTTATATTCTACATGACTTAAAACGTTTAATTTATAATAAATAAGAATATAAACAATGAGAAAACTGATGTGCTGGTTATGCATGGTAAGAAATAGTTCTCATGCAAAATATGATTACACTGAGTGCGCACGAATGCGGTGCGTAGTCCTTTTGGTGTAATTTTGTATACTTGGTTAAGCTTTGTTTGCACGAGGCGGAGGAATATTCTGAAAGCAGAACTTTAGCAGGGCTTCAGAAAAGTTGTAAGTAACCAAGAATGAAATATATAAGCGATGTTCTTAACTAAAGGCTATTTACGATAAAGTGAGCACGTTTGAAATCAACCTTAGAAAAAAGTCACTTCTCCTGCCTGCGCATATTTAAACGGGCGCAATGAGTGGCATGCGCCCAGTAAAGTTGGTAACGATGGCTGGAAAGTAGTTCCATATCGTAACGTCGAATTATAAGTGTTAGGTAACCATCTGTAATAACTTAAATTATTTATTTCACTTTCGGTTTTTTTTAATACGTTGAAGTGTAAAAATGGGTTTATTTGTAAAATGTTTACTGTTCTAATAATTTCACAGTTTCACTTGACCGACGCATGAGCAAAGTTATGCGGCCCGTGGCAATGCTAGTTATTCCATAAAACGGAGGAATACACAGCGTGCATACAAGTAGATCTTTAGCAGAGCTGTCAAAAGTGCTTATTTTACCGTGAACAGCCTATAAAAGAAATATGTTGAACCTTGCGCCTAGGCACGTGGAGAACGAGATTCTAATACAGTCACCAAATCCCCATTAAGTAGCGGAAGCACATGATATCTCTCAATAGCTGGGATGAGTAAATAATGTACACTTGACATAAATTTGGGATTGCCAGTCTCTTCGAATTCTGCGTTGTGCAGGTAAGTACGGATGAACGATACTGTGGTATGTACCACTGTGCGACGAATTGACGTGCTTCGAAAT
The DNA here is from genome assembly GCA_029891345.1 of Dryococelus australis. Classification (NCBI taxonomy): domain Eukaryota; kingdom Metazoa; phylum Arthropoda; class Insecta; order Phasmatodea; family Phasmatidae; genus Dryococelus; species Dryococelus australis. Next base: position 27,013,429 of record CM057007.1, on the reverse strand, counting down.
TAGGGGGGGGGGGGACAATTACGGGGTGTTATGAGCGGACACCACTCATAGTAAGAACATGAAAAGGAATTATAGTATTATGTAGAAGGGTAAGCTAAGAAGAAGAAGAAGAATATTTATAGAAAGAGATCAAATAAAGTATTTAATTTCCATCTCCAGGAGTTATAAAATTGCTATACAGAATTTAAGACATAAGGCCAACGGAACAAAGGACGGCAACGAAGATTAATTAGGATAGAGCGAGAGAGAGAGAGGATGATAAAGAAGGAACTGACCCGGTCTCACGCTCTGGCCTCGCCGCCCCGAGGTAGGACGTCGCCGCACCAGGTCTAGCAGCTGACCTCGCCCCTCGACAATCGTCGACTGCCCCGATGTCCCTCCTCGCAGCCCAGTCCACTCTTCGCGCCCCTCCACGCGTGTGGATTGACGTAATGCATTGTGATTGGCTCCACTTGTGCACTGGAGGCGGAGTTCTGCTTGTAGTTTGTTGTGATTATCGAGTAAATGTCCTGAGGTTTGCTGTGCCCACATTCTCTGGTGTTCGTTGCGCATTGCTGTGATAGTTTAGACATTGCACTCCGGTTCGCTGTTATGGTTTCTTGATTTACCAAACTCGCCTGTAGCCGCCTTCACAGGTGTGTAAAATAGCGTGAACGAGCTTCGCACGTATTCTGTTTCTCTCAGAATTTCAAGCGGCGACTGTATCATTTGAATATAGCGATCTCTTCAGAAAAGGCACAGCATTGCCGCTGTAGTTTAAAACAGAGTTTTACTGAAAAATAAATATTGTAAACACAGGGCTGCTTAAAGCGATTTTATTGGCACTTTTCAAAGGCCAGTTGTGTATCGATAATCAAATTTGAAAATTGGCAACAAAATATCGACTTTAATTTCCGTCCGAAAAATAGATATACATTGAAAAATTACATAGTTTTTCCAAAGCTATAATATATATAAATGTTTACAATGAAACCTAGACGACACCTTGTGAGTTCCCTTAAACAGTTCTACGTCGGAAATAATTTTTCATTTAATTACTGTAGCGATTATTTAAAGGACACGTAACCAAAAAAAAAAAAAACCCTCCTTGCAAATTACTGAAGTTCTTGGCTTGAAAAGAAAAAAAAAACTACTTTGTTCTGGAGGAAGCGCGAGTTTTCCTAAAATACTGACATTGTTTGCCTTTTTTTTTTTTTCTAGGAGCCCTCCTTCACGCCTTTGTCGTCTGGAGTGTCATCAAAGGCGCCGCGTCCCCTCGCAGACAAAAGACGCCAGAGGACACCTGTGGCTCCGCGCTGCCGTGCCAAGTAAGGCACATCCGGAATACCAGATGTCGAAGGCTGTTCACAGTAAATTGAGCACTTATGAAAGCCATGCTTAGAATATAATACCCCCCCCCCCTATTTTATGTAAATTTAACATCGCCATGAACAACTTCACTTTATTTTTGCATTAAGTCAAGTGTAGCTGTGAAATCGTTAGGAATTTTAATATGTTACTAATATACAAATTCTTACCATTCCGAGCATGAGACGAGCAAAAACTAAATTCAATAAATTTGCTGCCCATAAATGTCAACGTGGCACTTTCAAAACGTCATTGCATTGAACTATTTTCCCCGCCTCGCTACCAACGTTACAGACAGATTGCCAGTCAGAGTGTCGGTTGGAATTATTGCCGTAACCGTCATTCGACTTCCTTTTTTTCAAACGTTGAGCTCAAAATTGCTTACTTCACCATTAACAGCGTATATGTGCGCAGACTATCTAGACCGCCAAAAGATGATCATAGTTTAAGAGGAATACGCTAATAATAATAATTACTGAGGCGTTAGGTTATTTCGATAGCCCCAGAAAAGTAAAAAACATTCACGAACAATCAAATAAATCTATAAATATTACGTTAGTTAATCCAAGGAATTAATTATCGTCTTCACTCGACGAAATGCTATCTAGCAGTAGATTAAGCACTTCGTTCATCTCGCCACAATTGTGCGAATTCTGCACAAATGCCGTTTAACTCAATTCTCTTTGTACGCTTACACCCTAAGACATTATTTGTGAATTTGCCATATCAGTGTATACGTACAGTGACAAAGTGCGACTGGTAAAATATTTTACCTTACATCCATGTAACGTGTCCTACATTTGCTCAGGAAGAAGTCAAACGAGTAGGGAAATTTCTATCTTTGTATACCAGCGATCCTAAAGATTCCCACATTTTTAGCCTGATCCGTACTACTATTTCCATCCACTTTTTATGTTAAAAACTTCCCTTACAATGTACTAAGTTTACCAGAATTGTTTTTACAGTGTACGCCAACAGAGAATTCTGGTGTAGCAGCGCAGCATAGCACAGCACTGCACAACGCTACATTACAGGATGGCCCACATGTCTTGTCACCCCCTGAAAATGTATTTCCACCCATTACATACATGCATGACCAGCAATAACGCAATGCAATCCAAAACATCATAAGGTATTCCAATAATCAGACCGATTTTCAGAGGGTGACTAGACATGTGGACTACCCTGAACACATTGAAACAAATAGAAAAGCTTCAGGGGGGGTGACAAGACATGTGGACCATCCTGTACATTACACAAAACTGCACTAGACTGAACGTGGTGGAAAGGATACGGAGCTTATGATAAGACACGTTGCGCGTGCCTGGTCGTGTAGTGCGCTCTTTCGCGCTGCTGGTTCCGGAACATGTGACAATCTTAACGCAACTAGCACGTTGTTTCTAACTGCTGCCAACATAACGACGTTTATGATATTTTGCCAACTAGTAGTTCTGAAGAGTACCACTTCTGTCTGAATATGTCCTTGTTCTTGCTAGTTCCAACGTAAATATATTGTCGCGCCGCTATTACGGCAATTGCAAATATTTACTGTGAAAGGAAAACACTGTTAGTCCCCCCCCCCCCCAAAAAAAACCCAGTAAACTCCCTAAATTGTTGTGGAATCCTATTGAAAATTTACCGTAAATACAGCTAAGAATATCGAAATTATGCTATACACATTTGTGACCTTCAACATGTATTCGACTGTTTCTGAACAAATATAGGAGAGCTACAATGGATGTGGTTAATTTGCGAAACATTTCTTATTAGAGTTCATCTCAAAACAAATGTATCAGAATGACAAACTTACGTGCTTGTTAGTCAGCAGAAACAGTTATCTAACGATGCCTAATCTTGGTAGTTGTATACTAGCTTCAAGAATTTCTTAGACCCTATAAAAACGTGTGTTAGGCAGAGAATTTATACCAAGAGATGGGGTTACATATACTTAATTTCACTGCTCTGTGTTTCCCTTTCGGCATGCAGTTGGCAAGTTTTCGCAAGTGATTTTGGCAAACAAGTATTCTACGAAATATGATTTCCAGGAAGGGATAAAAAAAAAAAACAATCCAATGTTTACTGTATGCTATGAAAGAAATTAAACTTTTCTATCACTGATACATTGCGATTGTTTATAGCAGATAACTCGTATCATATTAGTATGGTTGGTCTTCCAAAACGGTCGTATTATTAACCTGGGCTTCGGTTGGTCTTTAAAAATGTGTGTATAGGCTGTTCACGGTAACGTGAGCACTTTTGGGCCTTAGTTACTTTTTTTCTTTCAGCCGTTTTTATCGTTTAACCGCTTTTAAAACATAAATATCACAGTGTGTATATTCCACCACGCTTGGAAGTTAATGTCTAAGGCTAAAATAAAACAGTTTCATTGGCTATTATTCAAAATGAGAGGGCTTTAAAAAGTGCTCACATTACAGTGAATCGCCTATATAAAGTAATTATATGTAAAATAATTCTCATAAATCCGATACGTAACTTGAAGGCAAAGGAGTCCTTAATAACAACGTATCTTCTAAAGTTATTTGCAATAAACGCAACTGTATAGAAGGATTGTTGATGTGCCAATTAGAAAGTTCGATGATGTACCTCTAAATGGACTTTAATCAGTTCTGATATTTCAACTCAATTTGCACGCGAACAAACATTTCAAGGAAATACAGTGTATTAAAGATATATGACAGAACTACGTAATTTCAGTCTAAGTGCCATAGAACCCAATATTAGAACGATAGTGATGTTAAAAGTAAGGTTTTATGGTCTTTTCGCGGTTTCTTCACATTTTTAGAATCAAGCCTTCGAAAAATCACCCCATATAATATTAAATAATTGGTTGTTTCATAATATGCCATATCTCACAAGTGTTTTACACTTATTTTAACATGAAAGTACCTTATTTTTTGGGTATATCGAATTATGGTTTGTATTTTATCTACCCTATTTTCCAAAAAGTAATTGGGCACATGTCCATGATGTTTGCTTGGTGGTTGTCACCCCGTTAGAATCTCGTAGGGCCGCCTCTTGCGGCTATAACAGCAGCCACCCTGTCTGGCATGCTCTCTACGAGTGTTTGCAGGACATCCACGGGGATTCGTCGCCATTCCTCTTGCAACCATTCCATGAGTTGAGCAATGGATTTTGGCCGCGCCTGACGAGCCCTCGCCCGGCGATCCAATTCGTCCCAAAGATGTTCTATAGGGTTGAGGTCGGGGCTCTGGGCGGGCCAGTCCAATCGGCGAACATTGTTGTCGGCGTACCGTTGCATAGTAGCCCTTGAAACACGGCGCCTGGCGCTGTCATCCTGGAAGTAATACGGATCTATTCCATAAAAACGCCACAATGTTGGGAGCATTTCATTATCCAGGATGTTACAATAGGCCCGTGTGTTCATGCCACCAGCGGTCCTACGCCGAAGGCTGTGAAACACAAGTCAACTGACGTACTGAATTACCTATTTTCACGGGTGCCCAATTACATTTTGGTAGATAGTGTACAAACTGTAGTATTAAAAATATAAGCAATACTAATAAAATTAGTAAGAAAATATCAGTGTTGGTAATGCCTAGTAAAAAGTAGTTCTTATAGAAAATATTATTACACCGAGTGCGCAAGAATGCGGTGCGTTGTCCTTTTGGTGTAATTATATGGCCTTGGCTAAGCTTAGTTTGCATGAGGCGGAGGAATATCCTGGAAGTAGAACTTTAGCAGATCTTCAGAAAAATTGGAAATAACCGTCAATGAACTATATATCCTGCTTCTTTTCTATCTACAATTCCTCGCCGGTGACGCATGTACGTTTTGTGAATTTCGTATCACGGTGCTGCACTGCCGTATATATTGGCATTTATACCAGTTTACTGACAAGTCTCTCAAAATATTCGCAACACCTGCCGGCATCCCCAATACCCCCATATTTCACAGCATCACACTCCACGTCGTAAATAATCCTCAAGCGTACATTTTTCAGTTTCGCGAAACGGCCGACAATTTACTATAGAGCAAAATGCTACAATAAAGAAATATACGAAATGGAAAAACATAAAATAATTCAAGGGGTTATAAATGTCCAATCCCAGAGAGAAGAGATTGATTATTATCTGCTTTACCACGAGCTCGAAATATGGCATAGTATAAACAGCTGAAGTGTCGCTGTTGATTTGTAAAACAAACTTGCAGCTATTTCAGCGGAATGACCAAACTGTTCGTATCAGTATCTCGAGGCTAGAAGTTCGAAATCATTCAGCTTCTGTTGGACGGGAGTAAGGGTTTTTTTTTTTTTTTTTTTTTTTATGTCGGTAAGCCAATCGGGTGCACGGCCTTATAAACGAAACTAAATCCCTAAACTTCCCTTTAGATAGGAACTCACATGTATGCTTTTCCCGGTATTCGAACCCAGAATCCCATTTAGTTACCTAAGGTATACTAAAATAAATTTTGAGGGCGTGTTATTTTGGTAATACATTTATACGAAGTTTATTCGAAATGAAAGCAATTACAATTTGTGAAATCTTTCAATGTTTACCGGCTTACACGTTATATTAATAGTTGTAGTACAAACATGATATTGTTAACGCGCCCGCCTCTTCGCCTGCCGCGCCGGCGAGGAAGATGAGAAAAGAATTGTTATACGATAGCGACGGCTGAAGGCCAGGCATGGCGGGTTTCGAATTACAGACGCGCGCCGCGGGCTCTGTTCGTATTGTTTTCGGCCGATATCCGAAGAATTACTGACCTCGTTCTCTCAGCGCGTGTCGGGGTGCGTTGAACCTTCCAGACGTCACGGTGAGCTCTACAAATACCGCGGCAGGGCTCCGGGCCGAGAGTGGAGTTGGAGCTGGGGAATGAATGAGTGACTGAGTTCCGAGCGATAGAAGAGCGAGTGGCGTGACCAGCAGTGGAGAAGGGAAGTCGGTGACTACGAGTGTCAATGTTTCGAATGACGCGGCTGGCAGGCTGGACTATTGGACTTGATGCGTGAGTGAGAGACATTATAAATTATGGCAACAGATAGACTGGACACGTGCTAATGATGAGCATGAGTTAAATTAGTGTAACCAGCAGTCAATTAAGAAGGACGTTAATTGGAGTATAAATAGAATTTAAATATTGCGCTCACTGTCAAATAACAAAATTGAAAAGTAAAGAATGCTAATTTAATGCTGTAAATAATTGCAGAGTGAATCAATTAGAATTCATAATTATTTTTTTATTATTAAGACTTCCATCCCTCACGAACTCAGATACGCGCCTCAGGCGTCCCCACATTTAACAATAATTAATTTTGTTGGTCCACAATTCTGTTGCTAGATAACTCAAGAGTGCATTCACAGGTGGATACAATGATCCAAACTTAAGTAAGTATTTTTCAACGAGTGGCATTTAAGTGCCAAAATGAATCGCACGCAAAAATTCCTAACCTAAATACGAGAGTAAAACACATTAACACGTTCAGCCCTTATGTCGATGACCAAAGACACGTTGCAAACGAAGGATGTTTATGGTCAACCCTGTACTCAACAAGGAATCAGTAGACGGTGTTTCGAGTGTCTTCCATGTGAGAGATATGATTTGTCGAAGTTTCTGCAACTCTCAATTGTGACTGGTTAATATTTACATCGACGAACATGAAGTAATTTGTTCACTGCTTGCAAGAAGTAAACTCGATACAGATACAGCACCCACAAACATTTGTTAATGATTTCAACATACGAGCTCGTAAATTAATTCGGGACTGAACCGAGCTGAAAACGATCAAACATTTTTACGTCATACATGTTGAGTATATGCCAGGAAATGTTGCTGTGGTTATAATCATTAGGAAAACAATTAGCAACCAATATTACCAGTAAAGAAATATTCAGTTCACAGCGCTACGTATTTTCTGTGGACAATATGCAGCATACGAATACAGAAAATTAGCAAACACTTTTGGCAGATATAATTACTTTTAAATTTCTAGTTACGACTTCGTTTATTTCATATTTCAGTAAATAAATATGATGTAAAGTACTGAGAAACGTCAGTTGAAGAAACAAATGGGTGCCTCCAGAAGTCAATACTACCAGCCTGATCATGGCCTTGAAAGTTTGCAATCATGAAAATAAATATTCAGATCATACATCGTGAAAAATTTTCTGGTAAACATCCTAAACTGTAATGGAAGTGTTTAACCTATGCAGTGTACGGTAATAGTACTATGTATCAGGCTGAAAACACGGGAACCTTTAGTATCGATACTGTACGAAGTTAGTGACTTCCCCACGCATTTGACTCTTTCCCGAGCAACTGGAGGAATGTTACCAACCATGTATGGGGAAATGTTTCTCAGAGGGCATTACTACGTATTTTCTGTGGACGCTATGGTAACACGCCTATCCAGGAAATACGTAGAAATTTTAGCAACCAATATTAATTATACATTTCGAATTAATTAGTATAACTTGATATATTACTTCATATTTGAGTAAATAAATAAATGTTCATTTCACAGCACCGCGTATTTTCCGTGGACACGTCTCTTCTCTACGCAGGCCATATTTCATTACTTGCACATCGCCTGACCACGCGATCCTAATTAGCTCCGTGAAACTTAATTAACGGCGCAGAACAATCTCCACCCTATCCCCGGCTCTACTCCCACCGCGCGTGGTTCATGCACTCTGGTGAGGAGAAGGGTTGGGGAGGGGGCGTGTTTAATAAGACCTTGGGGGAGGAAAGAAGATTCCCTGGAAGCGAATTTTTTTTATCGGTATCATCATCATCATCATCTGAAGTGGTCGACACGCCAAACATATTCCGGAATTTAATCAGGGCGATGAAGGGTCCGCAGCTCCAGGGCATACAAGCATACTCGGACTCGAAGCGCCACCCTCGCCCTTTTTTTACGATCCTCTGTCGAGAAATAGGGTAGAGAGGGAGTGGAGGGGGTTAAGGGGGTGGTTGAGCACACAGGCCGACTCTCCGACTCCATGACGGGCAAACACGCGGAGCGATTTCATCACGGTGGAAAGGGGGTGTAGGACGAGCGATTGGAGGTACAAGTAGAGGGAACACGTCGGTTCTGGCACAATCCGCTTGTATAGGAGCCACTATATTAAGTTCCTCCTGAAAGGGGCTCTGGAAGAGGGGAAGGGGGTCGTGCCGGTTCCACCCCCTCCCACACCCCTTTCACCCCTCCGGGGCAAAGCGCGAGAGAGGGGGGTGGGAGAGAGTATTCTGGCAATAAAATGGCACTGGGCAAACAGAACTTGCCCAACCTCTTCCATGCCACAGACGGGACTTTCATCTTCGAAATTGCTTCAAGGTGCAACATAAAAAAAAAAAAAAATGTTCCGTGTTTTCGCTCAGCAGGTAGAGCCCACCCCTAGTGCATACAACCTTTCCCTCCCCTCCTTTACCTGGTTTGTTCTCAGTCAATTCTCTGCCCTTTCATGTCAACGGCGGAAATGAATTCCAGCTTGAACATTTACACAGTCGATATGTAAATAACGTTTAGAAATGGCATTTCTTTTAATCTGCCGCCTTTGCAGCTGTTTTCCCCGTCAAAGAGCCCTGGCTTGTTTTATTCGCAGACGCTCGAAACGCAAATACGTGTTAGTGGCCGTGGGCAACCATAAAAGATAAAGAATATCTATGGTGTGAAACTCAGTGTCTTTTGCACAAAACTAGAAACTGCTGTTGAGAGCTCGATGTAACATTGTGAGACTGCAAAGAAAAAAATTATCAGTGTAAATGAGATTAACACAAATTATTCCGTAAATACAATACTATTTCCTTTTCTTCTGTAACAGGTTGAAGAATATATAGAAATCGAAACATCAGAAAAAAAAGTCGATGCTGTTTGGTGTTTTCTCATTGCCATGAATAGCAAAGTAGAGTTTTACTTAAATTAGACATAATTTACTGCTGCACTACTTTGAATTTAACACATTTCGTTTGTTTATTTTGAGAATTTTCATTTCCTCACTGTTCGAGGTATTAGACGAAGTCAATCATAGCTTCGCAGTTTCGTAGAATTTATTCGAAGAAAATGTATTTAATATTTAATCATTAAAATTCTAGTGAGTACCCGCACATGAAAATCATTCAGAAATTGGCTCCTAAAATGTCACATGGTTAAAGCAGTTTTAATTTCTAAATTGTGATGATCTAAACTTGTGGATATCCTAAATTAAATGACCGTGCTTATTGACTTCAATAAACTCACAACTTACCAAAAGTTTCCAGCAGTATAGAGAGTGAATCACCGGAAACTTGCACCGCAAATATTTCGGAAATGAAAGGTGCTTTTGATGTGCTGGTTTCACAGAATTGAAGTTCAGATAAGGGTTCATAATTGCAGCCCAGACGCAGATTTTAATACTTGTTAAAACATGTATTCCTTAAAAAAGTTACATTTTATTCAAACGGAACAAGGCCAGCTCACAGCAAGAAAATAAAACTAATAGTTCACGTGTTATTGTATTACTACTATTTTAAATACCGACAGGTGTCTGCTCTATTTAAATGCTTAGTGGAGTGGACTGGAGATATTTGGGCAGCACTTAACATCGAGGTTTTGAGAGCCTATAACTGCTTATTTACTAGGCTACGATGTTCGCGTGTGCGTTTAGATTCTGTTTCATTTACACTGTATGCATTGGGACCACCTTGTTAGTGCTTTGTGATAGTTCATACTACCTTGACATAGGATGTGCTGGAAGATGGTAATTACTTATGCTGAAAAAGCCGACGTGCTCATGGTGTTTAGCGAATGTAGGAAGAATGCTGGATGTTCTTGTAATCTGTACGCTGAACGATATCCCAAAAGACGTCAAGCATCTCGACAGCTATTATTTGTGAACCTCGTTAACAAATTACGGGAAACTGGAAGTACAACACCTCAAAAAAAAAAAAAAGAGTGACCAAAGAAGAGAGTGAAATAAAATATCAAGGTTCTGTTGCCTCAAATCCGCAAGTTATCTCCTGTGCAACCGCAAGAGGGAGTAACATGAGTCAGGCAAGTGTCCTATGCATTCTGCACAGTCATATTACGATAGTAAATAAACTATTTCAACTAGAATCCTGCAAAAAACACCACTGAGATTCTAATTTCATCTAGTTTTATTTTCTTGGTATGAATAGGCAGTGTTCCATTTGAAAAAGTAACTGTTTTCAAGAAATACACATTTCAATAAGTATTAAAATCTGTGTTTATACTGCAATTATGAGCCCTTGCCTGAACGTTAATTCTGTAAAGTCAGCACATCAATAGCACCTTCCATTTCAGAAATATTTGAGGTGCAAGTATTAAGTGTTTCAGCTGGTATAAGCACCAGATAAAGAGTAACTTCAAATGGCACATTGCATTAAAATAATCTCACTGATATTTGTTTTGTTTACGTTTTGCTGTGAATAATATAATATTTCTAAATCCTGGTCACAGTTAAATTAGGCACTATCGCGAGAACTCAAATACTGTGCACGACGCCTTGCGTCTGAAATTATTATACACTGCATAAAATTATAAAAAGTGTTAGTTTAAATATTTTTTACATTTACTCAGTTGTAGCAAATGTATCGCCAAATAATAGCATGAATAAAAATATGATACTAAAATAACTAAATAAATACCAAAATGAAAATGGCTCATTTAGAATTAAGTCAAGTACAGTACAATCAACAGTAGAATCATTAGAGACAACCCAGTTGCCCGGACAAATAGGAAGTGAGAAAGGCCTGTATTAAGAATCAATTATATTTTTCACCTCGAGTGATTTCGAAATCCGTAGTTAAACAAGGCCAAAATGGCCGAACCGAGAATGGAATCTGAGTCTTCCCGCTGTTACTAGTAACACAATAAAATCAAAATATGTGGTGTAGAAAGGGCGCAACTGAAAAATTAAGCTTCGCGGCATTAAACTGTCTGGGAAAGAGAAAAAAAAAAAAGATTATCTCTGCATCAATACAGAAACACATGAGGAAAATTCCGGTCATAAGTTACCATATGATACTGTTACGAATCGCCTAAGAGCGTATCCGAGTTCGTGAGGGATAAAGGTATAAATATAAATAAAATAACTAAATTTTATTTCTTAGTTAATTTACAATGCTATAGCCATACACACAGCTATTATTTACAACATTAAACTGCATATTTTTACTATAGGCGGTTCAAGGTAAAATGAGCACTTTTGAAAGCCCTGCTTAAGATCTACTTGTATGCAAGTTGTGTATGCGTCCGCCTTATGTAAAATTAACATTGCCATTGGCCTTGTCACTTTTTTCATGCTTCGGTCAAGTAAATCTGTGAAATTATTAGTAAAGGAAATATTTTACAAAACTGCTCATTTTTACACTTCGATGCATTAAATAAACAGAAAGTGGTAGAAGAAATTTAAGTTGTCAAAAATGGTTACCTAACACTTTATATTCGACGTTAAGATATGGGACTACTTTACATCCATCGTTACCAACTTCACTGGGCGCATGTCACCCAGTGCGCCGGTCAAAATATATGGAGGCAGGAGTAGTAACATTTTTCTAAAGTTGGTTTCAAAAGTGCTCACTTTATCGTCAACAGCCTATATTAACACTTATTCATATTCATGAGCACAATATGTATGCCAATATCTATGGTAATTAAAGTTTTTATCGCTGTCTAGTACCTTAAACTTCACTTATAAGCTATGTGTGTGCGGTCAAAATGTTCGCTGCCATACATAAGCATCATTCCAAATATTTGCTACTCACACATCAAGTTCTATACTTTCCCACAGCCCAGTCCATCAGTCTCGCACTCTACTTTCGCGATGCTCCGGGCTACACTCTCAACACAGAGGCACGCCGCCGCTTATGCAGCTTAGCTGAACTGGCCCAGAAGGTTCTTCGCACCTCTAGACGAACCAGCCGAGGGAAGGGTGTGCCGACCAGAAAATCCCCCGCAATCACTTTCCAAGTCCAGGGTTGCCAGATCAGGCGATTTGTTACCATTTGGGCTATTTCGAGGTCCAAATTTTCGACCAAAATATCCGAAAATGTGACGACATTTGGGCTATTTGGAAAAATTTACGTAGTATTGATATATTTTATGATTTGAGCAAAATAATAGATTGTCATAAGTAGGATCTGTATTTTGGTAATGGTGATCACTGTGGATTCGTACGAAGAGGGACTCACGACGGACGACTGTTATTAGCTACTGCTCACTCCTGTTAATGTATAGCTGAAAGAATATCAGTCGATTGTTTACGCTATTAACCGATTATATTTATATATTTTAAAATTTGTGTATTTTTTTTTTTAATTTAAAGCAATTAGTGTTTAATGCATATAAAATTCTACATGAAAAATTTGCATTCTATTATAGTAATGGAATTAGTAAGAAGTGTGTTAAAAACTGGGCGACAAAATATTGGCTATTTAAACGACTTCATCAAAAACAATCTGGCAACCCTGTCCAAGTCAGCCACTCTTCCAAGGACGGGAGATACGTCGGTCCCGACAGCGTTGTCGTGGCACGTGTGTTAGCGATATCTAGTCTGGCTTTGTAGCTCTGCCTCCCTTTCTCCAGTCGCCAGCTATGTTTCTGAAGGACTGTTACGCACACCTAGAAGGGGAAGGAAAGACTACGAAGACAAAGCGGGCCGCTCGGTAATATACGTTATGCTGATTTATAAAAGGGATGCACAGAGCAAGTAAACGTTTATAAAAGGGAAGCGTGCCTGTAGTATTTGAAGAACTAGAGATGAGACTTGTTTCTGAGTTTCGGAACGAAATGTGTTGAGATAACTTTTATGATTAAATGAAAACCACGTATGTAGTCCATTCACGGCTTGCTCACGTTTTTTTAAAAATCAAAGCTATGAAAATTCACCCCATTTAGGATTATGACGTGTTTGGTTTCTTTTTTTTCTAAATACCTCATGTATCACAAGCGTTCTGAACTTATTTTTGGTTAAATTTATATTTTATTTATATTTCCTCCATAAATTCTAATATTTCGTTTAGTAAATGTTGTGTTGGTAAGTATTTAGTATGGAACAGCTCTCATACAAAATATATAATTTTTATACACTTATTAAGCTTTGTTTGCATGGCGCGGAGGAATATACTGAAAGTAGAACTTTGGTAGACTTGTAGAAAATTTGGAAATTACAATGACTAAAGACTGTTCACGATAGTGAGCACTTTTGAAATTAACCTTAGAAAAAATGTCACTGCCCCTGCCTGCGTGTATTTGAACGGGTGCACTGAGTGACTTGAGCCCAGTAAAGTTGGTAGCGAAGGATCGAAAATAGTTCCATATCTTAACGTCGGAAAAAGAGTGTTCGGTAACCATTTGTGATAGTTTAAATTACTTATCTCACATTCTGTTTCTTTTTTTAGTGCATCGAAGTGTATCAATGAGCATATTTGTAAAATATTTACTTTTCTGATAGTTCCACATGACATAGTTTCACTTGACAGACGTATCAATAAAGTGATGAGGGGCGTGGCAATGTTAATTTTTCACAAGGCGGGAGAATACACAACGTGCATACAATTACATCTTAAGCAGGACTTTCAAAAGTGCTCAGTGAACGTGTGCAGCGTATAGAATATAAACAGATATTTCACCGGTAGTCATTACGTCGCCGTCAAACCTTCAGCAAAACAGGCAACTGTTCCTGGAGTTGCCCGTTTCATATGGCAAGTGACGCCGGCATACACGACCGCAGAGCTTGTATCTACGACTTTGTATCAAAAAGTCGTTTTGGAAACAGCCGCGCGAGAGAGGGGGAATATTTCTTTCGGGCGCACGCTGATGGGAAAGCGAACTATCTGGGGGCTACGCCCGAACCGACGTGGGTTATCATGCCGATGGTGGCAGGGAGAGGAGGGGAAGGGTTTTCTGTGGAGGGAGGGGTGGTTAAATGATACGGAATGGCAAACCCCTTCCCAGCTAGGCATTCAGCCAAATTCAGCCCGCTGCATCTGCCGAGTGATCGGGGCAAGCTGGTGGAACACAGATAAGAGAATGTCGACGGGAGATGCACAATAGGCTTGGAGTCCGCGGAAAGCCTGGGAGGGGGGAGGGGTGCTGCGGGGTCGATGACCTCAAGTATAGATTTCGCATGACCTTAATGGCCGATGTGCAGGGTCCACCGGTTTTTCGCGAAAAGTTTTCAGGACTACTTGTGCCCAAACACACTAGAGCTCAGATCCACTTTCGTGATTGGATGATTATGTCACGCACTGTGGATGTCTGTCCACGAATTACAGTCAGGTAAGGAACTTTTCTCCCGACAAAGAAACTTGGCCTATAACTACCCAAGTATCATAGGTCGGTTGGCCCACTTGTGCAAATCCGCTTGCACACGAGCAGCCCACTTACGGCTTCCATGATCAGTTAACAATCAGCCAACCACTGTAATGCATTCGCCCATATGTCAACCACAAGCGGGCCACTTATCCTTGATGAACTGTTGGCTGATGTCTGGGAAAACAAGAGTTGCCCGTGAGTTAACCACAAGCAGGCTACTTCTGGCTTTATGCTTGTGGCCTGCCGTAAGTAAACCACATGTCGTTAGTCAACTGTTGGTAAGCCACTTGTGGTCCACATAGACGGAGCTTGCCATGCGTTTACAAAACCAACAAATAATTGTGTCTAACCCAAATAAAATTGATGTATTTACCATATTCATATCTTTTATCTTCATCTTTATTTCACAATTAGTAAAGCTATTTGGAGAAACCTGGAATCGAATTCACAATCCTTTCGCCTACAGTCAAGTACGCTATCAACTACTCTACTATGTAGTCATAGAGGACCTTTGAAGTAAATCTGGATACTTAATTCACTTACATAATGCATTATTGGCTTTGCTATAAAGACAATTTTAGTATCACGAGTCAATACTGGGATTTATGTGTTTTGTTTAAAATACTAGTATTTAAGTTTCGGACTATTTTCAGGTAGAATTAAAAATGCAACATAATGAGTTTTTTTTTGCGTGTTATGCTTTGCAGGTTTCTGGTCTAAAAACTATTTTTTACTATTACTAGCAATGCCACGTGATAGTTTTACTTCATGTACACATGAAATAAAAAACCCAATTGCATACGCATATGATATATGCTACTGCACAACAGCTTATAGTCGGTATGCCATAAATGGAACATAAGCTTGCTGATCATGTTTCCTCAGTAATAAGCAACAGTTGGCATACCACAAAAGGCGGTAAATATGCTGCTATTATGTTCCCAGCAGTGAACAACAGTTGGCATGCCGTAAATGGCCCATAAACATGCTGTTAATATTTTCCCAACAGTGAGTAACAGTTAGCATTTCCTTTATCATCTGCTTGTGGAGCGTCTATTGAAATATGACAATCGTCGTGAGAGCATTGGCCCATTAAGAGTATTTGTAAAATAGGTACTGTCACTTTTGTTTACATGACCTGATTGTCAACCATGTAAGACATACTAACACATAAATGCGAACGTTGTCACCACTGGCAACAGTTGGCCGAATGTTAACTGATTGTTGTTTGATACTTGGGGACCACATGATGATGCCCAACTATCAGAATTCAACCTGTCTACCACATAAGGGTTTTATACGGAAAAAATACCTTATTTTCGTACTCTTTGGCATGCATCAGCCACATGTTTTCCACGTGTTCTAAGATGCCAATGGGCGATTCACTGATGTTTGCTTGTGGACCATACCTTAAATTATATCAATTGTTTTGTGGTTAATGGCCCACATCAAAAATACTTCCCAAGCAAATACAATCACTATTGTTCACGTGGTATTACTGTCTACCACATAATAAAACACTTGCAGTCATGTGGGGGAACATGTACCACTTGTGATAACAGTTGGCCAACTGTTATCTGCGTGTTGTTTCTGCTTGGATAGAGACCCGAGAATTTTGCGGGTTCATTTCTAGACAAGTTGGAATTCTCACACATGTACGTTCATGTTACCTTTTTAATTGGTCGACATGTTGTTTGACACTTCCTGGAGATATATGAGCCCATAACAAACACACAATAAATTGTGCGCCCAACCACCCCTTTTTACTACAACAATTAACCAATAAACAGTGTATATCTGTAAGAGAGTATATAAGACTGTGACGTCTAGCCTGCAGGTCATTGAACTAGCGAATTTCTCGGGTCTCCGCCTATAACCAAAGAAAAAACAGCACGTATGCCTAAGGACAGTAGAGTCTAGCCTTCACATAAATATTTTGACGAAAAACAGCTGATCCTACCTATATGTCACTAAGGGTTTTGTCGCACCGCCCAATTCCATGTTCGAATCCCGGATAGGCATTAACACATTGAGGTCTGCACACATTTACTGGCACAAGACAAATTAGAAGTGAGTCACCTATATCCACTACTGCATGAACACCGGTTCTGTTGGTGTCTGTGTTAGAACTCACCATCGTCCTGTTGGTCCATACCACACCGGATATTACCCTGTACTTTACAGCGTTCATTATTGGCCGGTCATAACCAAATTGAGAACTGTTCTGATATTGACCCAATAAAAAGTTATTTGTCGTATAAAATGATTTACAATCAACCATGCCCCTTCGAGTTGCTATAAAAAAAAAAAGAAATTCTATAGTTAGCAATAGCATCGTTACTGTGCTGTGGTGTTCTTGTGAGGTCATGTTAAACACTAGCCGAACTAAGACTGCACATACATGCGAGCTTTGTTCTGAATAATAAGGAAATTTTCAAATTAGCTTTGCTCGACCTGCACACGAGCATAGTCTACAAAGTGTTAAATGTTTAAGTCAGTGAGTCTTACCATCAGCCCAATTATAGTCTATTCAGAGTATATTCACATTTTAAAAATCAAAGCTTCCAAAAATCATTCCGTGTATGACGTGTTTGATGGTTGTTGCTTAAATATTTTATGCATCATAAGCATTTTATTCTTATGTTAACAAATTAGTATCTTATTTTTGGTTACATTGGCCTTTGCCTTATATAGTTTTGCTTTAAATTATAATATTTAATTTATAATATATTATGAATAAAAGCAGAGATAAAATAGTGTGTAACTTATTCAATCAGTGGAATTGTTCCACATCACTAATTCAATCAGTGAAATTTTTTCATAGAAATAGTCTGTGGTTTTCCACTGATTCTAAGTGGAGCCATTTTCACTGATCGGAGTAGTTGAATCTCACTGCGAATCAGTGGTTTCCCACTGATTCGAATTTTGAGTGTACTCCCCAGAAGGATTTCGAGCCAATAAAAATCCAACTACGAAAATACGACCGAATCATATGTACAGTCCATACACGGTTACTCCCAACTTTTCTCAAAACCCTGCTAAATTTCTACTCCCATGATATCCCTCCGCCTCATGCAAACAAAACTTAACCGAGTATAGAAAATTACACCAAAGGGACAGCGCACCGCATTCGTGCGCACTCAGCGTAGTAATATTTTGCATAAGAACTACTTCTTACTAAGTATTACAAAATCACCAGTTTCCTCACTATTTTTATTCGTGTTAATCTTAAATGAAATAAAATAATTTATTGATAAGATATAAATAACATTTCATTTTAACCTAAAACAAGGCACTTTTATGTAATTTCATGTTAACAAAAGTATAAAATGCTTGTGATACATAACTGTATAAGGAAGCAACCAAACACTTCGTACATGGGATGATGTTTTAAAGGTTATTTATAAAAAGTGTGAAGAAATCGCAAAGAGACTATATGTCATTCGAATAAAGCTGCTTTTAACAAGAAAATAACATCAGCTTGAGTGTACAGACGACAGCGGCGACCAGCCTGCGGGATAACTGGAGTGAATGACGAAATACTTCCGACATCAGTACAATACAATTTTTCAATTGGAAACAAAACTAAAATTAATACAAATTTAGTGACGGACCATATTTCGCAGGCTTGCCGTTGGCTTGTACTGATTTACAATGAACCTACGCCCCGAGTCACAAGTGGGAAATGTACTGTACTCATACGCCAGGCGGGAGAGGCGAAATAAATTAATTCACCGCGTACAATGTACGTGACTCAAACTACTGATACATATTCCGAGTGTAACTAAAGGATGCGCCATTAGGAACTGTCAGCCCGTACGGGAGGTAAAGCTATTCCATATCACCTTTACAGTATATCTTCGTTGCGTGCTAACCGCATCGATATCGATGCGACATATCACCCCCCCCCCCCCCATGTAATAACCAAATTCTGTGGCAACGTATCACGGATATTTTTCACGTTGACGTCGCAAATTGCGACATAGTAAATGCAGTTACTGCAAATAGAAACATTGATAATAACTGTGATAAGAGTTAGTACATGTAATCGAAATCAAAAATATATTTTGTAGCTGAAGTTACATACATTATAAATATTGAAACATTAAACTATAACAAATATCCAAATATATTAAAAACTGCAATGTCACTGTAACGCAATCATTGCTAATATCGCACGGAGAGAGATCTGCTTGAGCGTATAACACGTTTGTTTCTATACACTTAAACTATTATAAACATGATACGATCAACTGCTTTGCTGAGAGTGAAATTTCTCTGGTCCAACACAGAGGTATTTTTAACTGAAGTAACGATTTTATTAAATACACTGAGAGATAAATTTGTATACCGCCAAAACTATAAATATTATTTAGCTGACCCAACGAAACATCATTTTGAGTAAACCAAACTTTAAAAGCAACCAAATTAGTTTTGTTCATCTAACAAAATACACGCTTGTATTAACAGAATCTTAGTGTTGTCCCGAAAAAAATTAGACTGTCAACAAAATATTTTGTTGAATCGACTGTTTATACTTGATTGGCCACTCATTTGATTACCTTCGTTCAGAAAATACAACTCGAGAGTTTACATTTTTTGTGAGAATTAGAATAGTAACAGTGTTTGTCAGTGCATTTAATGATGCTTAGTAAAGGTATAAACACCATAGTAAAAAAAGTTCAGCAGAAAACAAAAAAGTAAGGCTGTAAAACTTGAAATGTTTATTTGCGCCCGTTCTCCAGTATTCTAAATTCATATTTCAAAAAACATACACGTTTTATCAGAAGTAACGTTAGATGAGGTTGCTATGGCGTAGCACTCGGGTGCAAACCTTCTGGGTTCGAATCTTGGCCGATCCACCCAATTTATTTTTATATCAACCGAAACTTTTAAAGGTACGCAGAGTCAAACAAATCTCTAGTTTCATCAAGCAAATATTTGTTTCGTGCAACCAATAAAAACCAACAAAATAACTCGGCTTCAACAACAAAACAGTTCATTGCCCCCATACAAACAATTAACTTGTTTGCGTGAAACAAATTTTGTTTGATTTAAAAAAAAAAAAACGTTTTCTCAGTGTGAACAGTGTCATTTCTTTTGCATTTCGAGCTGAACTGCCGTTGGCGCAGTCTGTTGGTGCGCCCCGATCTGGGGTGCGGGGGGCTCTGAGTTCAAATCCCGGGTACGGCATGGGTGTAAACTTAAGTTAGGATGTGGAGACAGGTGTTTTTCGCTAAAATATTTCACGACCAGTTGTACTCCAAAACATTTTAGCTCGCATGCGCTTTCGTCGTTGGGTAATTTTAAATGCCACGTACCTCAGGTGTCTGTCCGCGAATCACGGACGCTCCGTATCGGTGTACTTTATTACGATTGGCCCAGGAAAATGAGAACATGCCTTCTCACATGTACACCTGGTCAATAACCGAAGGATGTTATGGTTGTTTGACGTGGGATATTGAAGTCTGACATGACCACAAATATTTTCGCGAAAAATCCTGTCCCTAATTATAAGTACGTCTGTAGGCCGACCCCTGCTAAGCTTTCAAACATAAAACCGGGGGATGTTAAAAATCCCTTTACAATTACAATTTTGCATTTCGAGTATCGTTTACTCAACCAAATATTTTGCTGGAGCAAAAAAAGTTTTTTTCATTTTTTATTTTTTTTGCCATATGCAATCACGTTATGTTGTTGGCTGTAGGAAACCTCTCTCTCGGTGCGCGATTCGTAACAAATTTTTCTGGATTTTTGGACGGTTATCGCAGTTGGCGTGTATTCGATATCCGCTGTATCGGCACATCGCACACCCCTATCGGTCGTGTGGACCTCTCGCCCTCCTCCCACCCCCTCTCTTGATCCCCTGTGACCGAGGTCATGCAACGTGGCCTCGTGATTGAGGTCGCTGCCGTTTACGGCCGCGTCGACCTCTGCCTGCCAGTGGCGTGCGTCGAGAGAGGGGCTTCCGATACCGAAATTACTCCGCAAGTAAACCTATCTCTTGTCCTGCTCAGGTATTCTAACATAGCCTAAACTTAACCTATTAAATATCGCTAAAAGGCTGTTCACGATAAAGTGAGCACTTTTTAAATCAATCTTAGAAAAAAGTCACTGCCCATGCATGCGTATATTTTAACGAGCGCATTGAGTGGCATACACCCAGTTAAGTTGGTAACGATGGAAGAAAGTAGTGTTAAGTAAACATTTGTGAAATTAAATGTTTTCTTTCGCTTTAAATTTTTATGCATCTAAGTTTAAGAATTAGTAAATATTTAAAATATTAATACTCTCACAGTTTCACTTGACTGATGCATAAATACAGTGATGAGGCTCATGGTAGTGTTAATTTTACATAAGGTGGCAGAATACACAGCGTGTATACAAGTAGATCTTAAGCAGGGATTTCACAAGGGTTCAGTTTATCGTGAACAACCTATACGTAAGGTGCAGTATTTGCAACTGCAGTGCTCTATAGTGCGGTTAAATACATATCAAGCTTCCCACGAGATAAAGGCTTTGCTTTGCACTGAATTGGTGGAAATGTCCGGTAGTCATATTTCATTGGTTCCCAACAGTTCCTTGCAATTTCCTGGTCTTTTCCCTGAATTTCCTCTGTCATTTTTTTTTCTCGGTGTTGCATTGAGCAGATTCCAATTCAAGAAGCAGCGGCGGGATTTAAAAAAAAAAATGAAAGTAATAAAAATAGACACAAGAAAATTTCTCATTTGTATGGCTACTCTACAGCTCGTGGTTACAGCTTTCCTGCACAGGCCAATTTATTCAAGAGTGCTAAGGCTTGTTGGTTTTCTGTATGGTTTATTGACATGTTCTGATTACTGCACTGGGTTGCACTCGGTACACACTAGTTGAGTCCCTTGTGGTATGGCCCCTTTTTACTTGCACTAGCAAGCCCATGCTTTGAAAATTTCGCAATATCCTTTAAAATTATTAACTTAAATTATACAATGTCTTGGCCAAAAAAAAAATTTTTTTTAATCGCACAAATAAGCATTTCCCTAACTTTTACATTGTTTTCCCTATTTTCCAGTCTTTTTGTAGCCCTATCCTTTCAGACCCGATTTTATGTATGGTTCCACGCGTTACAAATCAAAAATGTTATGATGAGTGCTGTACTTTCAGCAAACATAGCGCTTGCTGTTTCGTTATCAGAACCAATGAACTGCAAGCTTTGTGTTCGCCTATGTATATATGAACCACTCGCAATATAGAAAAGTAACGGAGTTGACAAATCAGTTACCCACAAGAGGAATGCCGTCGAATTTTATAGCCTTACTTTTGCTTCCTACAGAACTAGTTCAGTTACGGATGTTTATGCCTTTAATAAGCCTCAATAAATTCATTAACAAACAATGTTACTATTCTAACTGTCACGAAAATTACAAATAAATTCGCGAGCCGTGTTTTTTTTTTTTTTTAACGAAGGCAATTACATTACCTGATTACACTACAGCCAATCAAATAAATGCGAGTACTGGACCAAGTTGATTCTGTCGCGGCAACAAATTCAAAAATAACAAACATCAGATTATTCGAGATAACCCAATGCTTATTCAGTTCAAACAAAATAATTGATTTAACTCAACACTGATATTTATTACGACGACGGTAACCAAAACCGATTATTTGAACGAAATTTTAAAATAGCTGTGTGCACTAAACACATATAGGTAGCACTGGAACAACCATTTCTAATAATGCTAGAACACAACTAAAGTTTCAATTCAGAAAGATGAAACAAGGGGAAAGTTTATGCGGTGATCAAAATGTAAGGTACGCTCATTACAAACAGTGCTGATCATCAGGATGTTTGCACTGCGTTCATCAATATCTTGACGTCTAGTTTCAAAAGAGGACTCGGGCATTTTTGAAGTCATAGAAAATTTTTCAGTAATGATGATAATGTAGATTCTATTTCACAGCTGAACTTTAAATTGGCGAACATTTTAGAACGCGTCCTTGAATTCAGTCATGTAGCATCGTGTTACTTAACGCCGCCAGCTCCCCGTTTCATTTGGTGTTAGTTACTTAGAATTTAATCTTTTTTTTTTTTTTTTTTTTTTTGCCAGCAGCTACACAATATGCCGTATCCTGTTTAAAATGGCCCGTTTAAACTTGTAATCTAGTGCTGCGGAAATTAAAATTACGGAAGTTTTTGTTTAAACGGTGAACATGAGACTAGCAAGTGTTGCTGAGTAAACGCCTGCCAGTAGAGTTAAGGCTCGCCTCCATCCATTGGGCAGAAATTATTCGTTTCCGTGTCACAATTTTAAGTTTCCGAAGAATTATTGGAAACGTCAGATTGTAGAAAATTTACAGTTTACTATATCTAATTTTCGCTGTTATTTCCTATTTGCAAAAAAAAAAGCGGGAACTTATTGATAAAATAATGTTTCTGATTTTTTTACAACAGGCAGATAATACACAATCAAAATTACGTAGAAAAATATCAAATATCTCGTAATATGTAGATTTTACATAATTTTGCTATGTCAATAATTACTATTAATCCGAAATTATGGCGCGAAAATGAAGAATTTCTGCAAAAAGGCTGAATACGAACCTTAAGAGGTAGAAATAATTGTGGTATATTATAAAATGGAATAAATAAATAAATTTTGAAAACCGGAACTGTAGGTGTAATAAAGACTTCGTTAAATAATTCGAAGTATGCAGCAATAACAAAAACTATCCGTTTTAATTTAAGATAAGCGGCGGGGACTCAAAATTTAAAACAAAGCTTTCCTTTCCCGTATTATCATTCGCAAATCCCTGTTTACCACTACGGTTTGAGTCGGTCTAAATTGTCTCAATGGATGACAGTGAACTAGTTCCATACAGGTATAGACTGTTCACGGTGAAGTGAGCACTATTGAGACCCTAGTTACTTTTTTATTTCAGCCATTTTTTTAATCCTTTAACCACCGTTTCAAACAAATATTGCTATCTAAGCAATAAACACAGTGTGTAGATTCCATCGCACTCGAAAGTTAATGTCTATGGATAAAATAAAATATATTTATTGACTATTATTTCAAATAAGAGGGCTTTCAAAAGTGTTCACTTTACAGTGAATAGCCTATACCAAGGCGAAAAGGGTTCGATTCTCGGCGGGGTCGGTCCTGAATTTTTGCACGTGAGGATTTTCTCGGACGACACCGCTGGCCAGCGGATTTTCTCGAGGGCTTCCCTTGCCCGTCTTTCCGATCAGGCACTGCTCCATTTCCAGCTTGTTTCGCCCTCGTCGGATATCAATACCTCGTTTTTAGCAGCCGTCCAAATCTTTCCACTCCACTCCACTCCACTCCACGCACAGATTCACGCCCGACCAATCACAAAATGGGTGCACACCCACACGAAAGGAGTTATCACGTCATTTTTCATGTCCGTGTACTCAGTTACTCGGCGAAGGCTTCTAAGCCACTTGATGGAATTTGATGCGGTTTTCACCACCCTTTTAGAGCATTTCTAGACGAAGGTTCAGGTATATAACACACTAATATTTCATGTGAAGATAGCAGAGAAATGTCAACGTTTTCCAGTAAAGTCGGAAAAAGCCGCTATTCGGGCCGTTACATGGTTTACGCTGACTAAACATTAACCAAATTAATGTACTACAGAATTGTATTACAAACTTAAACAACGCTATATTTGTAGATTGCACCCGAGCGATGAAGGGCGGGTTATCTAAATTTACAATGAGTAGCACCTCACACTGTAAGTGCTGATTCAGTAATGAAAAGAAAATAATTTATACGACCAGGGAACGACATTCACACCAAACAGCATAGATTACTGTCACAGAAAAAAAAAACACATGGGCATACGATATTGAACTGCGCGAGAAACGAAGGGATTGGAAATACGCGATGTGCGTAGTGTAGCAGGTGCATGGATTAATTTAAAAGAAGGAAATAAAATACAGATTTTAAGAATAAGTCTCGTGAAATAAGGAAAAGATGGCTCGTACAGTGATGAGGACGCCCTCGTGTAAAGAAGAAGAAGGTCACTATATTTGCGAAGATCAGTTAAATGCCGTATTAAATTACATAACGCATGACTACTTTATGTTCGTACTAAGAGTGTGTTCAACTAACGTTTTAAAAGTTATCACACTATTGCAGTTTAGAGTGCACATCCTGTACAAAATGTGGTTGGGGGGAGGGGGGGCGCACTGCGGTGTAGTAGTCAGACCACCCGCATCACACCGAGGCGAACCGGGCTCGATCCCGGCCCGGATTCCCGCATGTGGGAATCGTGGCGGACGATGCCGCTAGTCGGCGGGTTTTATCGAGCGAGATTCGCTGGTCAAATCAAATCATTTAAAATAAAATGCTGAAAGTTTAAAATTCATTTAAACAACCATAAGTAACAAAACACTTAAATTCGCTAGTAGTAAGTTACTTGATTTAGGGCAAAGACAAAGTTATACGCTTGTAAAAAAAAAAAAAAAAAAAAAAGAAGAATTTGAAATCTGTTAAAAATGTTCATATTTGCCTGACTAAAAACGTAATTAAGAAATAAAACTATTTGTGAAAATATAAAAAAAATACATAATTTATTTTTAAATTTTAAGTTTTAAAGATGTATTTTCATTGTAACAATCACTACCCCTTGTTTTATAGATATTAATTGATACAACAGACATGGCCAACAGAAGTATGTTTCGCTAACGTACAACCAAACGGTTTTTTTTTTGGTTCATGGTTAAATGTTTGTACAAAGTTTCTGACTTGGTTCTCTGTCTAAAAATTGTTGATAGCGGGCGTAGGTCTCCCATTACAACCAAACGAGTTCAAACTTCTCCCGTAACACACACAACAGAAGAGATTTATGAAATACACTTATTACATTGTCACTTTTACAGTTATCATTAATTTTTTTTTAAACTACTGTTCAAAATACTAATTTAAATGTTACAGTATAACACCCAAGCCTCAGTCACTAGAGATTGAATAAAGATATATAATCTCACTAGCTAACACGCTGAATGCAATGTCGCCCTGTGCATGCATTCGCCCACAAATTTCGCACGATCTTGCTGTGATATCACACCAGTTGAACGAGTGTTGAGAAGACCACAGCGCTATGTCTCGACGTTTTAGGGAACTTTTACGATCGATTATCAAAACACACATCCCACACAGCGCCCCTCAGCGCCTCGCCACGACATTTCGAGTAACTATTAGGAAAAGAGTCAAATTTATTTTAAAAAGAAAAAAAATCGGGAAGTATATAGTTAGTAAATGTGTTCGTGTTTGAATTTCGTTAAAGTTTGCTCTGCGTGCATTGCATCCATGGAGCATACGACCCTGATTTCGACGCTGCTCTGTGCTCACCTCACTTCATATACATCGGCTCTCGAGACCTCGATGTTAACAGCCGCCTAAATATCTCCACTCTACTTCACATGGGAAATAATAAATTACAAAATCGAGCAAACTTTATGAGCTTCTGGGAATTCTTTGTGACAGCCTGAAAATGAAATCTACGGAAGAAGCATTTAATCAATGGCTGGAAGCATTTGTTGCAATTAAAATAGTGCAACAATTTACGGCAGCGCTTCAAAG
This sequence comes from Dryococelus australis, assembly GCA_029891345.1. Taxonomy (NCBI): domain Eukaryota; kingdom Metazoa; phylum Arthropoda; class Insecta; order Phasmatodea; family Phasmatidae; genus Dryococelus; species Dryococelus australis. The sequence goes on along the minus strand of CM057007.1, from coordinate 26,987,194 downwards.
AGAAGTGAAACGAAAAAAATAATAATGAAAAAGTGGCATCGAGGGGGAAAAATTGTGATTTATTGCATGTAGCCACGAACACATATTATTTAACGCACTGGCTATGAAATATGATATTTTATAGGTGGTCTGAGATAAAAGGTGAAACTTCGCTTTGTTTTCAGTTTCTGCCTGTTTTAAATGACAGAGGGCGTTGAAAGGATTTTTTTTTTCTCCGCCTCAGATAGCGAAAATTAAATTTTACAGCGTTACTCATCTCTGTCCTCTGAAGAAATTCGTATCTCTGAAACAGTTCGGATGAATTTAGAGAGCTTCGCGCAACTAAAATACAACCCTACGCGTTCTTACAATTTAATACATAGATATACATTACATATCATTTAAATATTCGTAAAGAAGTGAAAATCCTATATGACGTTTTTGAAATAAATTAAATGACAATGTGTAAAAAAAAAAATCAACACACTTATTTCTTTTAATTAAGCAAACGTAATCAAAAAAACGAACGTTAGCTTAAGCAATGTACAGTGTGCAGTATCTGATTCGAAAAATTAAGTACCCTTTGGCCGAACCGTAATGAAGAAATAGGTTTAATATTTCACAGACGAGTCACAAAAATAAATAAAAATTATATATGACTTTTGCGGAAAAGCGAGAGCTACGAATGTATAGTTTGTGCTGTTATACGCGTGCCGAGATACTCGAATAGGAAAGCACGGCAAAATGAATAAAGAGAAGAAGAACCGTATAGTGCGAAACCATCATTAGATGTGAAATAACTGTATGCAAGAAGAAAATGAACGAAATAACTGGCGGCAATAAAATAAAGGAAAATACGTATATACATCTATCTAGAAACAAGAAAAAAAACAATTTTCCACTCCAACAGTTTAAAACATCGCGTACACGAGTACCGATGTTGAAAAGAAAAGAAGAAAAAACAATAAAAGAACTATAACCACACAATGGCGAATCTTGAGCACGACTGAAAAAAATTATCTGTTTGAAAACGTCTGGTAGTTGCAAACTCTACAAATGAGCAGAAGCGATCTGATGTATCGACGGGCCAATTTATAGAACTCACAGCATTCATGTTTAAATCATTCGCGGCCACATCCAAAAGCCTTTTTTTTTTCAGGGGTAAAAAAGGAGATCAACTCTTGAGTGCAAAAATCGGCACAACTGCTTTATTTTAAAGTTTTCCGAAGGAAAAAAAAAAAGGCTAAAATGTAAGTGGGCTTGATTTGTAGTATTAATATTGAAACCACGCGTCATGTGTGTGTAAAAGAATGTCATTGTGATGATAGCCTGAGAGAAAAACCGTGTTTTAAAACGGTTATTTCAGGAAAGGCTGTGATCATATTTTCATTCCACCTCCCAGGATTAGGTTCTCACAATAACCATTTCGGAAGTTTTTCAGTGAGGAGTCCAGATCTGCAGAATAATCCACTATTACATTCCAAGTTCGTTTCGTCAGTGTGAGAACAAACACTTGCAAAAACAGAGAGCGAGAGAGAGAGAGAGAGAGAGAGAGAGAGAGAGAGAGAGAGAGAGAGAGAGAGAGAGAGGAGAATCATTTCCATGATTACTTTGCATTTTATTATTTAGAATATTCTGATGCAGTACAGCTTCCTTGGCAAACCGAAACAATGAAAAGAGTTCAGTTAAATTCCCTGGGTAATTTTATTATGAGCGTGTCTATTTTTTTAGTACACTTCTTTCAATTACTTCTGGTGACTTCCCACACGTTTATCGTGTGATCTTTGTTTTCCGACTTCTGTAATTAGTTCGCTCACTTCACGTTACTTCCATTGTTTTCTAAACTTTCAGTTGTTATCAAACGTGAACATAAATTCGAGAACAATCTAACTTAAAGAAATATTCGACCGATATGTGACTTTAATAAGTCGTGAGGTCAAATAAAATGTGCTACGGAAGATTCCCTGTTGGCTGGGCTGGTGCTGGCTAAGTAAGTTACCAGGCGCTGATTGGCTAACGGCGATGCGCCATGGTCCTGGCCAATGACGCCAGTTCAGGGTGCTAGCAACTTTTCCAATTCTGCATTCTCAATTATCCTGTGGTAGTAGCACGATTCTTGTGCAGGCTGTTCACGGAAAAATGAGCACTTTTGAAAGCCCTGCTTAAGATCAACTTGTATACACGTTGTGTATTATTCCACCTTATGTAAAATTAACATTGCCATGGGCCTCATCAATTTATTCATGCGTCGGTCAAGTGAAAGTGTGAGATTAAGTACACCTGTTATAAATCTGCTAATTTTTACACACTGAGGCGTTAAAAAAAACAATAAACCTAAGAAACAATTAAAATTATCACAGATAGTTACCGAACACTTTTTATTCGACGTTAACAAATGGAATTATTTTCCATCCATCGCTACCAACTCTTATCAGGCGCATGTCACTCAGTGCGCCAGTTAAAATATATGCAGGCAGGGGCAGTAACGTTTTTCTAAGGTTTATCTCAAAAGTGCACACTTTATTGTAAACAGCCTTTATCAAGGATACCTCCTGTTTACGTGAATACGTCTTCAAATTTGCAAATCCAGAAAATACGATGAGAAAATCGGGGGATACAGTTTGGCATTGCAGTTCCGAATCTATCGTCTACATTCAAAATTCAATTACATCACTCGATTGCCAAAGGATCAAAGAATATATTACGTTGAGTGAGGACTGCGAAGCATCGCGCGGTGTGGAAGGGGGGGGGGGGGGGCTCCGCAATTTTGAGTTCGTTTCGCCGCGTCTCTTAACTTCCGCGTAGTATAACTTTTGACTAGGAGAAGCTACGATGCTCGTGTAGGTTTCAATCTGAATAAAGTGATGAGGCTTATGACAATGTTAATTTCACATAAGGCGGAATAATACACACCGTACATACAAGTAGATCTTAAGCAGGGCTTTTAAAAGTGCTCATTTTGCCGTGAACAGTCTATAATGCAGTTTTCCTGGCATCCTCAGGTCCACGCACGTCTATCCGAGAGACGGTCCGTACCATTGTCATTCCGTAGTTATAGGCTGTTCGCGGTAAAGTGAGCACTTTTTAAGGCCCTCCCAACAGGCTTTGACCACTAATAAATCTATCTTATTGCATCATCAGGCATTAAATTTTGAGGGTGGTGAAATGTATATTTGTATTTATTCGTCACAGAGGAATGTTTATATTAAAAAGCAGCAGGAAGATGGAAATAAGATGAAGGGAAAAATTTAGAAGGGCCTTAAAAAGTCTCACTTTAGTGTGAACAGGCTATACCTTCTTCTACCGCTCCACAGTGCAATGACGGTGTTTTTTGCACCGCCCCTACACTGTTAAAAATTTCCGCATATTTACGGAAATGTACAGTGTGTATACGGAAAGGCAATACGTAATGACGAAAAACGGAGCTAAGTCAGTAAATACAAAATACGGAAAGTCTCCGTATTCCCTTTGGCTTCGAGTTATGGGAACGAACAATGCCGATTCCACACGAAGCTTTCTTCGCCACTGTAACAAGAAAATTAACGTTTCTGCGGCAGTCAAGGTTATCCACGCGACTATGACCTATTCTTTCAAATATTAAAAATTAACATCAGGCGTCTGTAACATTTGGCAATACTAAAAAAAGACAATAAATTTATTACAAACTGAATTTTTGCTTTTGTGCTTTCAAAAAAATATAAAAGTTATACCAAAATTTTCAAGCGAAAATTGTGGACTGGTAATTTCTTGACTCGGGTCCAAACCTCTCTTAAGTCCAATTTTTTTTTTGTATACACGGTAGAACACCCACATAATGAAAATTAAAGACATTTACACTATCTCTTTTTATTTTAAACGAAAAGTACAGAAAACTAACCTGGAAATTAACGAAGAGGTTCCGTGAAATGAAGTCCGTTTCTGAAAATCAATGTGTCCATGATTTTACAGAGAGTTTACGGACACTTCTGGATAAATTTTTACCAGCACTTTTCCGTAAAATGAAGGAATTTTTTTTTTAAACAGTGTAACGACATTCGGCACCGACATATGCGACCAGATTATAGCAGCCGCAGGACCAGGAAAGCCAAGAGCCATTAGCTCCCGAACGAACGAGTCCTAAGATTGGCCTATGTACCTGAGCCAAGATTGAAGTCCTCTGCTGCAATGTAAAAAAAAAAATAATAGGAAAGTTACCTGACAAGTGTAAGGTAATATTCTCAAACTTGTGTGGGAAACATAGTTCTCCTTACAGGTATGGTAAAATTACCGCACTCTGGAGTAAAATTCACGTACATGGTAGTGGAAAAACTCGTATATGGGTGGGAAAATTACCTTACGCCGCGTGCATCTCTTCAGCATCTTTAACATCTAAGTTGTGGGGGGGGGGGGGGGAGACGGGCGGAAGAAACAATAACATGCTAATATTCACCAACACTTCCACTTTGTCGTCTTGGTGTAATGGATAGCACGTCATGGTTCGCGCCCACCCATCAGCAAATGTAGATGATTTTAGTGTTGCGGTTTCGGATACTATTCGTCAAAGGACATAGGTAATAAAAAGTTAACAGTACGGGGTATTTCTTATACAATTTTATTATACAACTAGCTGACCCGTGCGACTTCGTTCGCGCGAAATACAGGACTTGATATCCTATTTTGGAAATAAAAATTTCGCTTCGCTTAGGTTTTATGAAGTTATTAAAATAATGTCCATCATAGTTTTACTAATGTTTTATGTTTAAAATAGTAATAAACTAGTATTGCTTCTTTCAGATTTAGTGGAGTTATTAAATTACTCCCTGCCGTCGCTTCGCACATGTTTTATGGTTTTAATGAAGTAGATAACTATATACCTAGCCACTGGGCCATCGAGACCCCACTTGATATAGGTATACCCACTAAGCCACTGCAGCCACAATTGGAATCGCTCTATCCACAAAGCCTCTAAGGCTCCACTTGTAATCGCTCTAGCCACTGGGCCACTGCGGCTCTTGGGAAGGAAATGAGGACAGCCCATTCACAAAAAAAACTGATAACCATCATATTTTCGGAACCGTTTGAGATATATCGATGAAGCACAGACTAAGTTAGTCCAGGTGTTATTATCTATAGATAGAGCCAAGATTACACGGTGAATAGTGATAAAACCAAAATAACACCGAAATGCAAAGTCAATACACCGCCAAATACCGAAATGCAAGTTATACACCGCCTAACACCGAAATTTCAGTTAATTCCCAAAAGAAATTAAATTTTGCCAAAATATATTATTTTATCTGTGAAACCATGACCAATAATCTGTATCCAAAAGTGTATAAACTGAGTGAAAATAGGAATAATTTGAGTTTTGAGATTACGGTAGAAAAAATTATAATTTTAAGCTGTTTTCATTCAGGCTGAGTGAATAACATCAGTAAATATTGAATACTATGAGGATGAGAAATGATTGTTTAATGAGAATAGCAAAATTGTGAAAGCAAATTAAAATATAATTTTATTTCCAGTAGGGAATGTTTTTTTTCTCTCTATAAAACCATATCCAAGTCATTTGTGTAAAACTGTAACAAAAAATCCACACTGTTTACGAACTTATACGAAGAAACAAAACCTTTAAAATTGATTTATTAACCTATGGTAATGGTTTGCGTCGCCTTCGTTAAAATAAATAGTTTTCTCTTGTTTATGCAATTGCATAAACATTATAAAATTTTAATGGAAATATGCATATGAAAATAAATTATCAAACATTTAAAATATTTTCATTAAAATAACACAGTACAATTTGGCTCTCACAATACACACTTTTTGTTATGACATTTAAATTTCTAAGACTTTCTTAATAAAACCTATAACACCGAAATCAGATATTTTTAAAAACGAAATTTTCCTTAAAATAACACCACAAATCTTGCCCCTTATATATAGATTATGTAAATTTCATGTCAATAGGTTTAGTGGTTTTTGAGTTAAATCCGGTCAGACAGACAGTAATGAAAAAATAAATTAACATTAGATATTGTTTAGTAATCAATTATACTATATGAAAAAATAATTAAAAATGGAAAATTCGAAAATCACAGAGAGACACTTGTATTTTATTTATTTATATAGATGTAATTTCCCCTTACTTGTATGGGATTATTCCCCCGTTTTTGTCAGGTACTTTTTCCGTACGATTAGGGAATAGTCCTTTAATTGTCATGAAATTTTACCATCCATTTAAGAGGTAATTTTGCCTTACATGCAGAGGCGATTAACTTCCCTTACATGTAAGGTAATTTTACCTCAAATTTTTTTACAGTGTCATAAACGGTTCTCACGCCATACTTCGAAGTTCGCCGGTCCCAGTCTGTTAATTTCTTGGGTCTACCAAAACGATGCTTTGGGCCAGTGCTTCCCTAACGATACTGCTTAAAAACACCGCGAACTGTGAACCACTGCACGTTTAACTGCTGATAAATCTCTGGCGGTATGCTCGTATTCTTGTGTCTCTATAATCATGCAAAAGCACAAAATTGTTTCCATTGATTCATTGTCACAGCAAATACGTCGAGTTTTCGTTCCTTCGCCTATATGGCGTCCTTCTGGGCAAGTTCACTAGGAGGGATCTGAATGAAGAACAATTTTGTATACTGTATTTCGGTTCTCTTTTCCTACGAAAAAAAAAAAAGAGATTTCCGAAATGCAAGGGCGAGGGAAACTGGATATCCCCTAGAAAACCCGCTGACAAGCGGCATCGCCTGGCAGATTCCCAATTGCGAAAATCTGGAGTGACCCGGCCGGGGCCGCTCAGTGCCTTAGGGTTTCGTATAAACCTCACAACGTTTCCCCAAAATAACCCAGGAATAAAATTTAGGAACTATAAAAATATATATAATCAACCATTTATTACCATACTCAATAAGTTCGCGGTCTGACTGGGGCCGGAGAGTAGGCAGCCACTCACACCACGGTGACGTTTAATAAGTTCGTAAATTGGCGAAACGAGTGTGTAGGGGTACGAGAATACATACTAAGTATGCAATTTTGCCTCAGTGAAAAAACTGTGGTAGCTCTGTGTCAAAGTAAATGTTTTCGGTTACGTCAAAATGTCATCGCAGGTATAAAATCAGTACTTCTTTTTTTTTTACTCAAATAAAAGTTTTTGGTTACGTAAAATTCCTGATTTCAAGAATACTTTACTATGTGAACCAACCACGCGTGCACACTATTCATAGGTGCAACGATGCAGAACGTCGTGGGTTCAGAGTTCTTGGTGAAAATCGCAAAGAACACGGGGTCCCGTCGAGATGCAGAAGCTTATCAAGGCCGCCGTGAGAGAAGAACGGCAGTTATAAAATACTGTGTTTATCACAAGTAAGTTACTCCGATACTGAACTTTCGCGAATCGCGGGAGAGAAATGAAACGCGGAATTGGATATGAACTAAAGTGTTATGGAATACAGCTAGTTGTGGAATGTTTGCGATGAAGAGATTTGGGCAGCTCTTGACATCGAGGTCTTGGGAGCCGATGAGGGTGATTAAAGGTGAGTATGGAGCAGCCCTGGAATGAAAGGGTGGGGGAAAAGGGAGATCCCCGAGAAAACCCGCCGACCAACGGCATCGTCCGGTACGATTCTCACAGGCGAGCAGGCTAACCGCTCAGCCTTGATGAAAGAAAAAAAAGGAGAGACCCAGTGCCATAATATATACCGACATGAAAGTTCACTTTTACAGTGCCAGTTAAACATAAGGTCGGAATGGGTTTAGTTGTGAAAGACATTATTATGGATTACAAAACGAGTAGCTTTGGTGTAGCAGGCCTTAAAGATTTAATTACAAGTTTTTTTTTTTTCAAATACTTAATCTTGCTTAATTTAAATCTTGCGTGAAGAAAGAATACGACTGGCACGCAATAATAATTAATCATAAAGAGATTAAGTAAATCAACATTAAATCATAAGCATCCAGTTGTTGCTCTTTTTTTTAAGGCGTGAATATTTCTACAAGTCACGAAACCACGTATTCGCTTGACCTTGAAAAACTCTGCACAACATTCTAAAGGCTGTTCGCAATAAAGTAACCTCTTGAAATCAACCTTAGAAAATTGTCACTGCTCCTACCTGCATCAAACGGGCGTACTGAGTGACACACACAAAGTGAAGTTGGTAACGATAGAGAGAAAGTAGTTCCATATTTTAACGTTACATAAAACGTGTCAAGTAACCACTTGTGATAGCTTAAATTATTTCTTTCGTTTGCTGTAATTATTTTAATGCATCGAAGTGGAAAAGTGAGCATATTTGTAAGAATTCCAGTTTAACTTGACCGGCGCTTCAATGAAGTGACGAGGCTGATGACAATGTCACTTTTACATTAAGCGGAAGAATACATAACGTGCATACAAGTAGACCATAAGCAAGGATTTGAAAAGTGCTCATTTGACCGTGAACAGCTTATAGAATCGTTACACTGCTATTGACGACACTGTGGCTTCTGGTCAGAATGAACTGTTCGGAAAAATGGCGGGGACTCGAAAGCAAAACAGTGTTTTGACTTGTTCCCGTGCTGACACAGGAGGAAGGAAGAAAAAAATAAATAAAATAAAACTGTCCATTTGTCGACAAAACGTCACGTTCAAACTTATTAAATTAAACTTTGTTTAAATCAGCATCTTGGAGGTTAGGAATGGGTGTGATAAAAATGGACGCTAAACGTGGCATCCCGAAGTATATTGCACAGGTTTTCTGGAAAGCCCGCACAACGTAACCAATAAAAAGAGCAATCATGGCACTTGGTGTTTGCCAACTTTGTGATCAAATATTGTACTAAAGTGGTGCTAAGAAATATATTATGCTAAACGATTATGCGAAAACACTAGTTTATACAAGAGTTCGCACAGCAGTGTTCTTCAAGATTGTCTGTTGCTAAAATATCGCATCAGGCTTTCTGTTTGCGACAGTCGAATAGAACGCGACACAAACTAAACCAGAATCAGTGGGAATTTCACTGTCCAGATCAGTCAACAGCGCCTTACTTATTCAACATTCACTTCCATAAATTTAATTGACGAATTAGTGAAAAAAATTTCCCGTGTTTCTTATCGCCAATTGAATCAGTGGAATTTCCCGCTAATTCATCAACGATTACATTCGCTGTTTTTCAGTAATTCGCTTTCTGACTGATGGTCTGACAAATGAAACGACGACGCATTAACTAATAAAAATGAAAAAAAAAATTAATGTGATATTCGTCTTTTATGATACCATTTTACCAGGTAACATGAACATTATTCTTTCATTTCATTTTCACGTAATCATCTCAGCGCTCGGTTTAGATATTTTAAGTGCACGAAACGTGATGAAGTCAGTGCATTGATACGTAATATTTGTATTAAAAATCTTAATGTTACTAATAAAAAAATGTAAAAATTGCGGAACATTGAGAGTTACACATTTTAGATGTCGGTAGTAAAAATATATTCCTCCGAACAGTCAGCATTGGCTTGGTAACACAATTGGTAAGGTGACGCAAAATTATATACTTCTTTTAATTACGTTAAGTTGCTCATCATCAACAGTGACTATCGTAAATGCGTTTATTTCTCGTGATTTTTCAGCAAAATTCAATAAAAATGACATTTAATTCGTCACATGCAGTTGGCTCTGTCACTTATTCAATCAGCGAAATTATTTCGCTGAAATAACCAGTGGTGAGTGATTTGAGGTGGCTCTTAACAGAGCGAGGTCTTGAGAGCCGATTACCGTGATTGAAGTGAATATGGAGCGGCGTAGGAATGAAGGGTCGGGGGGGGGGGGGGGGAACGGGAGATCCCCCGAGAGAAAACCCGCCAAGCAACGCCATCGTCCGGCATGATTCCCAGTTGCGAAGATCCGGCGAGCCGGCCGGGGATTGAACCCGGTTCTCCTTGGTGGGAGGCAAGCGTGCTAACCGCTCAGCCAACGCGGCGTCAATAACCAGTGTTTTCCCACTGATACGAATTTACGAGTGCACGGTCGTGGTATTTGCGGTGCTGCACTCATATGCCGGTTCTGAACGTGAGTCTGAATTTGAGCACCAAGTAAGCTGCCATATGGTTCGGAGACTACTACAACTTCAACAAAATGACTTGAGTGAGATGGCAGCGTCCCCATTCACCTTTATTATTTCTCATGTCCTTTTAACTGAAATGTTACTCCGGGTCATTGTTGTTTTCATCTTTTTATTAGCTCTACGAGGAAATTTAAACACTCGCTCAGACGTAGTTACACCTCATTTCCTTGTCTTGCTTGCGCATACTTTAAATAATCCACTTCAGTTTTATTTATTATAAATCAACATAAAGACACTGCCGTCGTCTCCTGCATGTCTCTTTCTGGAAAAAAAAAATGTGTTTATGTAACTCAAAAACACACGAAGTATTGTAAAACATATTTAACAAATTGCATTTTAGATACGTAATTATTAATTAATGTAAGATTTCGGGAAAGGATTTTCTTGGAAAAATGTACCAGTGGCTTTTCGCAAGTTTCAACATCCAACCTTATTCAGTTCTGAAAAATTAAAATAGAATAGTGCAAAAACTACACGTTATATATATATATATATATGAGAGAGAGAGAGAGAGAGAGAGAGAGAGAGAGAGAGAGAGAGAGCGAGCCATTTTTCAATACAAGTTACACGGTGAAATTTTTTTTGCTGAATGTCAGTCTCAAAAACTGCCGTGGGCAGTGTAAATGTGTGGACCTATTAAATCAGAGGGAGTATCTAGTGTTATAATGTTCATTGCATTACATATTTTGACAATCATTAGAATAGTACTTGTTTATTTCCTTTAACGATGTATTAATAAGGGTGTATAACCTATTTGAAATCGCAGTATTATTTTGGTAATATAAATAATGCAAGCAACTTTAATATGAAATTGTAATTTAAAAATTATATTTAAAACACTAACAATTGATATATTCAGTGTTTCCATTCATAATATATCCCTTAACTGACTACTGATCACTTGCAACAAGCCTGATATCTAGAACTGTGGCAGAGATTTGGCAAGTCATACTAAATATGGGAACATATTTTTAGGAATAAATATATCAGCAAACGTGTTCGTATCGTAGAATTCTCTTTTTCTATAAAACGACGTATCGATTTCTGTGACGTATATTTAAAAACGCGGGAGTATAACAAAATATCGGTTTTCTGCAGCAGGTATACTGTTACACAAAATCATTTCTTAAAACTTTTGTTTTCGACATAGGAATCAGAGAGCTTTAAAGGCAATCCCTTGGAACTACAAATCTCGACAGTTATTACGAGGTGAGAAAATTAGAGATAATATCTCAGATAATAGGACAACAAAGAACTGAATATTAACTTTTTCCACAGTGAGAACATTAAAGGCAAAGAAACACCAGAGAACGACTGCACATCTACATGATTAACATAATTACTGTTACGCCGCCAAGGGAAATATGTTATCAAACAGCAGATGTTTAAATTCGGACATAACATACATAACCCTTTCATGAAAGTAAGGGCATAAATATTTAAGCAAAATTACTATGGGTAATTAATTAACTCTCAACTGCAACACAAGTGTCTAGCATTTTGAAAATAAACAAATAAAAAGTTAACTCTCGGAAATTTACTTGTGCATTCGCAGTAATAAACTGTAAAAGAGGCCTAGAATGTGTAAATAGTCAACTCGAGTATCCAGCTACAGTATTTTTTACTGTTGCTATTGTTGAACTCGTACGTGACATCCCATGCAAAACAACCAACTTGCTCTCGAGTACAAGGTCAATCGCGGGAGCTAGTTCTGGACAGCGGGAGAGTCGTGAAAAGAAATATTATTGTGGCCGTTAAAATCAAATGACGTCGACGTCTTACCTTGGCGGTTGATCGTCTTGGGCTTCGCCTGTCGGACAGACGGCACCCGGAAGCATCAGCGCATACCGGCGAGTGGATGCAGCAGCTTTGTCAATGAGGAGGGGGGGGGGGGACGGGAGAACTAGTTGCGTTTCTCCGCCCAAGACGCGAAGGTCTACGCGTTAAAACGGATCGCACCCTGATAGGGATTGGAGTACACCGGCTCCTAACAGAAAGATCCGCCTGCGGCGACGGACGTCGGGCGACTGAGCGCGCGCTGGTGTCTCGGCCACGTGGACGACCGTCCCGCACTGCGCATGCGCGCCGCGGGAGGGGAAGGTTTATAAACGGGGAGTGGGGAGGGGAAGCGAGCCCGACGCCTGGAGGGGAGGTAGCCCACGGCCGTGTAAAAAATATATATAAATTTAGCGATGGCTGGCTACGCGGGGATACGCACGAGCATGCAAACACGCATTTCCGGTCCGAGTGTAGGCAACGGTTAAAAATAGAAGAAAAAAAACCTTTGAAATCTGGCAACATAATATTGACATTTGATTTCCGAAGCCATGTAAACAGTCGCTACAGATACACTACGATTACGAGGAAAAATTTTTCAGAGATCGCGGAAAATTTATTCCCGTGTTTGATCTGCTCTTCTTCATAAAGAAATACAATTCGTAAATACTGAGCTTAATTGATATACCAACGTTGTGTCTGCAAACAAAATTTTCTCTTTCATGAAATGCAAATATGAACACTAGTTCGTGACCATGGTACGGCCAGTTAACCGAAGGGTTCCAAATACTTTCCACTTAGCAGCTGAAGCATTAAAGAACATTATTAACACATGTATCCTACCAGTTCAGTCCAGAACACAGTTTATTTCCAGCTCCTGTATAGTTTCGTCTTCATAAACTTACAAGTATGTAGGAGTTATTTCCATTGTACTGATTGTGTCCAAACTTTAATTTAACTTTTTCGTAAATTATGTATTTTGATAATCAAGCTCCAAAAACATACTGAATAAATTATTGCTATGGATATCTTTCAATTTCCTCTTTTTTCAAATGTCACTGTCTGTATAGGAAGTTGATTGAGTTCGACCTGAAGTCACTGGAATATATCTGTTGGGCAACATTTATCACAATACCTTTGCAATTAACGGATGACTATACAAATTCCCTTCGTGAAGTTTTCTGGACAAATAATAGTCACACAAACAATCTTTACCGACCGTTCCTATAATACCGACAAATAACAAAGTGTATTTTTCTCCATGCAATCTTATTTCATCACGGAAAATACCAGCACAGATTTTACTATTTAACTTTTCCCAGTACCTCACTCGTTAGAATTAAAATCTTAGTTAAACTTGGCTTATAACACAAGATAATATTTTAATTGTAGTTTTATCATAAATAACTGATTAAATGAGTTTGAATATGATCAAAAAATTACAAAGTACTAGGAAGAAAAACAAGTAATTTTCCTTGGACGATTAGAAAGAGACGCTGAGTTCGCGGAAAGAAATACACTGTTGAGATTTCAACAGGAACCACGTACCATAAAGTTTTGAAATTCATCTTCACATTGTAAATTTAGTTACTTTTCAGTTTCTCTTCATTCGTATTCTACTTCGCCACTAGTGACCTAAATACGACGAGTCTTTGGTATTACGCAGTATAATTACTTCTCTCACTCTCCCTGTACGGCTAATGGGAACAATTATTGATCATAACTTGAATAGTTTCTTTGTCGGTGTAGTAATAAACACAATACATATAGGTCGTTCACAATAAAGTGAGCACTTTTGAAGCCCTAGTTACTTTTTCCATTCCACCAATTTATATCCTTCTACCACTTGTTTAATGTAAACCCTGCCGTGTGCGCAATAAACCACAGTATATACATTCACCATACCCAAAACCAAAAGTCCGAGGCCACAATGAAATATATTTATTGGTTATTATTTCTCATGAAACAGCTTCAAAAAGTGCTCACTTTACCACCAACGGTCCATAGTTGCAAATATGACGAATATGTGTATTCTTACTTTCATATGTAAAATCAACATTGCCACGGGCCTTATCACTTTATTCATACATCGGTCAAGTGAAACTGTGAAATGATTAGAAAAGCCATATTATACAAATCTCCGTATTCTAACACTTATATGCATTAAAATAAATATAAAGCAAAATTACTAATTCAGTATTCACAATTCTTTTTACCTAACACTTCTAATTCAACGTTAAGACTTAGAGATGCAGTACTTGACCTCATTGGATACCAACCTTACTGGGTGCATGTTATTCAGTGTGGGTAATTTTTTTCAAAGGTTGATTTCAAAAGGGCTCATTTATACCTGAACAGCCTATACCATTAAGAGTGGGCTTACAATTGAAAATTGTGGGTTCGCTTAAGAATTATGACCTGTACAGAAGAAATGATACTGTGTACGCCTATGGACTGGTTCACAGTAGAATTTAGCAGGTTGTGTGCTTTGAATAAATAGTTATATTCTATGCGTTAAGCTAATTTTCTATAGGGAACCATGTTGTGTGTGGGAAAACTGGTATTTGCATATATAATAAAGGAATAAAAATATTAAACTTGAAAATGTATGTCAGTACGGTTATAATTACGTTGCTCAATTTCAATAAACAGTAAAACAGCCCGAACAAAAGAATACCAGGCTTGAAAAACCGTGTGACAAATTCTGGTAGTATTGCCTTACGTCAACTAGTTACTTAACAACGAAATGTAAAGGCTGTAGACGTATCGCGATTGTCCATTGGCTGGAATTAAAATTTACCCTGTGAACTGTGAGGCGTAAATATATAAGAGGCTTGGCAGTTACTGCATAATTCTCAAGTCCTAGTTTTTAAATTGTAAACCCATCCCAAGGTTGTCAGGTGGTACGGATAAGTGAAGGGCAGTTGGGTTATATAACATTTTTCCAACGTCCGAAGGCGCCACGGACTAACGTAAAGCTATTACACAGATATAGCACGTTCACGGTAAAGTGAGCACTTTTGAGGCCCCAGTAACTTTTTCCTTTCAGCCATATTTAATCCTTTAACCACCTTTTTAAATAATTATTCCCGTGTAAGTAATAAACACAGAGTATATATTCCACAGCACTCGAAAGTTAACGTCTAAAACAAAACAAACGCGCGGGAGCGTTTGTTTTGTCATGTCGGTGTACGACATTTACGGAGACTGCGCAACATGTAAACAAACTTGGCACACGTTAGCATTAGTTTAAGTTATTTAGTGTCGATGTACGTGATACATGTATCTTAAGAATACTGCAAACCGTACGAATAAACACGTATTATAGATACACGCCGACACGAACTAAGAGCAGTGTTGAAGATCTTTTAGGCAAAGATCTCTCAAGCAAATCGGGCCATAGTGACGTTAGTGCAGGAATCATTCATTACGTTTGCTCTCGGAGCGTTAGCGCTCCAGAACACGTGGCAGCGCACGAAGCATTAGTGCTCCAGAACACGTGACGTTAGCGCACGAAGCATTAGTGCTCCAGAACACGTGACGTTAGCGCACGAAGCATTAGTGCTCCAGAACACGTGACGTTAGCGCACGAAGCATTAGTGCTCTAGAACACGTGGCAGTGCACGAAGCATTAGTGCTCCAGACTACATGCTGTTGATGTGCGAGACTGGCCGGACGTAGAATGACATTATCAACACTAGGCGAATTTTCGCAGTTGAATTGGTAACAAGCTGGTTACAAGTTTTACTTTCACGAGCGAGCGCGAAAATGCACACAAAATGACCAAATCTGGCAGGTCTTGGGCGGGAACTACGAAACTGTGTAATCGCTGTGGCTTTATCACAGACATCAAATTAATTTACGGACACACAGAACTGTCTGTGCGCAGAAACCCATGTGTATCAGTATATCAGTTTGATTCCAACGCTGGAAAGACGCACACGTACAGATTTTCGACCTCGGGTACATAGTGTGATTTCGACTTTCATTTTCAAAATAATTTTTCCCGTTTTCATATCGGAAAAAAGAGCCATCTCCTTTTACAACAACAGAATATTGATCCATCTTCTAGCAAAGGTGAATGTGTCAAATTATTTAACCACAACGCGTATTTAACTATCATAAAAAAAAACTACTTCCGGTTACCAAACCCTGTTACCATCTTCTTGAATTTGGTATAGTCCATTCGAGGTTTCTTCACACTTTTTGAATCAAACTTATGAGAAATTTCCCCGTGTGTGACGTGTTCGGTTGTTTTATTATCATGCTATGTATCACAAGCGTTTTATTCTTGTGTTGATATAAAATAATATAAAATCACCTTATTTTTGGTTGAGTAGAAATCGTATTTATATTTTATCCATAAGTTATATTATTTAATTCATAATTAATAAGAATAAAAACGGTGAGAAAATTAACGCGTGGGTAATGCCTAGTAAGAAATAGTTCTTATGCAAAAAAAAAAAAAAAATTACACTGAGTGTGCATGAATGCGGTGCGGTCTCCTTTTGGTGTGATTTACTAGACTCGATTAAGCTGTGTTTGTATGAGGCGAAGGAATATCCTGGAAGTAGAACTTCAGCAGGGCTTCAGAAAAGTTGGAAGTAACTGTGAATGGGCTATAACTAGACACCTGAAAAAAAAATCGCGGTTGGTCCACGCGTTTGTTGACACATTATTTAGATTTCTGGGCCAATAACAAGCTCACAACAAAACGCATGCCCTTGCGACGCCCTTCTCAAAGGGCGTGGCAGGGGGCTTATACACAGAGCAGCGTAGTGTAAGGATTTCAGGCAAAAAAACACACGAATTCTCTCATGACATTTCGTACTTTATTTAGTATAAAATACAATTTGATTCATTTGAATAATATCGAGGAGAAAAAACAACAATTCGGGGTGTTGACATATTAATGCCTATTCGTATTATTTTGGGCTAGCAAATTGACCTAGCATTAAATATTTTATATTTTATAAATTACAATATCGAAGAAAAGTATATCTTTTAACTGTTATAAGCATTCCAAAGTTAATGGGATATAAGTAGTCACCCAAAATATAAACATTAGTATACATATATTATATATTTTATATATGATTAAACTACCAGGCTAAATACATTTACTAAGAAAGCCAACTTTCTTATGAAAGTTTATATCACTCCAAATATATTTCTCACAAAAAGGGTTCAGCTACAAAGATTTAGACATTTCGATTTTTATCACTATGTTAGATTTCACCAAAAGTGAATTTTCCAAACGAGTGTTCCACAATTTATAGGTCTTTCTTGAAAATTTATTCAGACTCATTTTATTGTTCTAACCTTCCTATTATTTTACTAGCAAAGTGGTCAACACCTTTTAATAAACATTGCTCCATTTCAGCATTAAAACAGTCATCTAAATTGCATTAGTTTTATTCCAAAAATGGCAGAGTTAGTAAAAAAAATCTTTAGAATTTTCAATAAATCGTGTTTGATCACAAAATTGGTTACATTATAAATTAAAAGCTTGTACAAAATTTCTAACAGCTATTTACCCAGAAATGTTATCTTTAAATAAACTAATAAATGCCCTATCTTTATGGACGGACATCTTGCCTGTTTTCAGACCTGAAGGGTCAAAGTTACATTAACTGGAATTACTTAACTTGTGGAGAAGTCCACGAGAAAACGAGCTAAGCTGTCGTGGGATGAACATGGCGCTCGTGGCTGCTCGCTCGCTGGTAACTGCCAGCGACTTGAGGACCAGCGAAAACGAGGTGCATCTACGAGTGCAATGGGACCATGGCGGCTTGTGTGCAGCGAATATCCGCAACTCGTCGCATCCCCAAGTGGTGTATAGGGGATCCCCAGGCTCTGGGGTGGCTGGAAATAATCAAATACCAGCCCGCGAATCAACTGGCCGGTGCGAGATCGCCGTCGTCGTGGACGTTGGGAACCTGGACAGCTCAGTACGAGATGGCGAAGCACATCTGCTGGAGGCGGTCCAACGATCAAGGCTGGGAGGGGGATCTCGAGGTGCTGAAAAATGCGAGATGTAGCGATCCTCACTGCTGGATTCTGCGGGCTGCCGACTGCGGGTGCGTGATGAATGGATTGGAATGCATCGGATCTTGGAAGCACCCCGATGTCAGCCTTCACTCCTGGGCCAGCGGATTCGCGATCACCAATGGTAGGCCCCGGATGTCTCGAGTTTCTCAGACTGACGGGCTATTTTGGAGGAAGGGGAGGAGGTGGCTCCCCGAAAGAACTCTCCCCACCTGCACCTATGGATTGGAGACCCTGACATCGGAGCGGAAGGGCGAAGATGGAGTCGGTCTCATGACTGAGCTGTCCGGTATTCCGACGCAGTCGACTAGAATTGGGGGGGGGGGGGCTGCATCCTCAGTTGCTGTCCCATGTTACTATTAATTACATAAGGCGGAAGTATACATAACGAGCATACAAGTAGATCTTAAGCAGGGCTATCAAAATTGCTCATTTTACAGTAAACAGCCTCTATACAGTTTATGTTTATATTTACATTAAATAATGTGTATTCGTTGCACAGCAAATATACCTAAAAATCTGTTAACGACTCTGAAAGCAGTGCGAAGTAACAGTATCCAAAGTAAGGAGCAATTTCAAATATACGACGATACCACGCTTCGCAAACCGTTAATACTTACTGTATTATTTTCTCGATAGAATTAACTTGCACAAGTAAAGCTGGTATTAATGCAATAATAACAAAGATGAGTATTTTTCTAATATTACATTTATTTATAAATTACGTCAGTGTGCGAGTTACTCCAACATTGGTGTACACGACCATTATTGCTCAATGACATTGTAGGCCATATCAAGTGTCACTCTTCGGGGTCAGAAAAACTGCCTTGAGTAGGTAGGGCAATGACTATTATCAGCTTTCCTGAAGCTCTCGTGAAGTTCTACTTCCAGGATATTCCTCCGCCTCATGTAAACGAAGCTTAACCGAGTATAGGAAATTTCACCAAAAGGGCAACGTACCTTATTTGTATGGATTTAGTGTAGTAGTATTTTGCATTAAAACTACTTTTTACTAGCATTACCAACAGTCCTTTCTCGCTGTATTATTTATATGAATTACAAATAAAATATAATTTACAGATGAAATATGAATAAAATTTTAATTTTACATAAAATCAGGGACATTTATGTTGACAGAAATATAAAACGCTTGTAATACATTATGTATGTATTTAGGAAACAACTATACCGTGATATAGGCTGTTCACGGTAAAGCGAGTACTTTTGAAGGCCTTACCAAATTTTTCCTTTCAGCCAATTTCTATATTTTTGCCACTTTTTAATATAAACCTTACTATGTGTCTAATAAACACAATTTACGCATTGCATCACCGTCAGAAATCAATGTGCGAGGCTGCACTAAAAATATAGACAGGATGATTTGTAATTAGACCGACAAACTTCGGGAGGTGATTCTTCATGAAAATGTAAAAGGAAAACATATGTGACACTTTATACTTAAAGCGAATATTAAGGGAGGTTTTCAACCGTATTTGTGCAAAATATCGGTATCGAAGTAAAATAGTGACAACTCTCGGAACATTATTGTATGTTATCAGGACCTTCAACGTAAGAGCCGATAATTTGAACAAATGCGGCATAAAATCTCGTGTTTTTTAGGGGCTCGTACCTCCCGTAATATTCCTTTCACTTTTACTTGAAGAATCGCTTCCTGAAGTCTGTCGGTATAATTGATGTTATGTATGTTAGTGATTAATAGCTGCTGGGCGGGCCTTAAAAAGTGCTCATTTTACCGTGAATGGCCTTTACATGGGGCGACGTCTCAGAGGTTTGATTCTGAAAAGTTTATGGAACCGCGATTAAGACAATAACGGGATTCGCCTACATGTATCCAGAAACACGCTGTGTGTGGCTCCGACCCTACGCGTGGCCGAGGCAGGTACCACGGGAGGTGGCGACCACTGAAGAAGGGAGGTGAAGGGCGAACACACGACGTCGACGTAGCAGACAAAGCAAATGGAAAGGCGTCTTCAGCGGAGGCACCTGTTGTTTGGGCCGGCTATCGAGTTAGGCCCGTAGAGTGCCCGGCGTCCCTTAACGCAATAAGCGGACCGTAATGGTACGTGCGCTTCCAGCTGCTGCCTGTCCTAACAACACCGCCCCCCCTCCCCCTCCGCCCTTCAATAACATTTTCCCGTACGCACCCCACATCTTCCGCCACACACACACACACACACATGCACGCGCGCGTTCGTCTCCGCAGCGCACTCGGCGGCGACTGCCCTTTCCTCGCTGTTTTTCTTTGTTAATTCGTGACAGGGAGAGAAGAAAGACCCATCTGTGTACATAACTCAGACACCAGTGGTACAGCTCCTGCCACATAAGACTGCAACAACGACTACATGTATTCCAACATGCGTATCTATAGGCTGTTCACGGTGAAATGAGCACTTCTGAAATCAACCTCTGAAAAAAGTCACTGCCCCCTACCTCCCTATACTTCGACGGGCGCATTGAGTGACATGCGCCCGGTAAAGATGGCAACGATAGATGGGAAGTAGTTCCATATCTTAACGTCGAATAAAAAGTGTTAGGTAACCATTTGTGATAATTTGAATTATTTACTTCGCTTTCTGTTTTTTTTTTTTTTTTTTTTTTTTATCCACCTGTGTGTAAACCGTAGCAGGTTTGTAAAACTGTTTACTTTTCTGATTATTTCACATTTTCACTTGATCGACGCATGAATAAAGTCATGAGGCTCAGGGCAATGTTAATTTTACATAAGACGGAAGAATACACCACTTGCATACAAGTAGATCATAAACAAGGCTTTCATAAGTTCTCATATTACCGTGAACAGCCTATAATGATATATGCGGTGCTGTGTTACATTCTGAGAATTATGATACGGAATCAGTGAAATGTGCACTGCTTGAATATCATTATCGTCACCAACACAATAGTAAGGGCTGTTCACAGTAAAGTGAGCACTTTAGAAATGAACCTTAGGAAATAAGTCACTGCCCCTGCATGCATATATTTTAATGGCCGCACTGAGCGACAATCGCCCAGTAAAGTTGGTAACGATGGATGGGAAGTAGTTCCATATATTAACGTCGAATAAAAGGTGTTAGGTAACCATTTGTGATAACTTAAAATTATTTCTTTTGCTTTCCGTTTTTTTTAACGCGTCGAATTGTAAAAAACGAGCAGATATATAAAGTGTTTACTTTCTTAGTAATTTCACAGCTCATTTGACCGACGCATGAATAAAGTGATGAGGCCCATAGCAGCGATTATTTTACATAAGGCGGAGAAATACACAACGTGTGTACAAGAAGATCTTATGAAGGGCTTTCAAAAGTGGGCATTTCACCGTGAACAGACTATACTTGCGAGCACCTAGTATAATATGCTTAAATGGTAACGGCTTAGCTCTTACTGTATTACTGACGAATCAGGACTTTTTCTTACTCACCCATTCTTCAGTGATTTCATACCACTATAAACATAATGCATGCAAAATGAACACTGAAATGGATAAATAAACTATAGATGCTAAACTGTACCCATTAAACGTATCACCTGTGACTTACCCCCAGTATCTGTACGCTGTAAGTAATACGGAGCAGTCATTATGCTCCGTGTGCTCTTAAGAAAGGAGATAATCGAAGGGTTCATGACCATACAATAACTTTCACTGTAACGAACATGCATATATGAATACCTTGTTTTAGATAATGGAACGGGGAAAAAAAAATTCTCGCCATCCATCCGTAGATACGAGAAGCAAAATTTTTCAGCTGTCCGAGACTTCCAATTCAATTTGAATGTAAACATTTCATTTTCTTTCTGATATCTCAAACTAGTTTTTATGCAGAGTACCTTCTGATAATTTACATTAAATATCTTAGGTGTTTGTAAACATGATACACACACACACACACACACACACATACGGACATACGGACTTTGGAACTTGTATTTTTTTTTTTAATATTTACAGTTTTGGCACTCTCGGTGTTTGCGCAAATTACAATTCTTCCATTGTTGCTTCAGACAGATTGTCTAGCACATCATATTCTTGCATGGCTATATTATCTTATATATTTCTCTAACCACCCAGCCCCTTCTAATATGAGGCCGGTATTCCAAATTGACAGTTATCACAAAGTAAATACGAGATGTATACATAGTAAATACCCGTCTTCCCTCGGGTTTTGCGGTAGAAAGTTATAAACATATCTGATTTCATGCGACGCGAAGTATGCAACAAATTCCTTGGGAAGGTACGCTAGTTTATTGGCAAATATTCACTGTCACGGGGGATCTGTTTTTCCCGCATGGCTAGAACAGCGATGTGCATGTGGCTCCGCTTACAGTCGCAGCTTCCGCAACAGTGATTCATTTACCTCGACGGTGATCCCGCTATTGGCGCTGGCAGGAGAGTTCTCGCAGATCCCTTCGCTGCGTCGTGGAGGGTGCACTCACAGCGCACAGAGTTGGAATGTTTCACTTCGCTGTTGACCTGAAGTGCTCAGACTCGTCGTACGCCATCACTTTCAGTTGCATATGATAACACTGAATAATGTTGCGAAGCGATGTACGCGGGACGTGTCAATGGTTAATGCTATTGCAATTTGCGTCACACCGACTACACAGCTCCCGCGGTCCGACGCTGACTGGTTCCAAAATTATACTAGGAAATTTTCTAATAAATTTCCGACATATGTTAACACGATCCAATACTGAGGGCAACCGCATCGGATTCTCCTATAGTAAGTCGTTCAAAACCCCTAGCGTACCGAGTGGTAGTATGGCGAATCGCGCTCGGTCGGGCGGCCTGCAGGAGCGGTGTTAGTTGCAGCCAGCTGCATTAGGCGGTGGAAGTGACACGTAGGGCCACATTACATCATGGCTGACTGGGGTTATAATGAATGACATTACCAATCTCAGCTCAGTCGGCATTAAGCACTCCTAGGGAGCAGACATGTAATTAGAGTTCGTAATTACATGTTGTCGTGCAACTACGGAAGTGCATACTTGGTGATAGTGCAATTACGAAATGCTGCACACACTTACTTTCCAATTGCATGTACTTAGTGTTCGTAATTACATGTATTTGTGCAAGTGCTATTTATGCAAGTGTGTAATTGGTGATTGAGTAATTACTTAATGCATGTACTTAATTTGTAATTAAGTATGCGCGTATTCTCGTTGGGTTCCGAACCAAAGCACCTCACCCTAACCTCCTCGACCCTCACTGCAGCCTATACCCCTAACCACCCCTCCAAACCTCCTCGCTTGTGGTTCGACAGCCGAAGGGTGAAAATGTGTACCTACTATGTAATCATGACTAATTGTGCGATTGCGCGAAATTATGCTTAATTAACATCGATGGGTCTCGAACCAAGTACTGTCCCACTCCACGCACTGGTTGCCAGAGCTCCTGTTTTGGTGGCACTTCATCCCACGTCAGTCCACCAGACAGGGACATCAGAACACCGGTGGTACAAAGTCACCAAATGTCCCTTGTGCCGGCATTGTTATTCGGGTACCAACCAGCAGACAACGGCCAATCACAACACACCTCTCATGGGAGGGCAGGTGTAGAAGGGTAAGCCAACAGCCAATCACTATACAGGGTGGTGGGTTGGTAGGAGGGGGCAACACAACCTAATGAATTTGTAATAATCCACTTGTGCCACTTTTGAATTAGTTTAAGCAAGAATATAACTAGGTCCTACAATTAACAGTTGCTATTCGCCACCCGGCCTCTTATTTCCCACCCGTCATTAATCCCGGGTGGTGTGTAAAGGTACATTAAGTACAATATGTTACTGTATGTCCAGGTTATCCTGTCGGATATCGGGCGGGTGTCATTCGGAGCGTGTGTAATGTGCTTAATAATGTACATAGCAACCGTAAACAATCAAAAATGAGTCTGTAACATTTATTTTGCTTATTCCACTGTCAAATTAATTAATTAATTATATAGCATAACAATATATTTCGCCACGCCTTGCATTTTGAGATTAGAGTAAATCACTTCTGTGTTAAAATGTTTGAAGGTAATTTCGTTTGTGTCACTCATGATAGTTGTTTCTCCTATTCGTTTAAAATCACAAAACTGTGGCCACGCTGTATATTACTAAAATATATACTGTTAAAAATAAAACCACTGCCTATAGTTAGTCATTAACTTCACAAATCTCCTAGAAATGTATTTTTTTTTAAATATAATACGTATCTGATATGAATATAACACAACAATAAACTTCGTAGATTAAAATTATTTCACATTAACATAAATATACTGACCGCTGTAAGTTTTGGTTACACAATACTCTCGTTTCCGATGATTTCTGAATTTAAATAACACAATTCCCCTGTCAACACTTCTTCAGTTAGCCAAATATTATTTTTGCGCAACTGTAGTTGAACAAATGGGACTAAAATGTAAACAACTGAATCATTTCACAACTAACTGACTTTTTAATTTCATTTATTTAAGTCGTTAAATGCTATTCATAAACTATAATAAATATATGTGTGTGTATATATATATAATATATATATATATATATATATATATATATATATATTATATATATATATATATATATATATATCCTGTGGTAAGTTTACTGTTTACAATGTATTAGTAAAATAGTTTTTATACATTTTAACTAATGTCATGATATTCATAATTATGCATGAAAACAGACCATTCTCTAAGCTGAACATTGAACATTTACAGACTAACAAGAATTTAATTCTAAGCGCTGAACTGCAAGAGAATTATCAAATAAGTGACCGTCGTTCCAATAAAAGTACTCATGAAACG
The DNA here is from genome assembly GCA_029891345.1 of Dryococelus australis. Classification (NCBI taxonomy): domain Eukaryota; kingdom Metazoa; phylum Arthropoda; class Insecta; order Phasmatodea; family Phasmatidae; genus Dryococelus; species Dryococelus australis. Next base: position 26,962,491 of record CM057007.1, on the reverse strand, counting down.
AGAATTAATAGTGAAGTAGTCACATGCAGTAAACTCAATTTGACTGCAGGATGTGTCCTGAAGAAATGACTGAACTTTACCCAGTTCGTCTCTTCCAAGTGTTGCCCACAAGATGATCTTCCGAAGACACATCGCTGTATTCTTCGCTTCAGACACGACAAGATTGCCGACATACGAATAACAAGTTAGCGAAATCAAAATCAACATACTCCGAAACACCAGCGAATAATAATCGACAGTTTTATCTTCGATACTGTTCGGATGTATCAGACTGAAGTAAGTTAAGATGACGAGTGAGATGAAGTCTGTAATAACAGTGAGCAACACTGGAAATCCATACTGCGAATTAACCGAGTTCACTACATCAGGCAAATTGAAATAAACTCTTCTAAGAACAACCAACTTTTTTTTTGCAGCCGTGTCGTGCGTTCGTTTACATCGGTTACAAGTGAATTACTGGACGTGGCATCCCCTCGGAAAAATGTGTTTATTTTGACTGTTAATGTAGAGATTCGCGAATGGCCTTCTCCAGATACTGCGCCCAACGTTTTGTTGAGGAGCTTGTACCACCATGAAAACAGCAATCGTATATTGACACATAGACGGGCATATCAGTGAAGAAAAGTTCGTCGCGAAGACGATAAATGGCGTGAGCGTTGTTTCGTCCAATTTAAAAAGAACAGTCTACATATCCATAAGATCCACAGCCTGCACGAAGCAATGTTATCGCCAGTATCTGAATAGCTTGCATTTTTCGATACAGGCTCACTGGTTGTTCCAGCAGAACTTCATCGATCTCAGAGAGCCTCGCAAAAACGTAATCTCTAAACTTTCGACCCCTGCAAAGATTGACAACTATGAAAGAGATAGCCGTGCTGTAACGACGGACAAACATGTTTTCGCAAGAATATCTCCGCTCTCGAAGTACAGCCTACGTATTGTCTCTGCTGAGCAGCGCACCGTGACACATACTGATGCAATGACGTTGTAACAAATGTGCAAGGCTGATCCTCTGCTAGGTGCGAGTTCAAGAACAGTCAGCAGACCTCTTAAAGGAAGAAATGTTTTCGCAAGAATATCTCCGCTCTCGAAGTACAGCTACGTATTGTCTCTGCTGAGCAGCGCACCGTGACACATACTGATGCAATGACGTTGTAACAAATGTGCAAGGCTGATCCTCTGCTCGGTGCGAGTTCAAGAACAGTCAGCAGACCTCTTAAAGGAAGAAATGCAGACTGCAATTCTTTCGGAGACCACCAACTACGAATCATGTTGCAAGAAGGAACTCGGTTACCTGGAAAGATAAAAAAAAAAATCAGTGTTGATATATCTTTTACTTCCAGCCCTATCGCATTATTTTAATTGCATTCATTTCCAAGTCGATACTTACGAATCGTTTTAGGGAATGTTATACACACCGACAAAACTTATAATTCACCGAAACTCTACTTTTAAACCTAACCAAACCATAACTGAAGCACTTATTTGAAGGAGGGCACGAGTCCACATTTAGAGCAAAATGAGTTATGCACAGGAAACTGCTATTCAAGGCAAGTCACATTTTTCTATGAAAAGGAGGCATGGTTGCAGCACTCCAAGAAGAAAATATCGTGCATTTGAAAAACAGCATGATCTCATGGTTGATGACATTTTGCTAACGATTTTCTAGGAAAATAAATGGCATGAAAACATCAAGCATGTATTGTTTCTAACATAGGATGTACAGGTGTGACTAGTGTTTGTTTCTCAACCTACTTAGGGCGCGAGATGTTTGTAGTATTGTGTTTAAAAAGAATTCGGCAGAGTGGCCTCGACATAATTAGTCACTCACAGTGAGAATAATGTAACTAGTCATAAAAACGTTTAAAAAAGGGGGGGGGGGGGGTTCAAAATTATGACAACTACAAAAGAGAGCAAGTAAAGAGACGATAGCTAAAAGGACACACAAATCATAAGGGAAAGGAAATTCTAAAAACGTTTACAGGGCCGAATCGCAAGTGAGTTCCAGACAGACATTCCCAGATTTAATATTTTAATGCAATTTGTGATAAGTATACCAAATTATTAAAAAATATATGATGTAATACCTGGGATTTTATTGGTGTGTAGTGAAAAGCTTTTATTGGCGAATAGAAGATATGTAAATTGACATCATAAGTTTTATAAATACCTACCCTCCTAAAGATGCTCAACATGTAACGTTTGAAATAATGTACATATTTATTTAATATTTTGGTTATTTCTAAGCCATGCTAAGTCCGTATTTCATTTTTATTTGTGAAATAGAAAACAGAGTATTGGTTTATTATGAAAACGAATGCAAAACTGTACTTGTTTAATTATTTTTCTGATCCTTTCCCATTTTGTTTAAGGACAAAATTGTAATTGTTTCATTTTACTGTCTCTGAATACCGTATGAAAATAAGTTTTACTTAGCAATGTTTATACTAAGAAGTTTATTAATCAAAGGGGTAAGTGGCAGAATGTTGTATGGTAACTATGACGACCGAAGTTTATGGAATGTAAACATGACACTAGCAAGCCTATATGAGCCAGGAAATTAAAAATACTATTTTGCAAACAATTTCTTTTACAAATAGAAGGCTGTGACAAGAGAGAAGCGGAAACGACTCCGGAAGAAGAATTCTTAGAAGATGAGCTGTCTTAGTTTTCGGGATTGTGACAAACATAATCATACTGAGTTACGGAACTAAACAACTAATAGCTATGTCATAATTAGTACCATAATGCAGCCTTAATTTGGCAGAATTTCTATAATGTATGTTCATGTTTTACTTTGGTTAATGGATCCACACAACGTATTCGCTAATAACTTGGAGATGTATTTTTGAGTCCTCATGACGAGCTATGCAAAAATACAATTTGTCTCATATCTATTATTGAGGAATTCACTTAATAACTTGCTAGTGTCGTACGTTCTTAAAGATGAGATTTCTTTCTTGCAATTTATGCCTATTTGATATACCGGAGAAATGAGTTCATTTTTTTTTTTGCCATTTTATTTAAATCTGAATTTAGCAATCATAGTGTTTAACCAATTGATTTCAGCAGTAACTAATTTCATTTTAAAGCCAAGCTGCATTTATTTTAGATAAGTAGAACTCGACACACGAATCTCTCGTTGGCTTTCTCGTTTTTTTTTTTTTTTTTGTTCAGCAATTTCCAGTGTTTTCAACATGTTTTTCGTTGTAAGTATTTTGAATGGAGTGAAAAATCTCATGTGCTTGAAACGAAAGTGTTATATGTTGTATGTGCCTAACTCACAATTTATAGACACGCTCAAGCTGGGCAAGGCAAACGATTTCCTATACAATTTCATACTTTTACTGCACCTCTCGATATTAAAGGGTTGTGTTATCCATAATATCCCTTCTAGTGTATAGATCATCCAGAAATGCCACTTCTGTGTCCGAAAACCACATCATTGCCATAATGTTTCCTTATAGGGAATGTTTGAAATGAGACCTGTTAACCTTATAATCGTAGATATTTTAAGAATAATGCTACTAAAATACCAACAGAAAATCTATAGCATATTACTTGTAAAATAACATAACCTGCAGCATCAACATTTAACCTACGCGATAGCGTTATCTAGAATGCAATTATGATTATGTATTTTGTGTTTTATGTATTAACTCTAGAATTGTAAGATAAATTTTATTCGTGTATAATACATAATTACTACATGTGTAAATAGTACTGCAGTTTTTGAGACCAATGACAATTCTGTTAAAATTAAAAAGGGCCTGATTCCAACACTAATAAGATTATGTATTTTCTTTGCCTTGAAAAACTTGCAAATAAATGACAATTTTAACTGCATGTAACTAGGGATGACAATGAAACAAATTTTGTTGATTATTTCAAAACTAAGTAAAGTGGACTCTTGTACTTAGTCAATAAAGTGATTAAATTGTGCTTCAGCGTGCAAAAATAATACATGTTTGTTTTCACAGATAACTTAAAAATGAGAAGGTAGTTCGGATTATGACCATCATACGAACTACGGATCGCAAAATTAGCATTACTCTGTATGAGGGAATTTTGTTTTCATAAAATTTAAAGGCTTTTAGACATTTCCATTATACTGTAAAGAAAATCGCTGATGTGACCAACTTCTCTACTTACTTCAAAGTGCAACGGAGATGCGAAACTCCAACCTGCCGTGACAACTTTCGACGCACAAGTGGACTCGTACGCAGTGTCAACACGAAGAGCATTAACGAGATCGTGATGACTCCGTTCTTCACCCAAGGGAAATCATTTTTAATATTTGTCTATCCATGTCATGGTGGACACATTATATTTTCCGGACTATCGTCTAATCTAATTAAGTCGATGTAGAAGGCTTGGTCTGTCACGTACATGGAAGGAGCATGAACCAATATGAACTTCACTTCTTTCTCATCGATTTTACGTAATCGATCTTATTTTTACTCCAGTCCGAGTGCCTGAACATTCGGTAGCAGAATCTGATTCCGAGACTTCTTTCTGAATATTTAAAATGCCGCTGATTTTATCGGTATCGCAGTAAACAAAACGAGGTCGTTTTAAAACACGAGATTATTAGAATTTTAATTTCCCATGTGTGGAATATTACGATATTTATAAATACACACGTACTGTGAATTCATCCCTCGGATTAAAACCTCTTTTGTAAAAAAAAAAAAAACTATTGCGCTTGTTAATGTTCTGCTTTTATGCACAAAGGCAATTAGTACATCACAAATAGACATAATCTTCAGTTACACTTGAAACCGACACACACACATCCACATGGGTTATCCGGCATTCGCAGTTGCAACCAAGTGATCTAGACTTTCACTTATTTGTCATTTAAAAAATTACTTTGGCTAGTTGACTGTTAGGGCCTTGGGCACTCGTTGGTTCCCATCGCCGTGACACTGCGAAACATCGTGGTGCTCAGAAAATTGGGGAAAGTCGTACATTCCCGTCTGTCTTACAGTACCAATTACGCCTAGTTCTCGTTTATCGCTATCGGCATATGAACGCTACTAACATTTACGGAAACGTATTACGCAACTTCGTATCTTATACTTTTCAGCGAATACTTATTTTCTATGTATTAAGGTCTCCGCCTAGCTATAGAGCTTTTTCCCGCGTTCGAGGTCGAGAAGCGCGGGAGCGATAAGGGCGACACTGGCACGAGCATCAAGTGCCCCATCGCCGCTAAGCGCAAGGCTCTGAACTAGCCTGCAGTGTTCTCGTCACGGTGTGTGGATCCATGGGACTTTCAGCAATGACCCTGTAAATCTATTGGTGAAAATTCAGCAGGAAGGTTTAATGCAGGGCCATTGAGTAGTTTGCATGGCTTCGGCCTTTTTTTTTTAGCCATTTTGGAGTGCTCTGAAATAGTGCTTCTAACGTGCGTGACATTTTGAAAGTATTCAATATCTTTTCGTAGATCAGTATATTGGACGCATGCTTAATAGATTCGTGGATAAACGAGTTCATCAAACACGCTGCAGCACAGTTTCAATACTGTGTAGGCGAGAGCCTTAATGAGGGCCACGAGACATAAAATCTGTTTGTAGTTATTGTGCTCGTGAAAAGTTTTTTCGCTGGCCAGGTTTCTCCTTTTTGGGGCGAGTTGTTGAATTCATTTTAATATATATTCTTATCTCCGGCCTATTAGGTTATAACTCATAAAATATTTTTATGCTGCTGTCAGAAACAGTGTGAAATCCGGGTTCTTTTACTACCATTGTCGTACACCTCCGAACATCCAACAGTAATCGAGTACCGACCAAATTTAACTATAAAGACAAAGGAGAAATGGTTGAAAGTGAGAGGAGAGAAAAAGGGGCGACTGAGTGAAAAGATCTGGACGGCTCTGAACAGCGAGTTCTTGAGAGCCGGTGAGGGTAGAGTGAGGTGAGTATGGAGCAGCGCTGGAATGAAGGGACTGGGGAAACGGGAGATCCCCGAGAAAACTCGTTGACCAGCGGCATCGTCCGGCACGATTCCCACTTGCGAAAATTCACAGTGAACCGGCCCCGGGTTGAACCTGGTTCGCGCAGGTGGGTGGCGAGCAGCCTAACCGCTCAGTCACCGTGGCCCATGGAGAAAAAAGAAAGATGTGCTGAGAAGGATATGAAAATGTCAATACATGAAGTTCGCTTGCGTTAAATGTCACAACAGCAGGCAGCTGAGACTTAGAAAATCGCAGAGAAAGTCGTTTCTTGCTTGGCGAGGACTGCCCACACTTCATTTGGCAAGTCCTATGCATTTGCATGCATAGGACATTGGCCTTTTAACCCAGATGCCTTCACGGATGTGGATTGCATTCCTTCTGAGCACTTTCGAGAGCCGAAGCCCACAAAGTCGAATGTTCTCAACTGCGTAGTCTCGGAGATGGAACCGTGTTGCCTTTCTCTCCGCATGAGTTCTCAGAACTTCAGCTGAGACTTTCCCCAACCCTCAAAACAAATAATCTCTCCGAACTGAGGCCATCATCTATCACCCACACCAGTCTCAATGAAATGAAGCCAGGACATTCAACTCCAACCATTTAATCAAAACATGGTTCTAACTCAGCTACTACTCCAACCAAGCGTACTGGACCACAGCCGCAAGACCTTCATCAGCACACCTTTCAATTGCTCATTCGAATCTCTCGTTTCCACTTTCTTCTGTGACATCCGATTTCAAGAGAATTCTTTCACATATATATTTTGCAAGCAATTATTCACAGGTTAATGTGAAGAAAATAAAACGACGAACACAGCAATCCGAGATACTTGCATTAACACCTTATAAAAATAACTTGAGAAAAATTAACTGGTTGAAGATAGAAGTTTGAAAGCAGAGAAGAGAATGGCTGAAAAAAGAACTGCAAATAAATCAAAATATTAAAAAAATACCGTAAAATTATATGCTTATTAAGGGGGGGGGGATATAAAAAAGTCAACAATGCAACTACAAAGCATACTAAGAAACTAGGCTTGGTTGAATAGGCCGAAGTATACAAAAAGGGTTAACAGATCGCATAATTTAGTCTTGAATCATTCGAAGTCTGGCTGCAGTGTGTCGAATGCGAAAATTGGGAACATGTCGGATGTACAGATCAAGAGAACATTATCCATTTTACATGTGATACGTGTCTATAGTCACTCTATCATGCGTAACAATGAACTATAATGTCGAAACTAGGTTATGATAGATTTGTAAATTTTTAATTCAATATACTTTCCATTTCGTACCTTTAACACCAATAATTAGTTGCAATAATTTTATATATGCGTTATTGGAATAAATATGTTATTTTCACAACACAGCTATTAATAACATTGCAGTACCGACCAGTTTATCGGTAAAGGGCGACAATTTTTCTGCACTATTGAGACTTCTGTATTTTTTGCAATAATTGTTTTATATAAGTAGAGAGAAATTCTTAGCGTCACTTAAAAAAGAAAATTGATAGAACTAACATATAAGTGTAGCAACGACTGATTCTGTACAGGCTTTCACAAGTTACTGTCAGGAAACTTATAGAGTGGTAAGTAGTGTTAAGACTTTTCCCATACTCCACAGTCATAATTTGTCTATCCAACGAACGTGGCTCATCTAATCGAATGCATATTTTGTTACAATAAAAAAATCAGTTTTGTTAAATTTCAAATTTTTGTTCGTACCAGAAAAATTTTTGTGCGATGCTTGACATAATTGTTTGATCTTAATTAGGAAACTACTACGCACGCTCTTGCTCTGAGTGCAAGTACAGGCAGGGAAGAGGAGATGATCGCAGCTGTATCTAAGTGCAAGTACAGGCAGGGAAGAGGAGATGATCGCAGCTGTATCTAAGTGCAAGTACAGGCAGGGAAGAGGAAATGATCGCAGCTGTATCTGTGGGAAAATAATCTAACATTGTGTAATTTACAGACGCAACATGATAGTAAACTGGAAGAGAAGACAAGCCAAAAGTGAGTAACCTGTATCAATAGCTATAAAAACTACAGGTCAGTTTGCAACTATATTTTCACTGGACGAGCTTACTGCACTCTCACAGACTGACGAAAATTAAGTTAGGAGTATCTGAATCATATACTAAAGATGAGATAGACCGCGTATTCGTCTTCTGCGCATGTAGCCATCTACGACCTACCCCAACGGAACACAACTGTCAAAGTGACATGGTCAGCACTGATGAAAGTATTTGTATATATCTTAATTTTTAAATGACAAGCACAATTATATGAATAAAATACTTTTACCAATTTTAAATGCAATCAAACTGGTTAGAGTAAGTATACACAGGTTACATTCTAAGAAATTATTTCTAAATTTACCATACCTGTGTATACACTTAGTGAGAGAGCGGGAATGGTGATTTTGTCCCCTCTACATTCATTGTAGCCTTCCTAAATTTGCTTGGGAAACATTCAAACGCATAGGGAAGTTCCCCAACTTTATATAGTAGCGCTGCTAAACATTCCTATAGTTGCAGCTTGATGTGTGATATTATTACCATACAGTGTATAGGTTAAAAACTTCCATTACAGTTAAGGAAGTTTACCAGAAATTTTTTTTACAATGTACATCTCGGAGCATACCATAACCTAAAATCCAAACCATGTCGTTTTCGCTGTATGAGTTGTCAGACAACCAGTTCCATGTTGGGACACGGAGATTGGTTGTGCGCAGCCAGCGAGATCGGTCATCGGAGGTGTCAGTGCTACTGACATTCGCTCAGAAACGCTGAACATATCTTTTTTTTTTTTTTTTTTCCGATCACAGATGTTTTTGGAGGCTTCCGGGCCGTGTTGTTCGCCCGCTACTGAAAGCGGACGCCTCCGCCTCCCACGCCGCCTTCCTTCCTTCCCGATCGAGATATTTGTTTTCGGTTTAATTTCCGGCGCACCCTTGTCCCGCCAAGCGTACTCGGTCCGTGGCGTGTGTTCTGGACAGGAGTCCTTGGGCCCTAGATCCTACCCGCCTCGGGCAGACTTCCTCCGCGCGCGCCCTTCCCTAGCGGGGAACCAGATCCTTCCCCCCTGACGCCCAGCCGCGACGCAGTCCGATCTGATATACTACATTCACTGTTACTTGGAACTTTTCTGAAGCCCTACTTACAGGCTATTCCTCCGCCTCGTGGTAACAATGCCTAGAAAATTACACCAGAGGGTCAGCACAACGCATTCGTGCGCACTCAGTGTAATAATATTTTGCATGGGAACTATTTCTTAATAGGTATTACCAACACACCTACTTTATCTCCGTCTTTATTCCTTTTAGTTATACATGAAATACTATAATTTATAGATGAAATATAAGTTAAATTTCAATTTTAACCAAGAATAAGATACTTTTATATTAACACAAATACAAAACGCTTTTGACCAAATGACATATTTAGGAAACAACCAAACACGTATTACATGAGGTATTTTTTCGAGGGTTCAATTTTAAAAGTGTGGAAAACCCGTGATCAGACTACAGCAGTCCAGGCTGAGGGTGTTGGCTGAAAAAGGCGTGAAAAGGAGAGGCTGAGAAGGGGTGTGGTGCCTTAGGGGTGGGAATGACGTCACGAGCCGCGTGGAAGGCATGGGAGATACATGCATCTTCACAACCACCCCTACAACCCTTTCAACCCCCCAACTGTTAAGGGACGGTCGATCAGTTCTGTCCCTACCCTTCTCTCCTCTTCCCTAACACCACCCACTGGTCTAGCGCTCGTATCCATTCCTCCGGGAGGCGAAGACATCCCCGGCAGGATGTACAAACTCTCAGAAACACCCCTACACACCCTTTCGCAAACTTCTAGAATATTTTCGACTGCTGATCTCGTTTGTGCCTCCGGTCAGCCCAAGAAAGGAAAAGAAAAAATGACCTGGGAGGAGAAAGTCCACCACTGGACCGAAACACATTTGACTGACACACGTAGAAAAAAAAAACGAAGTCGTTTGCAACCCCTTGAACTCTAACTCGCAGTAGGCAAACGAAGTCGTTTGCAACCCCTCGAACTCTCACTCGCAGTAGGCAAACGAAGTCGTTTGCAACCCCTTGAACTCTCACTCGCAGTAGGCAAACGAAGTCGTTTGCAACCCCTTGAACTCTCACTCGCAGTAGGCAAACGAAGTCGTTTGCAACCCCTTGAACTCTCACTCGCAGTAGGCAAACGCGGACATAATTAACACGGCTCTCGTATGGAGTATGGAAAATAAGTATTGACACTACCTCGCTTAACAAATCCAATACGGCCCTTCAGACAATTTAGCGTTTTATACAGGTGTTCCACTGAAATATCAACACGAAGCTGGAGAAAGTCCCACTACGATAAAAATACGTGGATGCGAGTGGTGAACTAACAAACCCTACCCAACAAGAATCATTAGTGTTATAAGCAGAGCCTCGGGTATTTCACCAATTAGTTCGAAGGCACGGTGCACTTCAAATACCTTCTCTTTTACTGCCCTAAGTTAACTGGACAGCAGTTGTTCAGACATGCCCTGTGTCTCGGTGTGTCTGTGAGCCAGTTGCGAACCGGAAGCAACAATGTGACCGAGTCATAAACAAACCAGCGAAATGCTTCGTAGTGTGGCAGCAGACAATAAGCAAACAATACTCTCTCAGGTACACAGAGGTTTGTGAATTTTACCCTGCTGCCACATTATTTCGAGAAGAAAAAAAAATCACCAACGTTCTAAATTTTCTGGACGTTAACACAGCAACGTCACTTATCCATTATAGTCAATTCACGGTCACTTCCAACTTTTCTGAAGCCCAGGTGCAGTTCTACTTCCAGCATATTCCTCCGCCTCATGCAAACAAAGATCAACCTAATCTAGAAAATTATACCTAAGGGACAAAGCACCACATTCGTGTGCACTCAGTGTAGTAATATGTTGCAAAAGAACTATTTCTTAATAAGCATGACCAACACACCTGTTTTATCACTGTTTTTATTCATATTAATTATAAATGAAATAAAACCAACATTTGTCGATACACCTAGTGAGTGACAGTGAGGGCAAATGAATTTAAAAAATTCAGATACGGCGCACGCTACCGATGTATGAAAACATTTTTCATAAATTTCTATATTTTACATCAAGCGAGTTTGTCATTTCGGGTCAACGTTAAATATTCATGGCTTCAACGCCATCCGGCTTCACTAGGCACCTATTCCAAAAGAACTTTGGTTAATATGCGATGCACCTTATCACTTTTCCAATAATCAACGAGCACCTAGTGAAATATCAACATTTCCAAAGTTAAATTTGCAATTGTATATTACCATAAACAACACACGTTTTGGCAAGGCGTCAAGTGTTGATTCTCTGCCACATTCGTTTTTAGGACAAGGTGAATATACGTTAGCAAAATATATAATTAAGATGCTTCTGTAGAGTAGATGAATGACAGAATATTGAATTTCCAGTATTTCCACATAAGTCCTTCCATTAGAGATAAAATGTAAACAAGAGTCGTTGTGCATTTGTTTTGTGACTTGGAATATCAGAAAATAATAAAAACCAAGTTACAGGACCTACCACAATACGTGAACGACTGGTAAGTTTTGGGTGTTGTTTTTTTTTTATATATATAATTAGTTTTCGAATTTTTATGCTATAGTTATGAAAGTAGTGCATGCAACATTTATGCAAGTCATTGCAAATCATTTTTTTCTCAGTGCACAAAATTAATTAATAGATATAAATTCCTTTAGTTTTTAACTTAGAAAGTCAACTACTCAGAGATAATTACATTTGAACTAATTAATTTTATAAATACGACTTAAAATTATTAACTTATTATATTTTACTGCCACGATAAATAGTAAGAAAAAGATACTACTAGAAGTTTTTACTGAAGTTATTTGTGTGGTCACTGAGGTAAACAAAATAAAGCTCCCATTCTATTTCTTTACTTAAGGCCATTGGTGTATGAAAGTAATATATTAATATAATTGGTGTCATAACTTGATTCACAGCGGATTTTTCAAAATTCTTGGCTCGTCAAGACGTAAATAACAACTTTTAGCACCTTGTAAGATATTCACTGCCGTCATTATTCTCGGAGCACTGATGGAAGAAAAGAAAGAATTGTTGTTTTGCAATCTGCAATCAGTGCTCCGAGAATAACGAAAACAGTGAATTTGTAACAACCTAAGACAATGCCAAAAGTTGTTATTTACGTCTTGATGAGCTAAAAATTTGGGAAATCCGCTATGAAACAAGTTAGAACCACAAATTCTATAAATATACTGCTTTCATACACCAATGGCCTTAATATATTTTCGTATGCATAAATAAGTGCCTTGTTTTACGTACATTTAATTAACACGAGAATAACATGTTTTCAATTTCTCCTCAAAAAGCATAATCCACTTTCTTCCTAGAATAACACACTGTTTTTTATTTATATTTAAAAAAAAACTCGTATTATTTTGTAGTGGAGGGACGTTTTCAGCGAACGTGTTTGGTCACGCAGTAACGTCTCTGAACTCGTATTCGGTAGGTCGCGGGTTCGATCTCGGCCGGCTGCACAGGGGGTGACTTTATTCTCACTCCAAGCGAATCCTGGTTCAGTTTTTGCGCAGGCAGCATACCAATTTGTTGTCGTGTAAAAATACGCATGACTGTTGGAGGTGCACATAATAATACATAAATCAAAATAAATAAAAAGGACAGGCGCTACTTGCTTCTGAGGGAGGCATCAAGTTCTTCTGATATACTCATTTCACGGTTACTTACAACTTTCCTGAAGCATTGCTAAAGGTCTACTTTCAGGATATTCCTCCGCCTCGCTCAAACAAAGCTTAACCACTGTCTAGAAAATTACACCAAAGGGACGACGCACCCGAGGTCGCGCCGCATTCGTGCGAATTCACGTTAATATCTCACATAATAACTGTTCCTCACTGGGTGTTACCAACACACCTATTTTCTCCTCGTTTTTATGTTAACAACAAAGGAAATATTATATATTATTGATAAATTGAAGTCGAGATTAAATTTAACCAAAAATAAGATCAACAGAAGGACGAAATCTTGCGATACGTAACGAGTAAGCACGTCATACATGGGGTGATTTTTCAAAGGTCTGATTCAAAAGGTGTTAAAGAAACCGCGAATAGACAGAGAAAAAGGTTTTGTTGTATCAAACAAGATTTGTTTGATACAACCAAATTATTTGTCTGTATAGGGGCAATGAAGTTGTTAAGAAACCGCGAATAGACAGAGAAAAAGGTTTTGTTGAATCAAACAAGATTTGTTTGATGCAACCAAATTATTTGTCTGTATAGGGGCAATGAAGTTGTGTTTGGCTACACGTACATTAAGCAGTTTCGGCCGATACAAAAAAGTTTTATGAATTCGACCGAGTTTCGAACCGAGATCACCTGCATCCGCGCGCTACGCCTTAGTAATCTCAGCTAATGTGACAACTGATGATGCCGGAAAGCTTTTAAATAGATATACAGCAAATATTGGACAACATGTGGAAGCAAATATCTCAAGTTTTACAGCTTTACTTGTCAGTTACTTGTTGCATTGTTTTATTAATGTTTTATACGATCGTTCAGCACCAACAGATGCACTAACAAACACGGTTACTATCCTAATTTTCACTAAAAAATACTAACAAACTCCCGAGCTGTATTTTCGAACGAAGGCATTCAAATGAATGGTCAAACAAATATATACAGTTGATTCAACAAAATATTTAGTTGACAGTATAATTTTTTTTTTTTTTTTTTCTTTGGGCCCGGCACAGAGATTTTGTTTATTCAAACATATATTTTGCTTGACGAACAAAAGTAATTTTGTTGCTTTTCAAATTTTGTTTGCTCAACAATATATTTTGTTAGCCCACTAAATATATATTTAGCCCTATACAAAAAAATATTTTGTTCGATTTTCTCTCAGCGTATACTATATACGCGAGCATAAGCGTGCGCAGTATTAGGTAATGAGGGGTGCAAATTGCAAAATGAAGATCCACTTTTACAAAATTAAAACTACAAAGTAAGAACATCTTTAGACGTATTTACTATTAAACTGTCTGTGTTACTTTAAAGCAATTTTTAATTTAGTGGTCGTTTAAAACACGCAGACTGTCTACTGAATATATGAAATTGGTAATATTCTTTTTTTATCTTCCTTAGAACATGATGCAACTGCACCCCTTCCTTGCACCCCCCCCCCCCCCCTTGCGCACGACGCGAGCGCAGAATGAAGAAGACTTGCAAGGCCGAGACTGGTTCTTGAAAATGCGTGGCTATGAGGCTGAAAATTATCCCCAGCAGCTCCGTGCCACACGACGATCCTGTAGGGGTGTGGGGGTTCATAACGTCGAGAAACGCAGCAACCACCCTTCTGCCTCCTCGGCTCTTAAAGCTTTTTAACGACGGGCGGCGCAGTAAGGGCGTGTTTATTGCGGCGTCGTAAAGCTGAATAATTAAATGCGGCGGGTAACTCCTTCGCTGATGAGATTGGTCTGAATTGGAGCAGCGGTAAAAAAAAAAAAAAAACCTCCATAAAGAGGTTCTTCAAGTGTCGCTACGGTGCGGCCTGGGAGTGATTGCTCAGATATTTCGGCGCGAAGCGAACGGCTACGGGGTGCACTCAGAAACCTGAAATAGTCAACGCGGCTCACTAGTTAGTGAAACCGAAGTAAAATTATCCCACAGGAAATCAGTGACACTTATCGAATTTAGCTACTCTGGATTCCGAGCGTAGAGGGAAAATGCGAACTGCGCCGTTGCCGTTCTCCATGTTCCGACCATAGACTAAATATGAGGTACACCGCTTATTCGTCTTCTGCGCATACATCCAACACTGACCTACCGCAATCCCACACAACTGTTAAAATCACATGGTCAGCGTGTTTGTATACATCTTAATTTTTTAGACGACAAGCACTATTATAGAGATAAAATACCTTTACCATTTTGAATGCAAGCAAAATTACTTACAAACTGGTTAGAGGAAGTATAAAAAAATCTCTAAGCACTTGTTTACAAATCAGTTTTCTAACCTAAAATCCAAACCACTCCGTTTTCGCTAGACGTGTTGGCAGAAAAAGCAGTTCAATGTTGGGACACCGAGATTGGTTGTGCGCAGCCAACAAGATCGGCCTACCTGATATTTAGTCTATGATTCCGACATTGGAATGCTTTCCTCCCGATGACATAAGCAAGAAAAGTGCTTATTTAAGTAAGTGCTTTGAAATGTATGCACATTTCCTCTAACCTAGTTTTGATGCAACTGGACTATACTCAAGTTAGTCAAAGTTTTTCACTTGTATAAAAGGATGTTATTTTTTAAAATTAAAATGTAAACAAAGAAGTTTCTCACTATCGAAAACGTGATTTTGACAGCTGTATTGTTGATGGGCAAGTCAGTGTTGCAAATTTTTTTAGTTATATGTGGGCTTATCCATTCGGTACTTTGTTATGAAGTACCGAGATAAAACAAGGGAAAACCTGGACGCTAAACTTACTACAGTCTAAACACACATCACTGAAATTAGCCGTAAAAAAAAAAAACACGAGTCGGTGGAATTCAGTGAACAAGCTGCGTTCGATTAGCTGATCGGTCTGGGGTGTAATTGCGATGATGATAGTGAATGTGTTCACATACGTCTCGCAACAAATCCAGTCAAATCATTCATCTCAAAAATTGTTGAGAGGTTGCACTAACCAAGCAGTATGGGAAGCATAAAACATAATGAAACGATTTCGAAAGCACCGGGAAATCACTGGTTGCCAAAGAAATTCATTACTTTACATTTCGACGAAACTCATGTCTTAATTCATTTTAAGGAATGCTTAGTGAAACTTATTTTACAAAAACTCGTAGCCTGTTACAAATCAAAACGTATAAATAGAGTTTCTTTACTTTTAAAAAATATTTAAAAAAATCGCAAAAATTGTTCATATAGAAAGATCCCTTGAAGTAATTCATGGTATTTTATTTCAAAGTGAATTACCTCATTTTGGTATGTAAGTTAGTTTTTACCTTCTGTACGTCTAAAAAAACATTAAAATTCCTATTTTGACAGGCCATTGCATTAAAAATATGTCTACATTTTTTATGCGAGGAAATTGTACTCGTAATTAATGTCTACAAGTTGGACAGCATTTCGTGTGGATATAAAATAATGGATTTTTTGGAGATCAACACCCTTAAGAGTGGGATGGAGCTGCGTGTCCAAGGTCAAGAAGCGAGGGAACGATACGGGCGACACTAACACGCATTTCTAGTGCCTCATCGCTCCTAAGCGCAAAGCGTGCAGTGTTTCCGTCATAACGCTGTACTGTGCTGTGCGATGAAATACCACAGATTAAACTACGCCTGTATATCTGTACTCTTCTCTTGCCGCTTAAGGAAACTCCAGAGGCTGGCTTTAAAATGCGATATTTGACAATTTTTACGATTTTTTTTCCTCCGAGAATACACTTTATATCAAAGTAAAAAAAAAAAAAAAAAATAGGGACATAGAAAATGGTTTTTCTTTATCTTTTCTGACAAAAAGTTCAATTTGCAGAACATATATTCACCGAGAAACGTGTATTCGCACAAACAACTATTTCACAGAAAATGTTTCACTACATCCTCCTCTTAAGGGCTGTGATCAAAACGGTAGGGTCTATGAACATCTGAAGTCTTGCTTGCATGAGTTCCTTCCAGATCTCTTGGCTTAATTCGTTTTACGCGTTACCAACGCAAAATATGATCCTTACGATAATATCTCCTTACAGGCAAATGGCATGGCAGAGCATGTGAGTGGTCAGATTTTCATATGTTCTGCATCTGTTGTAGATACATTCAAATTTTGTTTTGTGAGATTTGAATACAGTTGCATAGTGTTATTCTAGTTTCCAGAAAATCTTGGTTCCATATTTTAGGGGACTGGTAGCTGCAATTTTTGTTCATATTTCTATGAAGTTCACGAATAGCTAATTTATACATTTCAACTTCACGGGAAATATAGTTGTACAGCAACACTTTTTGTAACTCCGTAATTCACAGAATAGCATTTATGCGTGTAAAATTATTCATGTCGATCCCCCCCCCCCCCCCTCGAATTCAATTCGCAGAAACCGGTGAAAAACACATGTCTGTAGAACAATCGTAATTGGCAAAGTATTAGTGCAAGCAATTAGTGAGTAAATATCACAATACAGAATTAAAGTAATAAATTTTTCCTTGCGTTGGCATATTCTACTCAACGAATCGACGCCATAGAGAGGATAGAGAGAATATCCCACAAACAGCTAACTACTGAAAACAATTTCCACTTTCTTCCATTCATAAAAAAAAAGTCTTTAATCCCGTTTAATACGTTACGTTGGGATAGTATTAACTCCTAAAGACTTGTCGGGTAAAAATAATGCTATTAAGTCAAATCTCGGCCATTATTTATCCCCTCAGCTCAGTAAAATCAGAGACGTTTTCATAGTAAGCCATTTGGAAATACGATTTCTTATATATAGGAAAAGTGTTATGAACGAATGCTATAAACTTCAAATTTTCAGCTATTTGAGTTCCTGCCGCTACATGCTATTGTAGAGAAAAGACGACAAGCCTTGACGTAGATGCGTTTGAAGAATTCGATGCTCTCGCCAGTGTCGCCTTTAAATCAAATCTTCTTGCTTCCTTTTCGGAATTTCAAAATTTCTTGCAGAATGAAATGCTTATATACTTAACTCCAGAAAAAAAAATGGCAGTAACAAATTTTTTAAGGAATTTCCCCAACGGAAATTATTTTCTTGTGACCGCTTCATTGTTCGTTAGTGACAATGATATGAACAGCCGAATCTCATATCACAAATAAACAATCTTTCGACCACCACGGAATAATTTTGTGTTTATAACAAATATTTTGGAAACGCTGACTCCCTCTTTTGTTTCTTCAGTTATTCTTGTCTGAAGCAAAGTATTGATCCCTCTTTGGCTGGGCGAAACACGCCTAAACGTGGGAAAGGGATGAGATAAGCCCAACATTGCTGGGCGTTCTTCGAAGGCATATCACTTTGCAAGGACAGCAGGAACCCTAACCTTCATGCATACCCATGGTCCGTCCGGAGAGATGTATTGCCTGCCACTGTCTGTCCAGGACAGTACTAGAACTCTGTCGTGTCCCACAGTGTCCGACCATCACTTGTTTGCACTCCGCAGCAAGCTAAGTTTCAACCAATAACAACACGGTGATCTGTCTCTGGAGTACGCCTCCATTGGGATATACAGTTTACTGAAAGATTCTTTCTCTTTCCAAAAATAAAATAAAATGCTGCGTTTTCTTAAAGTTGCCAACGGCTATGTTAGCGGACCTTATTTCACAATACAGAGGCCTGGAATTAATCACGCATATAAATAGTTTTGTATCTTAACGCCTGCGGAATTGTAAATGAATAGTGCTGCTGCAGAATAGTACTAGGCTATTCACGGTAAAGTGAGCACTTTTTAAGGCCCTGCAAAATTTCTCCTTTGAGTGAAATTTTACCTTTCGGCAGCTTTTTAATATTAACATTGCCACGTGATCAAACAAACACAGTGTACACATTCCACCACTCCCAAAAGTTGACTTCCGAGGCTGCTATAAAACTTATTTATTAGTGGTTAATACCTTGTTGGGAGGGCCTTAAAAAGTGCTCACTTTACCGTGAATAGCCTATAAGCGTACGTCAGTGAAAGAACGTGGTGGTTCCTTTGACGTGTACGTACACATCCTCTTGATTGGCTGCGCGAGGTTCTACGAATGTGACTTGCACACTGTAAAAAAAATCGAGGTAAAATTGCCTCTTAAATGTAGAGTAAATTTACATAACAAGTAAATTACTATACCCTAATCGTACTGAAAAAGCACCTGACAAATGTGGGAGAAAATCTCATACAAGTAAGGGAAAATCCCATAGAAGTAACGGAATATTAACTATATTGAATAATAAAATCATATTCTAAAAAACAGTTAATTGTCTTTACTACCTATATCCTCTGACGTATAGCAACGAAACATCAAGATCAAGATCCTGGACACTCGTTGGTGGGTGGGCGCGAACCACAGTCCTGTATAACGATAGACCGATTCGCTATCCATTAGACCACCATGACAGCGGGACAGCAGCAGTGAATATTAGCGTGTTAGAGTATTGTTTCTTCTGCCCGTCGTCCCACTCAGCTGTTGAGACAATGCTGAAAAGATGCACGCGTCGAAAGGTAATTTTCCCATCCATGTATGGGATTTTCCACTACCATGTACGTGAATATTTACTCGAGATTGCGGTAATTTTACCTCGCCCGTAAGGAAAACTACGTTTTCCACACAATTTTGCGAATATTACCTTACACGTGCCAGGTAAATTTTCCGATTAATTTTTTTTACGGTGCGCCTGATTGGCTACCGCCTGCTGTGGAAAGTTCCACTTTGCCCGAGCTGTCGGCTGGAGAAGCAAGTCACCAGGTGCTGATTGGCTAACGGCGATCCGACAGGCGCCATCTTGCTGGCGCGTGCGGGCTGGAGTTCCCGATACGAGTAACTGTTTGTTTCACTTATACAGCCCGTGGGTGGTGGTGCTGCCGACGCAGCTTCGTTCGAAGAGTGCCAACTTGGAAACTTTTCCCTCCGTTCCAGAAAAAAAAAAAAAAGTCCCTGCGAGGGCGAAAAGTGGGCGAGGGGTTGAATTCTTTTCCCCTTCCTCTACGCGTGCTTTTCCCGGTCTTACACGGAACTTTACTCTGATATATTGGAAACGGTGCCCTAGGACATACTATCGATTTCCGTCTCCTAAAGTTGATCATATGGGGACCATCCCTTGGCGAATTTAAAGGCAATGATATTGGGGGGGGAGGGGGTGGCATATAAAGACACTTGAAACAGACTATAAATTCAATTTTTTTTTTCTTATAAGAAGAGGGAGTTATACTTTCTAATAACGGACGCAAGCTGCTTGCTCATCCATGTGGTTTTTCATCCCCATTCCTCGGAGTCGAGAGTTCTTCCAAATGCTTATATTGCAACAGACATCTTATGGATTACGACAACATTTAAAAAAAAAAAAAAACTTTTTTTTTTTACGAGTTTCTTGCGTCGAACAGATTAGAGATGGCACTTTCTTAAAAGGTCGCTCGTCGACGCGACGTTAAGTTGATGAAGCAAAAAAGAAAGCTTACGATTTTATTTTATGCTCTGTCGGTTATCATGCCTCCAAGAGATGTACTTTAAAAATTTTGATGAAAATTATAAGTGCTTTATTTAAATCTAAAAATTATGATTTGCGCGTTAAAACCTGTTCTATAGTCTATTCGAGGTTTCTTCGCACTTTTTGAATCAAACCCAATGTATGGCGTGTTAAAGTTATTTCCGAAATACGCCATGTATCACGGCCATTTTATACCTCTATTAACATAAAACTTCTTATTTTTCGTTAATTACAAGTTTTACCTATATTTTATATATAAATTATAATATATCATTTATATACAAATATAAATTTAAAGAAGTCAGAAAAAATATGTGTGCTGGTTGTAACTAATAAGAAATAGTTCTCGTGCGTAAGAATTCGGTGCGATGTCCTTTGGTGTAATTTTCCTCGACTTGTTAAGTCAAGTTTGCGTGAGGCAGAGGAATATCCCGGAAGAATAACATTTACAAGCCTTCAGGAAAGTGTGAAATAACTGAGAATGGATTGCAAGTGTGTCTGCGATGTACTGAGCGAGAGTAGTGATATTTACCACATTAAATGTTGCTCTCTCTCTCTCTCTCTCTGTGTGTGTGTGCGTGTGTGTGTGTGTGTTTTCTGTTATGCGGTTAACACACGAGACTCGCTTTTGGACCCCCTCAAGTTCCACACGGACCGATTCCTAAAGAGTGCGAAATACTGTTTACGATTGAGTGAGCACTTCTGAAAACAACCTTAGAAAAAGTCACTGCTGCTAACTTCATATATTTTAACGGGCGCAATGAGTAACATATGCTCAGTAAAATTGGTAACGATGGATGCAAAGTAGCTACCTATATTAACTTCGAATAAAAAGTGTCAAGGAACATTTTTTGATAGCTTAAATTATTTATTTCGCTTTCTTTTTTTTTTTATGCATCGAAGTATAAAAATTACCCAATTTGCAAAATATTTTCTTTTCCAATAATTTCACAATTTCTCCTAACCGACGCATGAATAAAGTGATGAGGCCCGTGGCAATGTTAATATTATATATGGTAGAAAATACACAACGTGTATACAAGTAGATCTTAACAGAGCTTTTAAAAGAGCTCACTTTACCGTGAACGGCCTATAGGCCTATGTACTTACTGAATAATTCCCCATGAAATCGTTATTGCGCGAATACTCGTACCTCGGTAAATATGAGTTCTGTAAATACGACCGTTTGCCAGAAAAGGTAAAAAATAAATTATCTAGTACATAGTTTGTTTGCTTTTATTGTACTAAGTGTATCCATGGAGAAAAAAGTATCTGCTTGTGTAGTGTCCATAAGCGGCAAGAGAAAAGTGCTGTTATACGGGCGTAGTTTAATATACAGGCTTTCATCGCGAGTAATAAAGTCCCACTGTTACATACCTAATTTGCATAGTGCAGCATCATGACGGAAACATTGCGTGCCTAGCGCGTAAAAACTACGAGGCGCTAGAGAAGAGGGCAATGTTAACAGGAACCGCTACGTCTGGGAGTTTTTAGAGCCCGAGCTACTGCCCCTCCTTCAGGCAACTCCACATGCCATATGTTCGCGGGACAATCCCCGGCCACATATGGCGAAAACTGTACAAGCCTTTTTCAATGAACGACGGGTACCACTGCTTCCCTGGCCTGCACGTTCGCCTGACATTTTGCCCATCGAACATGTCTGGGATATGGTCGGTCGGCGACTTGTTCGTTACGGTCTTCCAGCAACCACTGTTGATTATTTGTGGAGTCTTATACAAACCACGTGGAGGGAGATCCCCCAGGAACATAACCAGGTCGTTTATTGGCTCTGATTGCATCATGTGGGATCTTCACGCCATACTAAATTCTCAAGAACAGAAATCATGTACGGTTCTGTAATCCTTATCAATTGTGTATAGTCATACCTAATCCGTGGTATAAAGTTAATTTAAATCACATGTTATCTTCTTGGTGTTGCATTTTTCACAAACGTTAGTGTCTATACAAGTCAAGTTAATGAACTTTTCAGAAAGGACAACTTCAACTTTTAAAAATAGAATCTTTTGTTGTCAGGTTTACAAGTCTACTGTGAATATTATTTATTTAGTTTTCTTTCTATCGTTGTCGTGGGCTCGTTTTGCCTATGTTAGTTCGTCGGTCTGTTGTATGGTTTTGTTTTGTTAGAAGAATTTTTATAAGAGAAAATGTAAGGGAAAATGCAAACAGCCAATAACGTAATTATACGTCATAAAATAAAAAAACTAAAAACATGTTGTTTGTGGCTTTTCCCGACAGACGTCCAAAGATAAGGTGTGTTTCCTCTAGGAATTCTTCAAGTCTTACCGAACTCGTTTGAGATGTTCATTTAACCCATAACAAGACAAGAAAACATCATTAATTCGTTCTCTGAACATTTTTAGCTTTCTCCTAACTTGAAAGTTCGTATCTTCTTCCTCTTCCGAATCAGTAAATACAATATTCATAACATTAATTTTTATAAATGCAATTATAAAAATACAGTTATATAGGTTTAAAATAACAATGCCTCTGTAGACCTACATATAAACATACTGAAGCACTCGTCTATTCGAACTTGTAAATATGTTTACCAATTTTGCAAAGCTTGAAAATAATATCGTCGTATTTAAAACTGTGTTTTAATACAAGTGAATTTTTGGAGCACTTTAACTGTTTGACTTGTAACTTGTACAGTTTCATTGTATATAATAATATCGACACGTGGTTTTAGGAAACAACAACTACGATTCCTTTACAAGTTACAAGTAAATCCTCTTCTGACATGTAGACTTGTAGTTGGCGCGGTTCACATCCAGAAACCAAGTACTTGGTAGTTTAGGTTTGGTTTGAACAGTAAAAACACGCATTCATCCACTATCCTCGGGTTGATTATTTTTGGCGTTCTCTTAGTTAGGGATACTGTGCTGAAAATTAACGGTTGGAAAGGCGCATGCACAGTAATGATAGAGACCTGCAGAATTCGCGTTATCGTTTAAAGACAGAGGAAACTTAAAAAAAAAAAAAAAATTGCGTTTTCATTGCTCTTGTCATTGGACGGCAGTAGGTTCGACACGCTGTGGGCGGCTTTGAACCAATCGGAAACAAATTGCGAGAAGATGGTCCAATCACGTCTCGTCTAGTCAGATGAGACTGTGGCGCCTCTCTTCTTCAGAAGCCAATAAACAAATGGCACTGAATCTATTAAATATAGGGAGGTGAAGTCTAGTGAGCTGCTAAAAAAATAACGCGGATTTTACATGTTTCTAGTAATGACATTAGGCCGCCCAAAAACGCCCTCGAACTCAGCGGTTCCACATTTATTTTCAGCATCCCGTCGTCCGTCAGCTACGACGCCATTACGCTGAGGACTTAGGCCGAAGAGGAGAGTGGGTGTAGCGGCTGGTTGATTTAACCCTAAGTAGAGTGGATACTGAAAGCTATCAAGCGAGAACCCACACGCGATTGTAAATAAAACGAGAATGCGTTTGGCCGGAGGTCGTATCTGCCGGTCGACCACACCCCCCCCCCCCCACACACCGCCGCCCCACCCCCTTCCCACCAAAACCGAGTTTCATCTTCACGAATCGGCACTTTCGGACCGTCAATGACCCCACGATTCGTGGAAGTGGAGAACGGAGCGGAAGAAATAAATCACGCAAAGTATTGGAAACTGGAGGCGAAAATGGCAAAACGAGCTGTGAAAGTATGAGAGTGTAGTAGCAGGATATTTTTAATTACGATTTTAAAAAAAATTAATTTAAAATGACCAAGCTTTTTAACGAGCAGAATTTGTCTCAGAGCTACAGAGCTAATAACTAGCTGTATTAATTCTCATAGAAATTAACGGTGATGGGGAAAAAAGAGGGGGGGGGGGGCATTTCATTAGACTCTAAGGTATTTGCGTTTAGAGCATGTTAACTCCAGAGGGAATCTGACTGGCAGATTTTTTTTTTTTTGGCAAGCCTCTTACCTTTTGCCAGAGTCGCTGCTATGATATATTAAATTGTGATGTATACAGCATGAAAGATGAACTGTTTGAAACTTGAACAAAAATTATGCCGTATACATTTTTTATGCATTTCATTTAAATATGTTTTAAATTTATTACGGTCATTTCGCAAGAATCAGCTGGAAATTACAAAGCTTAATGTACATGAACCAGTGCAATATTTAAACATAGTTTTAATTCTACAGAACATTTAGAATGGACTTAACAGGCTAATGAAGGAGTTAAATTCTCCTGCTTTATTCGATCTTCGAATTCAAATACATTAGAAAATGGCTTTATTTAAGTATCGATAAACCTAGGAAATGTGCTTAAATGTATTCGAATAACTGAAGAGCACGAGAGTTGGATTACTGTAATGATTTTAAAAAAAAGTTTTCTTTCAGGTAACAGTTATTGCGCTGGGCCCATGTTCTAATATGGACAAACCAACTATGCATCTTCAACAATCTTGTACTCATGATCACGAATATACGTTACTTTAAAAACAAATTTTACGTATTTAGTGTTATTACGTGACCATATTTTATTTTTCTCTAGCTATTCATAAAACTATCCGATACTCACCTAATTCTAATGTAAAAAAGTGAACCTAGATGTTTTCGGCCACCAACATATATATATTACAAATATTACAGTGCCCTTTGAACTAAATTACAATACGTATCTACGATCTTGTTAATTATACCATCGAATTACACACATTACAGGTTTAATAACTATAGGTAGTCTAAGTTTTTGACGACCCAAAACACATCATAAACCTGGCAGTGTAAAAATGTGTCACATCAGCGAAACAAGTGAAAAAGAAGCCGCACTGAAAACCAGTGGCATCTGATTATTTCAATAGCTTATTAGTAGGCGCAAGATTATGTGGTTTTATTTTAAGGCAAATTTCGTTTTTAAAAATACCTGATTTTTTTTTTGCTGTCGATTTTATCATGAAAGTCTTACGAATTGAAACGCCATAACTGAAAATTGTTCATTATTAGAGCCAACATTGTATTGTGTTATTTATTATTAAAAATTGTTGATCATTTATTCTTATATACATAATCCCATTAAAATTTAATACAGTTTATGCAATTTCTTAAAAAAGAGAAAAACAATTTACTTGAACAAAGGTAAGGCAGAACATTGCCATAGGTTTAAAAATCACTTTTTAAAGGATTTTGTTTCTTCGTAACTTGTATGTTGAGGTTAATAAACAGTGCGAATTTTTTTGTTACAGTCTTACACGAATGGATTGGTTATGGTTTTATAGAGAAAAAAAACATTTACAATCTTGCTGTTCTCATTAAATGATCGTTTCTCATCCACATTTTATTCAGTAGTTACTGCTTTCATTCACTCAGCCTGAATGCCCACAGCTTAAAATTAATACATTTTCTCCCCATCATCTGAAAACTTAAATTATTCTTACCATCACCCAGTTTATACATTTTTGGATACAGATTGTTGCTCGTGGTTTCAATGATAAAATAATATGTGTGGACTAGATTTCATTTATTTGGTGTTTTAATTGAAATTTCGGTGTTTGGCTGTGTATAAACTTGCATTTCGATATTATTCCGGTTTTACCGCTATTCGCCGTGTAATCTTGGCTCTACTTTATTATTTCACTGATTTAGTGAATGTGATACTCCAATCCCAGAAGTACAGGTTCCCAATTCAACTGACTTACCCGTAATTTATTAACTGACCTTCTGTATCAAGTTTTCCATTATGTTCCAACACTGCGCCTTTTTTAAAAATGAAACCAGGAAAATTACTTTCACCTATTTACTTATTTACACGAATGCGTGATCCTAGTATTAAGCCACCGTTTTTGTCCCAGTGGCCCGGATTTAGACGAAAGCAACCGGAACTAGAGACCTGAGAATCCACATGACAGCTTTCTGAAAATTATTTATTTAAAGAGAACACTAAAATTTGCACAGACAAAAAAAAATTTAAACCTTATCAATGAAGTCATGTTTCTTTAAATAATAAGTAATACATTTTATATGTGCGCATAGAAATTATGCATCATACATTGAAAGACTTTCAGTTAGTGAATCTAATTATAAGCCTCCATCACTTCATTGTCCCATGGCCTCCACACTTTGAAATGTGGCCTTGGTTGTATATGCTGTTCACGATAAACTGGACACTTTTGAATGCCCTGAGTAAAAACGTACTTGTATACTCATTGGGTAATCTTCCGTCATATATATATATATATATATATATATATATATATATATATATATATATATATATATAATTAACCTTGTCTCAGACCTGATTACTCTAGTCATGCGTCGGTCAAGTGCATAAGCTTAAGAATCAGAAAGCAAGATAAATAATTCCAGTATCTACAGATGTTTACCGAACACTTTTAATTTGAATTAATACATGAAACTACTTTCCGCCCGTCACTACAGGGGCACTGACTCTTTCCAAAGGTTGATTTAAAAAAGTGCGTAATTAACAGCGAAAAGAATACAAACTATAGGAAGCTGTGCTCTATACGTGCAAAGGGGAAGCAATTTTTATTACTCCGCCCGTCAGCTTTCACATTATAAATGTAATAATTTACTTTAGATATTTGTTTCAATGAAGGTAATTCTTGATATTTTAGCGTTAAAAATTCGTCATCCTTTACACTTTAGGCCCGATTCCGTGGTATTAGTCAGTGAAATAAAATTAACTGAAAGTCAGTTGATAAGCAAATTAACTCGGAAAATGTGCATTATAGCAGCGTGGTAATAAATAAATCAGTGAAATCCAGCCACTGTATTAATTATTAGTTATCAGGCACCGAGTGATAGTCGCTCGATTTTCACCTTTTTTTTACTGATTTAGCCCAGTTCTCACTGTTTCAGGTTTAGAGTGTACGGTATGATTTGTAAAGACTTTCCCTCTTTAATTTTTCTCCACACGTTGCAGGATTTCAGGCGTCTGTCACCTCGTAGAGCGCCCGTTACATAATGCGTATTTAACCCAGAAACGAAACAAAATTATGCAAGCACACCTACACTTGCACGTTGATACGAGAGCCCCGTCGTGCGCCCTGTTACGGAAGGCTTCTGTTTACACCGCGAGCAGGCAACGAGCCAGAATTGCAACCTGTAAACCGTCAAAGGAATGCGCCGAGGACGACGAGATAAAGTGGGTTCGGCAGACTAAGTAAACTCTGAAGTAAGCACAACAATTCTTCAGCAAACTCCACCCACAGGGCACGACGGGGGCCAATCGCAATCCTTTACGTCACCAACTCACGTGGTGGGGGGAGAAGTGTGGACGGAGCTGCGAGGTCCAGGGAAGACGCAGTCGGCGTGATGTGGCAGTGAGCAGCACGACCGAGGGTCCAGACAGCGGCGGCGCAGCCAGAGTGTCCAGGGTGCGAGACCCGGCGAGTCCTTCCAATATGAATTAACTTCCCCACCGTGAGCTTCCATTCCCATTTTCCCTTCACTAAATTGGCCTCTTACTTATCCGAGTCACTTATAATTGTAAAATGATAAAATCTAGTAAACTTGCATCTAGCCAATTTCTAGTTTAAGTCGTTCTTCTTATTTAAATCACCTACTTACATTTCCCTTCCTTGGATCCTCCAAGCCTATGGCATTCAAACCAAGGATCGTAACAACGTGCACTGAGTGAGTGAAGAGACTTGGGCAGTTATTAACATCGAGGTCTTGAGAGCCGATGAGGGTGAAGTTAGGTGAGTGTGGAGCAGCACCATCGTCCGGTGCTATTCCCACATGCTAAATTCCGGTAGTGACCTCGCCGGGGACCTAACCCGGCTTGCGTAAGTGGGAGGCGAGTGTCTAACCTCTTTAGCACCGTGGCCCCAGCAAATCAAAACAATTACGATATGAGATTGTTACGAACCGAAAGCTGTGTAGTGAGTGAGTCAGTGAAGATATTTGGGCGGCTGTTAACAGCGAGCTCTTCAGAGCCGATGAGGATGAAGTTAGGTGAGCAACTTACCTCGTGAAATAATTTCGTGGGTATAGGCTATTCAAGGTGAAGTGAGCACTTTTTAAGGCCCTGCTTAAATTTTCCTTTCTACTAATTTCTAACTTTCCGCCACATTTTAATATAAACATTGCAGTATGGCTAATAAACGGAGTGTACATATTTCACAACTCTCAGAAGTTCATGTATTAGGCTGCAAAGAAAATATTTATTAGGGGATAATGCATTTTGAAAGGGCGTTAAAAAGTGCTCACTTTATCGCGAATAGCGTATGGACACGTATTTGTTTATTCCATGCGGTATCCTCGCCTGTATGGATAGTTAAGCGCTTCAAAAAAGCGAAAATAACATGGCGTTGTTTTGGTATTTTGTATTTCTTGTCTGCTCCGAAGCTGACAAAACGCAAAATGCGTAATCGATGTTGTCGACTAAATCGTGTCACGTGATCGTTTCGTTGATTAAAAAAAAAAAAGGACCCATCCGAACACGGCATAAGCCAAGTCGAGATGCATGTCGAATCATCGCGGCTTCAGGACACTCCCCCTCCCCCCGGCGTAACCGCCTCTGAGGAGCCAGCTAACAGTGCCTACGCATTTAGGAGAACCTTAGGAGGGTGGGGGTATTTGGTGGGAGGACTATCTGCCCTTAGAGTGCGAGCATTACGTCTCCACGTCTCGCGGGTGTAAACACGACACGGCCTGAGTGGCGCCGCAAGATTGAAGGGGGAGGGGGTGTAATAAAGTGTTGGGTACCGGACGCAACGACAACTCACCAACCCCTACCCTCACCCCCTATTACAACCAAACGTAAACCCCCTTCCACACAACTCAACACACACATGCCCGGCGATGCTGACCGTCCGCAGATTTACGATGCTGCAGCGTCGCGTAACGGCGGGCGGGCCCCCACCCTCCCCTCCGTGCATCTCCCCCCACCTCCCCTGAGGAAGTGATGGGATGACAAGGGGGTGAGCGATGTCGGGGGTGAGGTGTTATAACACTGTTAGCGGCGACCGGGAACACGGGCTCGCCCTTGATCCTGTCGTTCTGCGGCTCCGGCGCTGGCTACATTACCCTAGATCCTCGACACTGATCCCTGCGGAGTCTAACCACGGCCGGAGAACAGGCGTTGGAGCCAATTACAAGAAATAATAACAACGCTAGGTTATTTTTTTTTTAAGTCTTCCAGACTTCTAACGCAGAGAAAATCACGAGGCGAAAAGAACCGGCCGAGATTTTTATTTCCTACAAAGACAAACTCAATGCAGCTGAGAGGAAGATAGGATTGTTGATATTGGGAAAAACTATCAATATTATTTAAGTTTGTTATTTAACAAAGGATATTCTTACGAAACGATGTATCTAAAGAAAAACATAGATTTTTCGGTACACTGGAGTCCTATACTTTATGTATTAAATGACTTGACAAATGTAAAATTGCTTGGAATATTACATATTACGGACACTAGGCATTGCAGAAAGATTTGACTCCTGTTATTGGTAAATGTTTCGAAAGTAAAAGTAATAATTTTTTTTAATTCAAGCCTGGAGTTATTAAAAGAGCATTTTAAATTATTTATTTCCGATACCTGGAAAAAATATATTGATTTTAATAAAGTATCATTGAAATACAACAACGATTTACTTCAATATATCATTGATATAATATCGTTTTTATATTTCGATATTTTTTTCAACATTCCTAGAGTAGAACATTGATGTTTTTGAACTGGTCACTTCATTTTAAGTTTAGATGAAATTTTTCGAAACCATTCTAACATATCTTACAGCGCCTTTTCACCTATCGAATAATTAAATCGGTGACCAAATAAAGTGCTTTAAAACCAACCGTTGATAATAATTTGTTTCTTTAAACTAAATATTTCTTTGCTACGCATATTAATTATGACGTATAATTAAGTCTTTACAGTAGTGTATGCTCTTGCACCTCGATATTTACACTTGTTATGAAGGTAAGATATATTTTAATTTTTCACTAAAGCAAACATTATGTAATGCGTTATGATTTAAAAAATTCGAGCACACAAAAACTCAACATTTTATTCCACGCAGAGAATTAGAAATTTAAGCGTTTCAATACAATACATAATGAAAGTACACATATTTGTTTTCTTCTACGTACCTTGGTGGAACGTTGCGCACTTGTAATACAGAAACTGGCGAACTACAACAAAATTCGTAACAATTCTTTCATTTTATCATTATCTAAATCTGTATAAATCTGGATTAACTGCCTTATTCACAAAAAAACGAATACACTGTGGGAACAACTATAACACGAAACATTTAAATGCATATCCTCCGACCCAGTTCACTGTTGTTAGAGACAGTAAGTCTGCCACAAGTGCGAAGGTAGTTAAAATCTTTTTCTTCCATAAATTATGCAAACATTTTTGTTTTTAAAAACCATGATCCAATGCAAAGAATTGTTGCCTTAAAATAATAATCAACACACTTGTAGCTCGACACATTCATGATACCAAATTCACAATACCTTCACAGTAGAGTAACGAAAATGTTTACATTTCGGGATATATGTACATAGATGTTTCCAACCTTTATGAGAATTCCTTTATAATATTACACAGCACAAGTCGTGTCATGTAATTAATACGATCACGAAACTACCGAGTAGTCAGAGAAACATGATCCGTGGCAAAATAATTAATCACATCAAACTTTTCCACAAACTTTACTTCAATTTTCTTTCGCTCAAAGGAAATAGAAGGGGGGGGGAGGACAATAAATTATTTTGCGGTGAAGGAAACCTTACGATGTGGCACCTAGCCAATAGCTCTTGGCGCCTGTTAATGGATGTAGGTATCAGACCCACCTAAATGAGAACTACTCTGGCTTAGTTATTTGACCATTATATCCATGGGAAAGAAGGACCTCGAAAGAATTAACTTCTCTCAAAACTACTTTCCGAAGGAGAGAAAGGCTTATGAGGTACTATCCTGTCTGTGTGTGTTTGTGTGTGCGTCTTCAAGTGTCTATTTCCCCCCTTTTCTATGTCTGAATGCACGGGCGAAGTGTCCATGGAAGCAATGGAAGCATTGCTTCCCCTTTAATTTCAGTCTGTCAAATAATAAGCGCTCCGAAAATTTGCAGCCGAATATATATATATATATATATATATATATATATATATATAATATATATATATATATATATATATATATATATATATATATATATATATATATATATATATATATACAACACACACACACACCAGCCCAGTTCTCTCTCTCTCTCTATATATATATATATATATATATATATATATATATATATATATAAGAGAGAGAGAGAGAGAGAGAGAGAGAGAGAGAGAGAGAGGAGAGAGAGAGAGAGAGAGAGAGAGAGAGAACTGGGCTGGTTCACCATCGAATACAAAATATTTCCTAATTGTGCGGTAAATGGCGGTTCGTGTCTCCCGACGTTCTCTGTGCGTCGTGGAAGCAATCCTCTCTGCTATGAGCCTACGACTGCTGAAGGACAGTGCGGCGATGGAACCCGACGGTGCCATCCGTCGCGGGGCGGGGGAATTAGGGAGCCGCGGAAGCAACGTGGCGACCTGCGTACGGCACGATGTTAGCCGAGTGGCGACCGAACTTCTACGAGCAGTCAAAGTATCGACCGTTTTTGTCTGGTTCGTACAACAACCAACTATGTGGTTTTCGCGCGCGTATTGGATACTTATACGTAAAATGTGTTAATTAAGGCATGTCTGGTGAACGATTCGTGAATTCGTATTTTGATTTTGTTCCTTCTTAACCTGAAACGTAGCTTCCCAGCTTTTCTTTTACTGAAAATACCAGTGATACAACTGAACGTGTGAGTGGTTATTTACGGGAATATGCGTGACTGCAACATTCAACTACCAGCTGTTATTCCTCAAGAAGTTAAGAAAATGCCTTGGTTTATTTTAATTGGAACATATCTAAGGTAAGTGCACAATGTGCTTGTATGTTATGTTAAATTTCACTTCGCTACCGTACCACTCTTTTGGCTGCGTTAAGTGTCTCAAACAATCACTACTACAAAATTACGTTAGATTCTCGGGATAAAACATAAAAACAAAATCTGAATCCTCAAACCCATGACATAGTAAAAATAGATTGTTTTGAATTTTGTTGGGACATGTACCTTAAAACTTATTGTTTGTATTCTAAAATACTCTTCGAAACAGTTCGTTTTTGGTAATTGCGTCATCCACGATGTCAGAACACAAAAAAATATATATATAGCCAGGACGAGGCGTGGTGTTTTTTAATTGATGGACCATTAAATAAATTGTACTCTA
Organism: Dryococelus australis; assembly: GCA_029891345.1. Lineage (NCBI taxonomy): Eukaryota > Metazoa > Arthropoda > Insecta > Phasmatodea > Phasmatidae > Dryococelus > Dryococelus australis. The sequence goes on along the minus strand of CM057007.1, from coordinate 26,930,020 downwards.
ATTATAATATTACGTAAGAGATAAAGTATTCACATATATGAGCTGACTTTTTTTAAATTGAGAATAATACTAATAATCTAATACTTTTGACTTATTTTTAGCAATGAAAGATTTAAAAAACCTATAGTGCCAATGGCCTTCTTCTGTAGCCAATGACAGGAGCGTTCCGTTTGCATGTTAACCTCTACCGGCAAGCCATGGTGTTAAATTGGTGTGGCTGTGAAAATTGACCAACATAAGGGCGTGATACGTGAAGTTATTTTTTCTTTCTATTTAGTTTATAGTTTACTCAACAAAATGAACAGTTCAGACGATGTTCCGTCAAGTTCTGCAGAAGTGAATGATTGTAAGTGCGCTGTAGAAAAAATTTTACAACACTCATTTAGTTCTTTACCATACGAAATTTAAAAAAGACATAATCAGCAGTGGTAAACCAACTCCTGATCTCAACATACAAACGAAAACAAAACAATGTGTGCGACATTTTAATGCTAGTTTTTACGAGACAGCTTGGCTTACTAGGTGCAAGAAATTTCAGAAAAAAGTGTTTGGACGCAATACGGGTTTAGTGATTTGAACAACTTTCATAAGTCGGTTAAAAGGCATGAACTCAGTAAATCGCATTGTGTCGTGCATGTCCCTGAAACAGTTTGGTAAAACTAGAATTGAGTTCTGTTTAAGTGACCAGTTCAGGTTAAATACTCATAAACACAACTAAAATGTCAAAAAGAATACACATATCTTGGGTCGTTTGATTGAAGTTACCTGTTTCTTAGCTAAGCAGGAATTAGCTATTAGGGGACACTACAAGTCTTCAAATTCTTTAAATAAAGGAAATTTTGTTGAACTTGTTTATGCTTTTGGAGAAATGGGCAGTAATTTGAAAAGACATTTAGTTTTTTCTGGTCTGTCAAGTGACATACAAAATGATTTGATTCAGTCTGTTTGCGATGTAGTGTTACACGGTATCGGGATGAAAATCTAGAAAACCTTGTCTGTAGGAATAATAGTGTATGAAAAAACAGACGTGAGTAAAAAATCTCAATTAACCACTCTTTTGCGATACGTTAATTCAGAAGGGGCAGTTGAAGAACATTTTCTTGGCTTTAGTGATTCTAGTTGTGATCGGTCTGCTAGGGCCTTATCAGAGCACGTGTTTCGTGTTTTAAGTGATTTCAAATGCTTTGACAAATTAGTAGCACAAACATATGATCGTGCTGCAGTCATGGCAGGTGAAGTAAATGTACTTCAATCACTTGTAAGAGTGAAATGCAGTGAGGCCATTTTTGTACATTGTTATGCGCATAGACTAAATTTGGTTTTATCAGATTCAGTCAGCCACATCAACCAGTGACGAAGGTGTTTCATGACACTTGCAGGATTTGGAACTTTCTTCTCTAAGTCAACAAAGAGAACATATGCTTTAGATCAAAAAGTTAAGAAGCGATTTCCTAGTGCCTCTCCCACTCGTTGGAATTTCAACAGTAGGCTTGTTGAAACGGTCAGTGAATACAAAGCTGAAATGGAAAACATGTTGGAACTAATGATTGAAAATGCCGACAAATGGGATAGTGAAACTCTGCTAAGCGCTCGCGAGATATTATTCAGCTTACGAGATTTTGATTTCATTTTCCTATTGCATGTTTTTTCCACTATTTTCCCGATGACAAATGTACTTTTTCAAGTTTTGCAAAAGAAAATGTTTGACATGAATTTTTGCATCCTAAAAATAAACGAGTTCAAGGACTATCTCCAAAAACAAAGAGATAATTTTGATTCAATCTGGCAAAAAGTTAGTGAGCATAAAAGCGTAGCAGATGCGCACCAAAACAAAAGATTGCGAATCAGTCATATTGATAGGGAAGATAGAAAGGCATCGTACAGAAGGCTGTACTTTGAAATTATTGACGTAATAATATCAAATTTAACGTCCAGATTTTATGCAATCGAAAAACTCAGATTTTTAGAACTGTTGGACGCTACAAGATTCGAAACATTTCAGAATGTTTTTTCCTGAAGAACGCCTTAGTTGTCTGAAAGAAATGGATGGCCGCCATTTCGATTTTCCCAGGTTGCGAAGTGAATTAACGGTTGTTTACGAAACTAATCAGTTTGCTGCTAAGGGCTTTGCAGAACTCCGTCATTTTCTGAAGTCAGCTGATCTCGACGAGCTTTTTCCCCAGTTCTATACACTATCTAGTCTTATTTTCACCATTTCAGTTACGAGTGCATCAGCAGAACGATCTTCTCCACCTTGAAACGCATTAAAACTTATTTGCGAAACTCACAAGGCGAAGGACGACTGTCTTCTCTGTCCATACTCAGTGTCGAAAAACAACTTCTTAATAAGCTGCGAGCACAGGATAGATTTCATGATGACGTAATTGAAGTATTTGCTCAAAAAAATAGACGAACAGATCTGAAGTATAAATAAATAAGTAATCTGCAAATAACATGTTCATCAACGGACTTGTTCAGTAAGTATTCTTATATTTAATATTTTTTGTGTTTATTTTTGTGTTAATTTGTTTGTTTTGATATAGGCCTAAGTGTGTCTAGTTGACTGGGAAACAGGATGTTCGAAAACATGTGTTATATAAGCCTATGTGGTTTTAGTTTTAAATCAACGCACATTTGTAAACTTATGACATCGTCAGCATGTGTGCCTTACATGGGTTAGGCAGTGTCGCAGATAAGATGTGAATGTTTTTAATGCTAGCATGTTATTTGGTTTCGTGCTGTTCGTTAGCTATTCCAAGACAAACGTGTTTAGCTCCATATTAATTTTGGTTTTAAAATTTTATTGGGACTTTATTAAGTGTTGTTTTATTATTAATTTAAATGACAATACACCAACTTACTTGCTGTTGAATATCGGCCGCATATAATGTTCGCAAGTAAAGACTGTTGACGATAAAGTGAGCACTCTTGAAATCAACCTTAGAAAAAAGTCACTGCCCCTACCTCCATATCTTTTAGACATGCACCGAGTAAAGTTGGTAATGATGGATAGAAAGTAGTTCCATATCAAAACGTCGAAAAAAAGTGCGAGGTAACCATTTGCGATAACTTATATTATTTCTTTCTCTTCCTTTTTTTTTTTTTTTTTATCGGAGTGTAAAATTGACCAGATTTGTAACACATTTACTTTTCCAATAATTCCACAGTTTCACCTGACCGATGCATGAATAAAGTGATGAGGCCCATTACAACGTTAATTTTTCATAAGGCGGATACGTACATAAAGTGTATACAAGTAGATTTCAAGCAGGGCTTTCAAAAGTACTCATTTAACAGTGAACAGCCTATAGTATACTGACGTAAGGAGAAAATCATTAAACCAACAAGTTAAATTTGTCGATGTTTAACTGATGGTCGTTACTTTCAGAATTTTCACAAAATGTACCTTCTCTGTTTTGCACAAATTGCTTCCCCTTCTTAAAATCTCACGCCTCGCCACTGTTTGAATGTGATAACCGAATTTCGCCTAACTCTGTAACCGCACAGTGCTTAGTAACCACCCCCGACTTTTATAGTTTTCGACCACCCCGGACACTTATTTTTCAAAATGGCGATCATTATAATATTTAGGGTGATATGTCATATCTTGGAAACAGTTCAATCTATTGAAATAAAATTCTGTATGCCGGCAGAGCATCGTGTAAGAACTAAATTTTGAAATTTATGTTATTGTTAATCTACCATTTTGTGAGATGGCAACAAATTAAAAAATAATGTTTTTATATTATACCTCGAAAACTATCAAAGCAATTGTCACCCATTTTAGCAAGTAATTTATTCTATGAAGGTCAGGTAAACGTAAGTAATTGAACTTGATTATATATTTATTTTCAAAATTGCGGCCATACAGATATTTCAGGTTTGTTATATCTACTATACCATTTAACAAATTTCGACCAAATTGTTTATGCTGAAAGTATCTACTACAAGCATCATACATGCCAACACATAGTGACTTTTGTAAGCCATTTTGTAAGATAGCGCCACACGAATAAATAAAGTTTGTATCTCACATCTCGGTAAACAATGAACCGATTCCTAAAAAAATCGGCACACACGTAGTACTTATACAAATGAAGTTAAATGATATGTTTTAGGTTGGTCAAACTTATTTTCAAAATGGTAGCCATATAGTAGTCTTAGCTTAGAATGTTGTCGAAACCATGTAATCAATTCCAACTTAACTTTGTATGCTTACAGTAGATATTACAACTATCAACTGTGTCTCACCGCGGAGCATCTTTTGCCCTCCATTTTGTAAGATCGTATTACATGAATAAATAAATTTTAATGTCATCTCGGGAAGAAATTGACCGATTCCTACCGAATTACGCAAACAAGTAGCACTGCGGAAAATGATGTAAAATGGTATCGTATAATTATACCAGACACTAATTTTCAAAATGGCGGCAACATAGGCATTTTATCTTAGAATGCTATATCGTCGTAACCATGTAATCAATTCCAACTCAATTTCGTATGCTGGCAGTAGATATTACCACTATGAACTGTATCTATACTAAGCATCTTTTGTACGCAATTTTGTAAGATGGCATCATACGAAAGAAAATTAGATATACACATGTTTCAAATTCAAACTTCTGCTGAAATTAATTCGCAAAATTGTACACATCTCGTATACATCATATCTCCCAAGACAAGCCGTCATTCCCCGAACATTGATCGGAGATGGGGAGGAAAATTGGGCAGCGAGTTCCTTCGAGGAACTTTCATTTCGTCATGGTCAGTGGCGCTCGTAACTCCGAAAAGAAAATGCAGGGGTCGGCGAGTGGCTTCGGGAGGGGAAAGGAAGCAGTTGGTTGAGAAGGGGGAGGAGGAAGGTGGGGGGATAAGTGAGTGGTCAAAGCAAGGGAAGGCCTACATGACTGGGGCCCATTAATTGTCTGCAAATGAGTATGTCAGGAGCTCCGCGGAAACAGACGAGGGGGCAGGGGGAACTCAACGAGGCCTCGCAGACGGAGATGGGAAAATCGATGAAGACCATGTGGTAGGCCTGCCCCCTCCAGCCCTGAACTTCACAAATTGAACGATTCCAGGATCCTTTTTCTCTTTCGCCAACCCTCTCCCTCTCGCAAAACCCATCCGCGAACACGAAGCAGTCACCGTACTCCGTATTAAGGCTATTGCCTAAATATATCGTCATTTAATTGGGAGTTTTGAAGCCAATTTTGAATATATAAACTTGAAACAAGAATCTAAGTGTGGGAAATTATGATATCAAGCTATGTATCGAGGCAAATATAACAATTTGTTTTCCAGTAGTTTTTTAACTTAATTTTTAAGTCTTCTGATATTTCTAGGAAACAGGCTATACATTATATAACGTAACAAAAAGCATCGATAGCAAAGAAGCATGCATTTCTCTGCTCAAAAAAAGTCCGCGTTGTTATATATTTATATTTAATAGGAACGCCGAAGAACCGAATTTCATTGCCATGTATTTCCTTATATCAAATTCTCAACCAGGCAATACCCTTAACTTGGCATTACCCACTATACCAAATTCTTTCTTTTCCCTACTTCTTTATGTTTTCGGAAAGTAAAAACTTTAAAAATGCCACTATAGAAGTTACGCTATTGGCCTTGCTCTGCAATACAGGAATGAGATTAGAACTACAATATAAAATTTTGTCACAAATATCATAAAATAAACTTCAAAGTATCAGGGGCCACGGTGGCTGAGCGGTTAGCCTGCTTCCATGCCACCAAGGCGATCCAGATTCAATCCCCGGCCGGGCCACTCTGAATTTTCGCATGTGGGAATCGTGCCGGACGATGCTGTTGGTCGCCGGGTTTTCTCGGGGATCTTCCGTTTCCCCCACTCTTTCATTCCGGCGCTGCCCCATACTCATGTCAATCGCTCTCGTCGGCTCTCAAGACCTCGAGGTTAGGCGCGGTCCAAATCTCTTCACTCACTCATTCAAAATATCAAAACGTTCCTGAGTTTTTTCAGCTACACGTAGTTACAATAAAGACAAATAAAGTTAAACAAATCGTTAATTACTCTGAAACTGAAACTATGACACCGAAACGAAGAATTTCTGCACAAGAGGTAAGCCAAGCCTTGATTTAAGCTCCTGCCATACGTCAAGCTGCAATCATAGAGAGTTGGTAGCGGTACTGTACTTGGCGGTAAACGTTTGATGGCTTTAATCTCAAAGAATTTTTTTTATGCTCAAATGGTTAAGTCAATAACAGTATACCACACCGAGAATTCATATTATTCTTTATTACAACGACGTATTTTTCAAAATTTTACCATCCAGCTTTAAAATATTCGAATCACAGTTCCGAAAGTCAATTCGGATAGAGCTTTATCTTTAACGAACTTCTCTTCTTCCTTCTCACTTCTTCTGCTTGTGGTCTCCTTCACATCAATGACATCTTTGGATAGGCTGTTCACGGTAAGATGAGAACTTTTGAAAGCCCTGCTTAGGCTCTACCTGTATGCACATTACGTATTCTTCCACAATATGTAAAATTAACGTTACCACGGTGGCTGAGCAGTTAGCCTGTTCGCTTCTCACCGGGGAGTACTCGGTTCAATCCCCGGCCGGGTACTCCCGGATATTTGCATGTGGGATTCGTGCCAGACGATGCCGTTGGTCAGCGGGTTTTCTCGGGGATCTCCCGTTTCCCCTTCCCCTTCATTCCGGCGCTGCTACATACTCCCCTCAACACCTTCAACGGGTCTCAAGACCTCGCTCTTAAAGAGCCGCCCAAATCTCTTCGCTCACTCACTTCGATCGGAATTTTGATGGCCGTGAAAGGAACGAAAGAAGGCCTTAAAGTCTTGTCGGCAGCAAAGTTCGTACACACGCAGCAAGTTCCTCGCAGAATCAGGAACGGAAAAGAAGGCAGTAATGGCCTCCGGTAGGGAACTGTCTTACTCATTTCAGTCGCCTGAAGCGATTTCTAAAAACCCTGGAAAACCGCAATCAGGATTGTCGGACCGGGAATTGATCCCAGTTCATCCCGAATGCAAGTCCAGTGTGTTCTGGTTTTTTTTTTTTTTTTTTTGTAGCCAGCCAAAGTCCGGTCACGCATTTATTCCTATCGCCCTCGTACCTGTGTCATTTCTGGGTAATACACGGGTATGGGAAGTTCCTTTTTTAATTGTTTTCTTTTATTTGATACTTTATTTTCCCATTACAGCCGTTATGGATTACAATTTTATATAATATCACAACTATCTACACCATGTTGCCTGGAAGATGAGAGTGGCACGATTTTACTGCATTCTACCCTCACTCCCCTAGCAGCTTGGGGATCAATTTCTTGACATTCTATTCTATTGATGATAATATTATGCCTATATTGCGGCACTAAACTACTACTATTTAGATTATATATATTTCAATTCCAGCCATCAGTTTTTGAACTACCAGCGGCGAGGGGGGCCTGTGGACTCCTTTTCGATCCCCCCCCCCCCCCCGTAACACGGTCCTTTAGTCTGGAACCTTGTCATGCCATTACAATTTCTCCTTATACATTGCCTAAAGCAGGTTTCACACGATGCAAGATGCGATTCGCGCACAATTTCGTACGAGAATGCCAACTAAATTGCGTGCGAAACGAGTTCACACGCAGATATATAGGATGAATAATGTCTCGCATAGATATTAGTTGATATCCCTGGTGAGCACCAAGCAACCTTGATATTATAATACAAAATAAGAAGTTGCTTACTTCAACAAGGTATTTGTTTCGAAGCTATCCCTCCAAAACATAACTGTTTTTATTTTATTCTCAGCGAACTGTCTGAACTTCAATCCACGATTTAAAGTTATTTTCCAGCAATGTTTTATTTCCCTGTAATCCTCCTCGCACACCTCAGATTATGATTTTCTTTTACTCTACTGTTGAGTTTACAACAGGTCACATGACCAGCATACAAGGACCAATATGATCGTAAACTGCATCGCCTTGCACGAGAAAAATAGTACCCGCTCTATCTCCTCATTTCGTGGAAGATGTGCCTTGCACACAAACTTGCGCAAGAAATTCTCGTCCAAGGTCGGTATCTCGCGCAAGTTTGGCGCTCGTCTTGCATCCTGTGAAACCTGCTTAAGTCTTCAGCGTCCTGAATCGTTTCCTGTTTACTTGTCTTGGGTATTGCTGTTCCGATTTCTCATGACCTTTGTTCGTTGCTTTGATCTTCATTATATCTTTTAATGTGTTCCATTGCACCATCTCCGTAGGTATGTGTGTGTGTGGGGTGTGTGTGTGTGTGTGTGTGTGTGTGTGTGTGTGTGTGTGTGTGTGTGTGGTGTGTGGAGGTTAGCAACCCGAAGGCTGGTCGGAACCAAGGGCACAACGCGGGAATGGAGACCGAGACGCGACCAAGGCGACTAGGCAGGATGAAACCACGGTGGTTTGCCATTGCAGGTGAATGGAACAGCGCCGGAACGCAAGAAGGACGAGGGGGGAACGGGAGATCCCCGAGAAAACCCACCGACCAGCGGCATCATCCGGCACGATTCCCACATGCGAAGATCCGGGAGCTGCACGGCCGGTGATTGAACCCTGGTTCGCCTCGGTGGGAGGCGAGCAGGCTAACCGTTCAGCCACCGAGGACACGCCCTATCGGTATGTTTAAACATTTTTGACAGTGTAACACAGGGCTAAGGGACGAGATGCCTGCTGTGGTTCGGCCCCGTGGGACAGTCACGTCTGCTGAAACCACGAGATAATTATCCGCACAATCTACCTGGCCAGCGAGGTGACGTCCTGGAAAGTAATGATCACAGAGATGAAAGAATTTTACAATCTCGTTTGCCGCACTGAAGGCAGAGAAATATTTATTTATTCCTCCAGGCCTGTAGTCATTTATCATTTTCCTCGCGGTAGCAAATAAATTATTGCTCTTATTTGTTCGTTAGGTTGCTATTTCGAACAGCGACTCGGGAATAGACGTTAATTTATAAATTCCTTACCTAAGAACATTCATCACGCCGGAGAAAAAAAAAAAACTAATGTGTTACCTTTATGGCCGGTGCGGTCCAGAATCAGTTATATTCTTGAGTTTTATGCAGCATGAGAGCTAAATATTGTAAAGAATTTTTTTGGGACTGCATATCAGTCATTTCGCAGTCGGTAAAGAATCACGTCTTCTCCTCTGTTAGTTCCGCTGAAAATCTGCAGCAAGCTGTTTAACTTTTTAGACATGATTTTTTTTTTAAAGTCTTAGCAGGTACTTTTAGTTTTAAATTGTCAGTGATGGTAGCATTGGCTGAGATTTAAATTAATAAAGTTCGCGTTCAAGTAGCTCTAGAAGTCATATTTGGTGTTTTATTTCGGCGACCATCTGCTGTACCCTTCCGCAACACATTAGTATTGCCAATACCTGACAATTCTGCACTGTAAACCTCTTGGAAGACGTGAAATATTTCCTTAACGACAGTTCTTGATATAAAACGAAAAGAAAGAAGTTTAATTTGCCACTAATCTAAACACTACACTTTTACAGGACTCCTAGTGCGTCCACTTTAACTGAGCGCTTTCGAAAGCAACCTTTGAAAAGTGCCACTGCTTCTATCTGCACATATTTCAATGGACACACTGACTCGCATGCACCACGTAAGGTTGCTAACTACGGAGAGAAAATAGTTCCATGTCTTAACATTTAATTTTTAATGCTAGGTAAACATTTATGACTGCCGAATTAAATACTTTTGTCTTTCGATTTTTTTTTAATGAATATAGGTGTAACTCACAAATTATAATATTTGTGAAATTCTTACTTTTCTAGTAATTGTACATTTTCTCTTGACCGAGGCATGAATAAAGTGATCGGGCCCATAGAAACGTTAAGTTTACATATAGTGGAAGATTACACAATGTGAATACGAGTAGATCTTAAGCAGGAATTTTAAAAGTGCTCAGTTTACCGTGAACTGCATGTAGCACATCAAATTACTTTTAATGATCCACTGCGAATATTGTTGTTGCGTATTCCCTGTTTGTTTTTACCATTCATTTAGCGTCACGTGTTTTCCTTTCGGATGTTCACATTATAAAACAGCACAAATAACAGTGAACAATCTAATAGAAATTTCACTCTCGCAAACAACACTAAGCCAGATGAAGTTGGCTCAGAAGTGATACGAACCTTCCACGCGTGTTGCCGACATGTTTATACACTAAAAGGATATACACTTCATTCGACTATACTCGAAACTTGAGACAGTGAGAATTGAGCCAAATCAGCGAAGAAAGTGAGAACTGTGCAATTGAAAATCAGGGCCAAAAAAAAACTGATTAACATGGCTGAATTTCGCTGGTTTATTTCCGTTTCCCTCTGAATGTCAATAATTCCACCGCTACGCTGAGAAAAAGGTTTTCTTGAATCAAACAAGATTCGTTTGGTGCAACCAAATTATTTGTTTGCATAGGGGCAATGAAATATTTCGTTGCTGAAACCAAATTATTTTGTTGTTCTCATTTGGTTGCCCCAAACTGTAAGATTTGCTTGGTGCAACTAAAGATTTGTTTGGCTACATGTACATTAAACAGTTTGGGTAGATATAAAAAAAAATTTAACTTACAAGTTCTGAACCTAGATCACCAGCGCCCGAGCGCTGCGCCTTAGTAATCTCAGCTAACTTGAAAACTGATGACTCTGGAAAGCTTTTAATTAGATATACTGCAAATATTGGGCAACGTATGTAAACAAATATTTCAAGTTTTACAGCTTTACTTGTCAATTTATTGTTACATTGTTTATACGATTGTTAAGCATCAATAGATGCGCTAACAAACACGGTTACTCTCCTAATTGTCACAAAAATATAAACGAACTCTGGAGCTGTATTTTCGTACGAAGGGAGTCAAATAAATGGCCAAACAAATATATACAGTCGATTCAACAAAATATTTTGTTGACAGTCTAATTTTTTGTGGCCCAACACAGAGATTTTTTTAATTCAAACATATTTTTCGTTTGACGAACAAAAGTAATTTTTTTTGCTTTTCATATTTTGTTTGCTAAACGATATATTTTGTTAGGGCAACCATATTTGGCCCTATACAAACAAATATTTTGTTCGATTTTCTGTGAGTGTATAAATCACTAGTTCCCAGTTAATTTGCTTGATTCGCCCGTCCGCAGTAGTTTATCAATTGACATTCTGTGAACGTTATTTCACTGATTGATATCACTGATTTGGTCTTGGAGTGTAATGAATGGCATTTGGTATATCAGGAACACCATTTCCTGTGTGTTCTTCGTTGTTCCGTCCAGGGTATTTTTATTCTCTTTGTATTTCGTTCGTTTGGATAATAACACTGTTTTTTTTTACTCGGTTTATTTGTTAATAACCAACATAATTTCTTGTTGGTTGATTTTAAAATTTTTTAAATAATAGTTCAAGACAGATAATTTTGGCCTATATGCTGTACGCTATCCTTTACATTTTACATGGGACTGCGGTCATGTAGTGGCTAGCCTGCTCGCCTCCCACCAAGGCGAACCTGGCTCGGCTTCCAGCGGAGTCGCCCCCAAATTTTCGCATGTGGGAATCGTGCCGGACGACGCCGCTGGTAGATGGGTTTTCTCGGGATCTCCCGTTTCCCCCGCCCTTGCATTCCGGCGCTACTCCATGTTCATCTCACTCCACCCTCATCGGCTCTCAAGTCCCCGATGTTAACAGCCACCCAAATCTCTCCACATTTAATAAATTGTTCCCATATAAAACAAATTACCTTAAAATAACGCAATTAATTTGCGGTCTGCCCGAGGGAAACACTGTTTGCAAGTCCAGTGCCTTGGTAGTCACTGACACACTTAGCACGTTATCGCTTTTGTTTAATGCACATACAAACGTCCCACTACGTAGTTTTCAAGTTTCTTAAACTATTTTCAATTCCTTGAGGGTTTTTTTAAATTACGGTTTTGTTACAGTGTATCTATCGCACCCTACAGTGTATTATAAGTACGTGGACGTATTATGAACTTTATCATTATACTGTAAAATCATGAGGTCAGTAGTTCAAGTTCCGAGTGACCGGATGAAAACTTATCAGGTAAGGTACTGAATTCAAATTTGTCAATTCATCAAATTGTTTCACGGCAGTAGAGAACCAGACAATTTCGTGAATTTATTTGAAGGCAAACTAGACTTCAAACAAATGTACATTCGACTTTAATTTTCAATCGGATCGCCTTGGGCGAATTTGAGACAATAACGAGCCTGCGAGAAGAACAAGGATCGAACCCGGTACTACCTGGTTTGGGGTAATACATTGAGCATCAACTAGTAAACGACTAACTAGGGCTCGAGTGCATAAAGGGTTGTGGAGTATAGCTTATTGCCAAATGAATCCACGAAACTCCAGGATATCTAGCAATGTTACCTTTAAATTGCTTGCCAGTGTCCCATTAGCTATCCCATGAAAAATATTACAATTTCGAGCGGATACATAAATGTGGGTGGGTACTCTCTCCACCTTGAATTTATTTAGATTCATCCAGATGTTTTCAGATTCAATATCTAAAAACCTAACTCATTAGGACACACAGAGTATTTCAATATAAATAGTTCTTTCGAACTATTATCGTATAGGCTGTTCATGGTGAAGCGAGCACTTTTTAAGGCACTTCTAAATTTTTACTTTCACCCAGATTCTATCTTCCTGCTGCTTTTTAATATAAATATTGCAACGTGGCCAATAAACACAATGTATACAATTCACCACTCTCAAACGTTAACACCTAAGGCTGTAATAAGATATATTTATTAGTGGTTAATGCATGTTGGGAGGACCTTAAAAAGTGCTCACTTTACCGTGAATAGCCTATATCGTAATTGATTTGATTTTACTGCTCCCTCATATACAATCACAATTGAAAATATCGTTACGCGCGCGACCTCTCGCATCCGGTGAGGAAGGAGGGGGGAGGAAGGGGGAACTAACCCACCTCGATCCTCCTCTCTCCCCAGGCGGTCTGCTCCGGGCGGCCGGCAACCGGTAGAACGATCGACAGCTGACCTGACTGGCGTCACAGCACTCCTCCCCCCACCCTGCTGGAGAAGCCAACAACTAGGGAGGATGCGCAAGAACATTCTGGGAACTAGGACCCTCGGCACAACGCGGCATTTAGAGAAATTTCTGGGCGGTGGCCTACGACCCTATGAATATAGCAGCGGCCTCGGGGTCGGCAGTCTTTTCGTAGGAGCCTTCTGGCTGAGTGCGACGAAGGACAACGGTGAAGAGGGCAGACGACGACAAGAGATTGCGAGGCGATGGTGGACGAGGTGTGTGTTTTGATACAATATATTGGGACTGATTTTTTAAATATTTGATTACATTAATTTCTTTGAGGTAATTGTAAATTGTATTGATTGAATTCATTAATCGTAAATCAAGTAGAAATTTATCGTGATATCTTGGGTCGAGATAATTTTGTTTGTATTTATTGCAAATAAAATTAGGAAATTATAATTATCTCTTTTCTTTTTTTTTTTAAGACCTTCATCCTTTAACGAACTTGGGTTAGCCCATAGTACGTAATTAATTTCTGTATATACTTGTCTAATATCACACATCGAGGTACTACTTAAGCTAATTATATGCTTACTCCAAACATTCCATTCGTAATGTTGTAAGCTATAAATTAAAATTCTAGTACGAAATCTTCACTATCAATGAAATTATTTTGACACTTTCAGGGCAATATATTCGCGGCATCCTGTCCCACATGGCAGGTAACGCAGAGAAATTCATGCTATAACAGTGAGGCCCATAACTATGGTACAAGGCACGCATGAAACTTATACACTCATTCAACCTCCCTTTTGTCTTTTCAAAAAGGATTTCACTTTCAAGCAGTTAAAATATTTAATTTATTTCCCATTAGTTCTAATAGCTCTGTTACAACAAAAGCAAACTATAAAAACATGATATCAGCTCTTTTCTGGCATATTTTATATTTTCAAAGAACACTTAAATTACTCTTCAACTAAGTATATGCAATACATTCTGTAACTGTATTACGTAATTTTTATTAACTGTATTACCCAGATACTTACGTAACTGCATTATGTAAATATTTCTGGAACTGTTCTGTAAACGAGTGTGCTGTGTTTGCTGGTTCTATGCGTTGATGTACGTCCATATATGTATTTATTAATGTTTAGTGTGTAAAATGTGTTTTAGGCTACATCATTTAGACATACTCCATATTCCATATGACTGCAAGACATGTGAAGGGATCACCTGGGTGAATTAAAAATAAATAAATGAATAAAATAAGGCACACAAGTTAACACTCAGATTTGGTGGGAAATATCTGCCATGAGAAAAATATCAATCTCCCCCATTCCCTTCCCGAAAAAAAAAAAAAAAAAAAAAAGCATTGTGGTAATGTTAGAAAAGCGAAATTTTTCTACGGACACCTCCGACGAAACCGAAAATTTCACATAAGTTCCCTTGTCCGTTTGGTGGGTAGGGTGTTCAGAAAAAGTATGCGGGGGGGGAGGGGGCAGTCCAGAAGATTCTGTAGACATGACTCACAACGACGCGGCCACGCGCAACGGTTTCCGGGAAAGACGCCGACCAGCAAACTACCCTCTCAGTCTTCGTGTTCTCCTTCATCCCTTACCCGACCAACTTCCTCCCCCTCCCCCCCCCCCCCCCACAAATCCCCGCGCCTGGCGCTAGGCCTGTGACGTCATGTCGGACGTGATGAAAATGGATGCGTGAAGGAAGGGAGCGTCGGAATAGCCTACAAAGTGTCACTCTCAGGCCTCTCTTCCCTTCTTCCCCCCCCCCTCACTTTCCTCTTCCACTTCTTCTCTCTTCTCCAAGCTCCCGCGATCACTTAGCGAATTCTATTCCATGGTCGTTACTGGAGGGGGTTTCTCCGTGGCGGGGGGCCTTAACTGCCGTCATCTGCATTTCGTTAGCACCGCGCGGGCGGCAAATCGGGGCTTGATTAAGGCCATAAGTAGCGCGATTTTAACAAGGATGGAATGTTCTAATTCGGGAGATCCGCTACAGAAGCAGCTGCAGCATCCGAATGCCTCCAAAGCAAAGAAAAAAATGTAAATTATTTACGTTTTATTTTGATTGATAAGGATGGCAGTGTACGAAAAGTAAGGATATACGAGTAGGCCTACAGTCGATGTTAAAGGAATTCATTTTCAATGCATCAACTTTACGATAAGCGTTTGATGACAAAAATTATTATACGTGAAATTTCTGAATTGAAATTACAGGCACACAGAGAGTTAACACCAACTATTGCGCATTGTCTAGTAAGACAATGAAAACATTCTTTCTATCTGTCTATTTTGTAATTCCCAGGATTATTTTCCTTCTCAGCATTGTTGTCGAGCTCAAACACCCAATTCCTGTGCAAAATTACAATATCTTATAAATTTCCACCAAATATATTTCCTTAGGTTAGTAAACAGGTATACTTTATGAATGTAAATGTTTATTTTTCTTACAGTTAACAGAAGACATTTAAGTTTTGCTTGAATATTTTTTCCACCCTGTTAACAGCCTGGCAGTCTTTACAAACAATTATTATTTTTAAAATATTAACATTTATTGCAACTTTCTAATAAACTATTATTTAATTTCAGTTTTCCTTACCAACTCATTTTTAAAGTATGATATAGTCGCCTTGTTATCCTCACAATAACTGCAGGCTACCTCCTAACTTAAAGGAAATACATTTGGTTGAAATTGATAAGATATTGTAATTTTTCAGAGGAATTGAGTGTCTGAGCTCGACAACGGTGCTGAGAAGGAAAATTACACTCGGGCGGCGGCCCTCGTGGCGGACGGTCGTGGTCGTGGGGAGCCTGGGTGGCTCAGTTGTTGATGGCTTCGCGCATCTGCTGGGGGCGGCCCGACGGTCAAGGCGGAGGATGATGGCGGTAACCCGAGGTGCTGAAACATGCGAAGTGTGGCGAACCACTCCACTGCTGGATTCTGCGGGCTGTCGACTGTAGATGCGTGCGGAATGGAATGGAACAGCATCGGAACTTGGAAGCAATGGCGTCAGCCTTCACTCGTGGGTCAGTGGATTCACTTCCACAATTGATAGCTCATGGATGTCCCGCCGAGCGCTACCCACCTACGAGCGAGGGAGATTTTGGAGGGGGAGGGGGTGGCTACCCGACGCATTTCTCTCCACCTTCACCCGCGATGTGGAGCTCCTGATGTCGGCGCAGAAGAGCGGAAATGGAGTGGGTGCCATGACTGAGCTGCCCGGATTTCTCGCGCCCTCGGCTGGAAGCTTAAGGACCCTGCCTGAAGTCACTGCTGTCGATGTTGCTGTGCGGGTAGTCAGGCTGCCCGCGCAGGAACATGCGATGGCAGTTCCACCCTAAAAGGGCGCATGTGCCTTTAACATGCTGGCCCAAAGCCCCGCCACCTTTCTACTAGATTCTTCACTCCAATATTAAACAGCATGGGCTCCACACCTGCTATCTCCTTCAGCATTTTCACTAGTGCTCCCACGAGTTTAACTCCTTTTCTGTCGGTATGGGTTTTACCGTGTCTATGCGGGCTTTACCATACCCCTTCTTAATGTAGCTTTAACTACACTACACTTAGGGAGGTAGGTATGGCCCCAAAGTGATGGCCGTGCCTACCCATTACCTCTCGGCCGCGATAGCCGCCTCCTTTGTATTCAATTCCCTTTCCTTTAGGCAATTAAAACCCGACCCTACCTTAGAATAAGGTAGTTTAGAAAAAAAAGAGAAGGAAAATATTCCTGGGGATTACAAAATAGACAGGTCGAATAAATGCACAATAGTTGGTGTTAAATGTCTAAGTGCCAGTTATTTCAATTCAGATATATTACGAGTGTCATTTTGCCAGTGTAAATCACACTCTCATAGAATTGTCTAATGTGTAGCCTGTCAGAGGCACGATGGTGATTTCATAGACGGATGAGTTTATCCCGGCAGCAAACTATGTGTTTTAAATAGTTAAATGTGTTTTGCAATTGTAATTTATAAAAGTATTATTTATTGAGTGTGTGAGTTATATATATTTTTTAAAGAGTGACACCTTAAACAAGTCTTTCTAGTTTTAGAAAATAATTTTTCCAAAAATTTTACATTACAATATACACTTTACAATGAAAAAAAAAGCGGCATATACAGTTTTTTTTTTTTTTTTTTTTTTAATTTGTTAACGTGGCTCTATTCTCTGAAGAAAAAAAAGTTGCGTTGTTTAAAACATTTTTCTTTAAAATTTATGAGTCGAGAAGGAATTTCATTGACACTGATTTCCAATGTTAACTCGATAGTGGTAGACTTGATAGAAAGAGCCCCCTAAAATTCAGCCGTGAGTGTGACATAACGCGTGTTTGTGAGAACGGTGGCGTAAGAAAGATAGTCGAGAGAACGGCACGACGCGACCGTTTCGGAAATAAAACCACTGTCGAGTAAGTGACGCTGGCATCCAGCCAAACCCCCCCCCCCCCCCCATCCGACCGCTCCGAGAAGGAGGCTGTAAAGAGAATATTCTTTTCTCGCATATTATTCGAGGCCGAAACAACGAGGCGCTGGCGGTGAAATTGCATTTGGATGACCGCAGAAGCCAGAGAAGAGAAGGCAAAACGTTTATGGTTTGCGAACGTTACAAGCAGCTCAACTGTAACTCAATTTGGGAAATATGTACCTCATAAAACAGGCTACAAAGAACAAAGAGATACGTTTCTTCCGACATAATGATGCTTCACTATGGCTATCCTTCTTATTCACAGTTCGGCTGAACGCGATCTCAGCGCAGGCCTTATTAGTTCAGGAACCGAGAGGCCCTCGAAATAGGTCTGCACGTATATTTTGTCTGGGAGTGGGGGGTTCGAAAGCCGCATATTCAACACCACCTTCAATGCAAATAGTTAGAACAACTCCCTTTTCCAAGACGTAAATGCTAATCCAACATTTTACCGTGTAGCAAAAAAGTTTTTTTTTTTTGTTTTTGGGGGGGGGGGGGGATACCATTCAAGTTTGTAGACATTGGGCCTACTTGAATAATTCTTTCCTGGCGTCAGAAAATATATCACATCGTTTCTGCATCATGACATGTAAAAAATCACAACGTTTTTGGGTCGTAGAAATAAAATAGACTACAAGTTTACAGAAAATTTAACAAGGGTTACTGAAAGGCCATGTCTTAATTCATTTTAAGGCATGCTTAGTAAAAAAATACATATAAGAGTCTATAGAGACTGCTCCAAATTAAAAATATGCAAACAAAATTCCTTATTTCAAGTAATTTTTAAATTACGAAATAATTTCGTACCCATAATTTTGAAGATACGTTGGAGTGACTAATGCGACCTTATTTCAATGCGGATTATATAGTTTCGGCAGGAGCTAGTTTCTATTGTTTTTATGTCCCAAGAACATTAAAATTGTAATTTTGACATTCCAATTAAGAAAAAAAAATGTCCACTGAAATTCCATTTTGCAATTACCTGTCTTTCCCCTGTTTTCCAGGCATAATCTTACCATTTTCCCTGGTACATTTTTAGGACCAAACCTTCGAATATCATACTTTTTCACCGCTTACATAACAAAAAAAAAAAAAAAAGCTATCAGTTACAACATTTTATTCAGCCCATCGATATTTCTCGCAATGCACGCTATTGATATCACTCGAGTTCCCATTACAACCACGAAAATACTTCTTTTTGTATAATATATAGCGCTTTTTTCACTTGGAAAAGATGTATTATTGCTAGTTCAATAAATTAAAAGAATGAAATTTTAAAACAAATATAATCATAAATATATTATTCCGTATTCACACGACTAATAACTTTTGCAGAAAAACAATTATTTACATTTTCCCTGACCCAGGTGAAAACTCCCTGACATTTCCCTGACTTTTTCCTGTACATGAATTTCCCTGACTTTTTCCTGTTTTCCCTGTGGGTGGACACCCTGATACTGAACAATTTTTTTTTTGTGAGGGGAAATTGTAATAGCAAGTGATGTTTTCAAATTGAATTGTATTTCGTACTAAACATAAAATTAATATTATGGCTGCCAGCACCTTCAAACAGTCGAGTTTGACAAAATTTTATTTTAAGCATTTGATGCAATTGTTTGGAATGATACTATAGGCTGTTCACAGTAAAATGAGCACTTTGGAAATCAACCTCGGAAAAATGTCACTTCCCCAAAAAGGCCATTCACGGTAAAGTGAGCACTTTTTAAGGCCCTGCTAAATGTTTCCTTTCGGTCAGTTTCCATCTTTCCGCCACTTTTTGAAATAAATATTGCCATTAGACTAATAAACAGAGCATATACATTTCGTCACTCTCAAAAATTTATGTCTGAGGCTGCAATATAATACATTTATAAGGGGCTAATGCCCTTTGGGAGGGCCTTAAAAAGTGCTCACTTTACCGTGAATAGCCTATACGGGATGGCCACTCAATTTCTGTTTAAAATTTCCTGACTTTTCCAGGTTTTTCAGACCAAATTCGAATTTTTCCCTGACTGCTCATTTTGACTTAAATCTTTGCTTACGACGAAATTTATTATTTCAGTTGTGTAACGCAATGAGAACAGTAAAAACATTAGCTTTGCGCAGCAGCTATAATAGTTAAATACAATAGTCAGCAACCCAATGTTCACGAAGTAAAACTACAATGTGGTTTGATGAACAAAACCTCTGAAGCCAAGCATCTATTTCATGTACGCATTTCTTAGGTTTAACAATGGATATAGTGCAGAAGAGTTGATGATACTGTTTTATCTCAAATAAACTGTAAACTCAAGGCATTTCTTATCTGTAACATGCCTCGCTTATCGCTACAGTCCCCGAGAAAACTCCATAAAGTACTGCATCTATTATCACAGTTTCTAGATATGAAAATTGCATAAAAATATTACTTTTACACAAAAGTTTTATTTCATGAACACAAAAATTTAGCGTAGGCATTTTGTAACGCTGATTTGAGCATGTGAATTTAATATAAACTTAACAAAAATAACTCGCTTGCTACTTAATATTAAATAATGAAAATGAACACACGTAAAAAAAATTTGAATCTGTCCTGAGCACCTACTCAATACATGACACATAGAGGTTAAATTTTCTGGTATGACTGGCTTTAAAAATAATTTTAGGCAAACCATTTAACCTGCGACATTTAAACTGTTCATCTTCCTATACAAATACAGAGATGAATGTTAACAATTAAAAAAAAAAAAATACTGTGCACGAGAGAGATGATAACAGTTTATTCATATTCATATTAATGATAAATACTAACTTAAAAGTTGGAAATAATTGAAAATATTTCCCTTAAGATTCTTAGCCGAAAAAAAAAAATTCCGTAATTTTAAGTTAACAATTCACACTTCGGCAGTTATCTTGAAAACTTTTTCCCGGCTTTTTTTTATATAGATTTTACAAGAGTACCTGACTTTTCCCTGGCCAATACAATTTCCTGACTTTTCCAGGTTTTCTCTGTTTCCCAGAAGTGTCCACCCTGCCTATACCTGCATATGTTTTAACGTACGCACTGCTCAGCACGCGCCCACAGTAAAGTTGGAAAACGACAGAGAGGAAAGTAGTTCCGCGTCTTTCCGCTGAATTAAACGTGTTAGATTAAATATATGTGAATACTGACACGATTTATTTTACTTTCAGGTTCTTCAATGCATAATGCGTGTAGAAATGAGCTCATTTGTAAAAAAAAATATATATATATATATATACTTTCTTAGTAATGTTACAGTTTTACTTGGCCGACGCATGAATAACGTGATCAGTTCTTAAGCAGGGCTTTCAAAAGTGCTCCGTTGTATCGTGAACAGCCTTTAAGGAAACTGGCTAGACGGCGAAAACATCCGAGCAGTTTCCTTTAATCTGTAAATGCGCGAGTATTACTGCGAGGCAGTTCGCCAAATCTACTGAGATCGCCGTGTAACTGATACAATTATCAAATACGCTGGCTAACTGAAAATGTCTTGAAGCTAACTTTGTTTTATGTTGTTTCTTTCTGACATGCGTAATATCGAAGAGATTACTTTGTTTTAGTGTTTGCTTCTGTATAATGCCACTGCGCTGTGCCCAGAGTGTAATCAAGGGACGGCTTACATTCTTAACCACCATAAATTTACAAAAATCGCACGCGTGCATCACCACGTTAAATGATTCGATCCTGGTGTCTTGAAACGTGTTTTGGTGGCGTTCCACCGCATGTCTAGAAGGGGTGGCCAATTTCTCGGCGTGTGTGGCTGGGATTCGCCGGAACACGCGGCTCTGAGTTCGAATCCTGGGTAAGGCATGGGTCTTAATTTAAGTTAGGTTATAAGTTAGTGTGTAGGCCGTCTCCTGCTAAGCTTTCAAGACCTTTTAATTACAATTACAATTACTTCTCTGTTATCAAATACTCCGCGGCCTTTAACAGCAGAACCGGAATTCGAGGGTGGAAGGGAAACGGGAGATCCCCGAGAAAACCCGCCGACCAGCGGCATCGTCCGGCACCATCCCCACGCGCGAAAATTCCGGGAGCGACTTTGTTTGACCGCTGCGCCACCGCGGCCTCCGCTAAAGCTTAGGGTGAGTGAGATTTCTGAGGAATTATGCCCAAGATACTAGGAATGTTTTCACATACGCAGCTTTCTAACCACAATATTAACCTGCCCTCCACTCTAAATTTGAATCGGAGAGAAGTTCACTCTTTCAATCACTCAACGGTGATTCAACAGTCACTTCGGTGAATTTAACTGATGAATCAGTGAAAAATTCCACATTTCCTTCACTTATTGATTTACTGAACTTTTCCACAGATTCAACAGTCATTTGTTTTCACTGTTTTTCAGTGTTCTATTTTTGACTAATGGGCCAATTAAACTGCTTATAAAAATGGCCGTTAAATAACGTGTAAAAATGACCGTTAAAAAAACGCGTATCAAGTGAAATAACGCATAAACTAAAAAAAAACCAAATTAAAATACTCTCTAAGATGTGTTTCGTCTTTCACAACACCATTTCATGAAGTAACATGAACATTCAATCTTTCATTCCTTTTTCACTTCTTTCATTTCGTTTTCATGTAATCTTCACAGCGCTCTGTTTGAATGTTTAAACTGCATATGTGGTGAGAGTGCACTCATATACACTATTAATTTCAACTATCCTAAAATTACCAATCAAACTAAAAACCAAAGGGAAGGGCATGTAGGATTTCACACTTTCCATTACAAGACAGATATCTTCCTCGGATTTGTCAACGTGAATTGGTAGCTCAAACGATAAGGTGATCAGTCTCCAAGCCAAGTGAAGAGGGTTTTGTGAGCTCGATGAACTCTGCGGCATGCAGAAAATATTTTACTTTTTTTTTAATTACGGTCAATTGCGCAATATAAATAGTAAACTATCGTCAACATGTCTATTTCGCGCAATTATTTGGCAACATCTAACAAAAACAATATTCTATTCGCCGCTGCAGTCGGCCGTCACTTAATCAGTCAGTGGAATTGTTTCACGTCACTAATTCAACCAGTGAAAAATCTTCATCGAAACAATCAGACGTTTTCCACTGATTGTAAGTGGAGCAATTTCCCCTGATTCGAGCAGTTGAATTTCACTGAGAATCAGCGGGTTTCCCACTGATTCGAATTTGGATTTTAGGCGACTTACAGGTATGGAGTTATTTTTATTTGTATGGGTAAACATTGAGAAACCCCAAGTACAAGAGGCACGAGTGCCATTTCTCGCGGGAAATGAAAAATTTCATATATGTATAAACCCTCGACGAACGTGAAATATATACCTCTGTCTAAATTTTCCCCTTATGTTTGCCAAGTTGAAAGTCATCAGGAAAGTCAAATACGGAGTTCATAAAGAAGAGGATTTTTTAAAAAGAAGGAAACTTCAACAGAGTCCGGCCTGAGGTCGGCACGAGCGCTGGACGTCGAGAGGGTCGAATGGGGGCAGGTTCGCAGGCTGCGGGGCAAGCAATCTCGCCGTCAGCTGTCCGGCAAACAGCGCTGGCTGTGAGAAAGAACCACGAGGGAGCGGGTATTCGTGGGGGAGCCGCAGTGTGAGGGGATACTGAACCTGCGCAATGGGACGGGCCGACCGCGAGTGCGTGTCGCTATAGGCCGTGCGCGGTAAAATGAGCACTTTTGAAAAAAAGAAGAAAAAAAACTGCTTAAGATATGCTTGTATGCACGTTGGGAATTATTCCGCCTGTGTAAAATTAACATTGGCATAGGCCTCATCGCTTTATTCGTGCGTAGGTCGATTGGAACTTTGAAGATATTATAAAATAAAATATTTTACAGATCTGTTCATTTTTACACTTTGTGTATTAAAAAAAAAAAACCAATTAAATAATTTTAAGTTATCATAAATAGTTACATAACACTTTTTATTCGACGTTAAGATATGGAACTACTTCCCTCTATCGTTACCAACTTTACCGGGAGAATGTCACTCAGTGCGCCCGATAAAATATATGCAGGCACAGCCAGTGACTTTTTTCTACGGCTGTTTTCAAAAGTGCTCACTTTATCGTGAACAGGTTTTACCGGTGTTTAGAAAAAAAAATCTCCAGTTCTCTGACCTGCACATAATCAAAGAAGATATCAATTTATTATTAACTGCTTGTTTCTACATAGCGAATGGGTGATTGGGACTGGGTTTCTTTGCCTGTTTTGTCATTGGTTCACTCTCTTCATCTAGGTGTCAAATAGGTCGCTGGCCAATTAAAAAATAATAAGGAAGTATAAGTGTTTTAAGTGTATGTTTTCACGAATAAATCCCTGAAATATATCAGTCCTCTGACGATGTTTACCGCAGACCCTAATATTTTGCTGATATTTTCGGAACTGATTATATTTCACTATGGCGAAGGCTGTTCGCGATAAAGTGAGCACTTTTGAAATCAACCTTTCAAAAAAGTCACTGACCCTGCCTGCACATATTTTAACGGGCGCACTGAGTGGCATGCACCTAGTAAAGTTGGCAATGATGGATGGGAATTAGTTTCATATCTTAACGTCAAATAAAGAATATAAGAATGAGCAGAATTGTAACATATTTACTTTATTAATAACTTCACAGTTTCATTTGACCGAAGCATGAATAAAGCGATGAGGCCCATGGCGATGCTAATTTTTAATAGGGCACAGGAATACACAACGAGGGTACAAGTACATACTAAGCAGGGCTTTCGAAAGTGCTCGCTTTATCATGAACAGACTTTTTGTTTACAACTTCTAGGTTTACTGATGTTTGAATTTTGAAGTCCATCGCAGGCAGTGTTGTTGCACTGTAAAACCGTTTGCAATAGTGGATCTCACAAGCCAAAGGCAAAAGTTATGCACCGTAGATTCCGATGCCTCGCCTGGGAATCACTTATTGAATTTGCTACAAATCCAATTTACGAAGCGCGCCGTGTATACGAGATGACGTCGACAGTTCCATTTGCATTTTTTTTTTCTGTTACTTTGTCGCGGAGCAGCGTAATAGCGAACTCTAGGAGGCGATGTAACGTCAAGGTACCTACTGAAAATGTTTGTAGACAAAATGTTAGCAACTTCCCGACAACCAACCCCTACTCATGCCAAAGTGCGAAGATAACAAAATCATTTCACTAGAGGCAGTCCACGGTAAAGTGAGCACTTTTTAAGGCCCTCATAAATTTTCCCTTTCATCCAATTTCCATCTTCCTGCTGCTTTTTAATATAAACATTACAATGTGACCAATAAACACAGTGTATACATTTCACCACCATCAAAATTTAATGTCTGAGGCTGCAATAAAATATATTTATTAGCAGTTAATGCCTGTTGGTAGGGCCTTAAAAGAGTGCTCTTTTTATCGTGAACAGCCTATAGAAATATGAACCCTTTCAGTCCTGAATTAATTTATGTGTTCAAGTTTTGCCTCCCTTTAATAGTTTGATGTGCGCTGTTCTTTAAGGGTGGAATGAAGCTGCGCGTCCAAGGTCAAGAAGCGAGAGAGCGATACGGGCGACACTAACACGCACGCCTAGCGCCTCATCGCTCCTACGAGCAAGGCGTGCAGTGTTTCCGACGTAACGCTGAACTGTGCAAATTAGATACACATAACAGTGGGGTTTTATTACACGCGATGAGAGACCACAGATGAAACTACGCCCGTATATTTGTATTTTTTTCTTACTGCTTAAGGAAATTGCATAGGCAAGCTTTAAAAATGTGATATTTTACCATTTTCGCGGATTCTTTTCTCCAAGAATACACTTTATATGACAAAAAAAAATAGGGCATAGATAATTGTTCTTTAGCTTTATTGACAAAAAGTCGTATTTGCAGAACATTTATTTACTGAGATACGCGTATTCGCGCAAACAACTATTTCACAGAAGAATTTTCAGGCCGTGTCCGAATAGAATTTTTTTTTTTTTTTTTTAATTCGAGATTTGGTAGGTATTAATTCGAACGTTGTCGACAGTCACTTGTTTAGCACTTGCAGCAGCACTAAACAGTGTAAAACATTTTTATCTAAATTTAATGCTTAAAACACTCGTAATATTTCTGCAAACATCACTGAACCGAATACGTTAATAAATAAGAAAATGACCAATTATGCAATAGGTATTCTCATGTGGGAATATTGGAAACGTTTGACTTTAATTTTACGTGAGTTTTATACTGACTTTAACAGAACATTTTTAAGGTTTTCCTAGAATATCGGCAAACAAACTAAAAATAATTGTTATTTTAACCATTAATTGCCAACTCACTTTGAAAATTGGACAAGTTCATGACTCATGCACGCTCTTGGCGCCTTCCAGATTATGTCACCGGACATAAAGTATGTCCCTTCTACCAGCCTGACGGGTCATAATTATCATCATTATAGTCTGATTTTTTATAAATTTTTTTTAACTTACCTTAGCGCTGATGTTTCAAAGGCTCCCATTCTCTGCCGAATGACCCAGAGCCCCGAGTGAATATAAAAAAAATCGAAATTGTCCCTATCGGGGTGGCTACAATTGAACAGCCAACCCCTGAACGAGGAATATTCGACATTTTTCTACGGCGTTTCAAAATTCTCCGTCACAAATACTCTTCCGGAGCAGTTGACGTCAGCGCCAGCCAACACGTGGCGCGGCGCGATGCTCCACCTCACCGCCCGCCGGTGGCGCCCCTAGCGGCGGCGCTTGACCTCAGGCAGTCATACTGTTAGTAGGAATGTCGCGACACCATTGAAGTATCGATACAGGGATAAAAGAGGAATGGAAAGAATGTTATCGATAATCAATTTGATACTGGTATCACAAGTAAAGTATCGATGCTGCTATCACATCAGTACGAGCAAAAAAAAAAAAAAACGTAATCTGTAAGTTTTCTATTTAAAAAAAAAAAAAATATTTTTATATTTATGCATACTTAATTATTTTTAATAATCCAATAATTAGATCGTTCTCTCATTTCAAGGTCTCTACAGAATTGGTAAATAATAATTTTTTTCATATTTGTTGTTTGCTTTGAAAAATACAGAGCGCAGTACTAATTAGTATTAGTTATATTTGGGCATCGTTCTTATTAGAGGACACTTAAAATACTGATGTGTACTACTTTCCAAATTATTATTTTATGGAGTAAAGCACATCTTCACATTTTTGGGGCACTGTGATTGAAAGGGTTTACAATTTAACAGCTAGAGGTAATTCCGAAAGAAAAAAAAAAGTATAGGTATCGAATCATTTACTAATACGAAACTGGTAAAGTATCGAACTAAAAGTATCGATTCCAAAATACCCGGTATCGAAAGGTAATAATCGATACGAGTATCGTATCAGTAGTATCGCAACAACCCTGCGTGTTAGTGATGACGGAGCTCGGTGCCTTAGCGGACGTGCGTGCAGCTTGCCACCCGGGTCGGTCTTCGTTTCTTGCCCACGCAAGAAACTTCGTCGCAGAACCATCAGGGGACTGGATGTCAGGTCGGTTTTTATATTTTATTATGTATTTCGCCATCAATTTGCCATTTTACTCGCATGTTCGGGCGATGGAAATTTCCGCGGCGCCAAGGTTGCGGCCACCCGGGAGTTGCGTAGCTGTGGGGTCAACCGCGGCAGTAAAATGGGGACGGGGCTCGATAATTTTGAGACAGAGTCTCAAGGGCGCGTTTACACGGTGATAGTAGCTACCACGATAGCAGCTATCACGGAAGCGATAGGTCCTGTTTACACACACGATAGATACATGCTGTGATAGTTAGCCTGACCTCGAAAGGGACATGTCCGACAACACTCGTGTGAATACACTGATAGTCCCTACATTTATATCCTTTTGTCAAGGGGTTGGTATTTGTTGGGGTAGTTAAATATCGTGACAGTATATTAATGACATGTAAACATATACTGTTCCCGCGGTTTATTATATGACAATAAATATGCTGTCAATACCGTCGTGTCATACCTATATGATAATATACGTCCTGTCATACCACCACATAGTGTAAGAACAGCGACAGATATTAACAGAATCCAAATAATTCTGCAATGTTACTATCAAAGTGAACACATGTACAAATTTCCGACCTGCACGATCACGATAGTGATGTTACACGGTTTACACTACGATAGTTGCATGTTCTGTCACGACAGTTACTATCGCTATCTAGCTATCGCGACGGTGCGACAGTAACTATCATGCAGTTTACACGGCAACAGTAATGCGAGAGTAGCTGTCGCGTTAGGAACTACCGCGCTTTACTATCTCCGTGTATACGCGCCCTAAGGTAAAATTAACAGCAACGTGCCGTAAAATTAACTTATTTGACATTGAGATATCACGTAAATGTAACTTAAGATTACCGCATGACATCGCAGAACCTTTATGCGCATCTCTTGAGCGTTATGTCGAGAGTTTAGAAGGGAAACAAGACGCGTGTTAAAAAAATTTAGGATGTATTTTCGCTAAAGTAGGCAAAAAAAAATTAAAATGTATGTATTTCTTAAAGAAAAGGCACAAAATACTGTTAGAAAACCATTAAAAACTGTAAATTCTATCCCATAACGGAACATTAATCTATGAAAGAACTATAAAATCTATATTGGAAGTGAGTACAGAACTAATGGTTCATGGTAGCACAATGGAAGGATTTTGTCCAACGAAAGTGTTGATGATGTCTTTTGAATTTGCGAGTTCTAAACTCGTATGTTTGTAAATATTTCACACACGCATTTTTATTTAATAAACGTGGTACAATGTACGGAGTAACTAAACATAATTTAAAAAAAAATATATTCGCAGCGACACACTACTTAATATAATAACTTTGCAGATGGCATAAATTTGGTATTCATTTAAACCAAATAATACATCTAGTTCTAGAAATCTGTTGTAGCTTAATAGTACTTTCAAATGGTAATTCATTTAATCTCTAATGGTGAAAGGTGCTTCTAAATACTCATATGCTTGAAGTGGGGTAAAATATAAACCTAATACACTTTAACACATAGAGTTAAAATCTTAGCTACTGTCTCCATGATAGTTTAAGCTATAAGTAATTAATTTGTTATGGAAATTCTCTGAGGTTCGCAAATTTAACGCTTGCAGGCTACTTGCGTCAATGCTATTTATTTGCTCTGACTTTATTCTTTAGAATAGCATTTACACACTAAAAAGTTCTGTTCAGTAAAGAATATGTTTTAAAATATTCACCAACTCCCAATCCCTCCGAAGTCACCGTGGTATATAGGTTAGAGCACTCGCTTAGAGTTCTAAGGTACGTTGGTTCGGGAGCACCTGACAGTGAAACAATTAGAACAATTTCGGGTAGGGAGGAAAAGTAACTGTTAAAGGATGGAAGTTGTGTAAAATATTTTCCTACTGTTTTTTTGGTTGTATAATTTCCCCATACCGTTTACGAATTTTCTCTTACTTGTGACAAAATCTGCCCTTACGTGTGATTGAATTTTCCCTAACTTTTGTCAGGTAATTTTCCCTACCTTCGAGGAAAAATCAATTACAAGCCATATAAATTTACCTGACATTTGGACTCTGATGTTCCTTTACTGTAAGCGTTATTTTCTTCCGTTACATGAAAGAGACTTTTCCATCAAAAAAATTTTCACAGTGAATATTATTTCTAGAACATACCAGTAATCTTGTGCGTCTGTAAAAGACAGACGTCGAAAAAAATTACTTGCTGAACAATTATGCACAACTCGGAATCACTGGTCTCTTTATTTTGTATAAAATAAATGTTATCGCTGAACAAAAACCTGCCAATGGTTTCTTATCAACAGCACGAACTACGGACGAAACTAAACTAGAACCGGTGCCAGGACCCATTGCTCTTCGCAAGACAGTATCGCATAAAACTATGGCCTATTCACGGTAAAGTGAGCACTTTTGAAAGCCCTTTCATTTGAAATAATAGTGAGTAAATATATTTCATTTCAGTCTTAGACGTTAAATTCCGAGTTCGGTGGAATCTACACACTGCGCTTACCACTCAAATTGCAATTTATTTTGAAAGGTGGCTACAGAGAAAAAACGGCTGAAAGAAAGAAAAAAAAAGTAACTAGGTCCTGAAAAGTGCTCGCTTTACCGTGAGCAGCCTCTACGCTTACAAGTGACACGAATGCAGCCTGGAGATGAGTCATCCAACTGCTAGCAGAAGAAACTGCAAACATTCGACAGCACTACGCAGTCGGCCAAACAGAATGAGTGTTTCAACACCACCGCGTTACCGATAAGGGAATGACTACGTTCGTATGAGTAGAACGTGTCTTTTCATAAGCACTAGCCTTACCACTGAAACTACTTCAAACCTACCAGTAGGATGGCTCACGCCCTATGTAATCCAGTCACGGTTTATTCACACTTTCTGGAATCAAACCTTTGAAAACTCACCTCATGTATGTCGTGCGTGGTTCTTTTCTAAATATATCGTGTATCGCAAGCATTTTATGTGTGTGTTAACATAAAAAAACACTTATTTTTTATTCAATTAAACATTAATTTACATTTTATATGATATTTCATTTAAAATTAATGCAGATAAAAACAGGGAGAAAATAGGTGTGTTGGTAATGCCTACTAAGGAATAGTTCTTATGCCAAATATTATTACACTGTGTGCGCACGAATGCTGTGCGTTGTCCCGTTTGGTGTAATTTTCTAAAGGCTGTTCACGATAAAGGGAGCACTTTTGAAGTAGACTTTAGAAGAAAGTCACTGCCCCTGCATGCGCCTATTTCAATGCGCACACTGAGTGACATTCGCCTAGTAAAGTCTGCAACAATTGATGGAAACTAGCGCCATATTTTAACGTCGAATAAAAAATGCTAGGTAACCATATGTGATAACTGAAAATTAATTCTTTGACTTTCTGTTTTTTTTTTTTTTTTATTCATCGATGTGTAAAAATGAGCAGATTTGCGGCATATTCACTTTCGTAATAATTTCACAATGATATTTTACCAACTCATGAATAAAGTGATGAGGCTCATAGCTATGTTAGTTTTCCATACGGCGCGGCGGAATACACGACGTGTAGAAAAGCAGGGCTTTCAAACGTACTCATTTGACCGTGAACAGCATATAGACTTGGCTAGGCTTTGTTTGCACGAGACGGAGGAATACCCTGAAAGTAGAACTTCAAAAGGGGCTTCGTAAAACTCGGAACTAACAGTAAAGTTGCAATAACGCTCTGGCTGACTCGGCAGCCCCAGCGCTTCCTGCTGAAAGCTTGCACAGAGTCGGAAACTCGGCCGGTTTAAAAATTTTTTTCGAAAGCTTCACATGTGTCATCGGCAGTGGGACACTGTCTAGTTAAGCACAGTCTAGGGAACCATTATTTTTTTTTAATAAGGGGCTGCGGTGTCTGAGCGGTTAAGACTGCTCGTGTTCCACCAAGGCGAACCGGGTTCAATCCCCGGCCGGGTCACTCCGGATTCTCGCGTGTAGGAATCATGCCGGACGATGCCGTAGGGCCAGCGGGTTTTTCGCCGGATCTCCCGTTTCCCCCGCCCTTTCATTCCGGCTCTGCTCCATACTCACCTCAATCACCCCCATCGGCTCTCAAGACCTCGATGTTAAGAGCCGCCATAATGTCTTTAGTTCACTTCATTTTTTTCAAAATACTTGCCAACAAGTTGTTGTTGTTGTTTTTTATAGTAATAACGCGAGGAATTTCTGAAAGTTTACACCTAACACGTTTGTGTACGATGACTTATAGGCATTATTCTTCGTGCTGTGTTTACAAATAGTGGTGTATCGCTACTGACACATACTTCAAAACTCTTTAGCGCCTTGAGTCATTCGTTACTTGGATGATTTTTTTTTCTGTCACGACTTTAGATATCTGCAGTCATACCACAGACACAGAGGCACAATTCCCGTTGGCCACAGTAAATTCCGAAATAGATCAGCTAACATACGTCACGCCCCTCTGAATAGATGAGGCAACTAATGATCATATTCACCCACGATTTGCCTGAAATTCTAAAATCACGAGTTAAAAAAAAAAATGCAATATGAATTCCGGGAATTTTTGCAGTGGTCCGATCGCGACTCTCGTAGATGTACAAATATGATAAGTTTACAAGAAATTATTTTCCCTTTTAACTGGCAAGAGTTTGTAATTAATCACACAAAGAACTCGGGGCTCTGTTTACAAATTTTTGCTTTCATAATTTGATTACTGTATTATTAACTCCATGTATTATTTTAGTCTTATGTATTTCATTTACGAAAATTACAGCGCGAGATAAACGCAACAAGCCACTGAGTCATATTGGTTTCTGCGGTAGGGAATATAACCGTAAATATTGACCGATAATACTGATAAAACTTCAAATGTCGCGAGATAAAATGTCTCGCAAGGCAAACATTTTTTTATTTTCCATAAATTCACGCGCATACATCTTCAGTTCCCCTCTTTAGGAAATTCGCTCTCTCCTTATCACAGTAAATCTTAAAGTGGTACTGCGGTAAGAATCTTCGCAGCCTCCCCCACCAATCTCAACTTTGACGTAGAGCGACGTCTCCGAGATGGAGCGGTACAGGGCGAAGGAAGAGGGATCTCTGATTGTCCCTCCCGTCAGTCCTTTATTACTCGCAGTCGCACACGTCCCCTTCCCCCTCGGCAAACCAACGTCTTCGAGCCGCTGCTTTTGGCTTCTGTTGACCTTAACCCTGCGCCGTCTGCGCAGAGTAGATAAATACACAGAGGCGAAACAGCTTGGCGGTTCGTTTGATGTGGACGCGCCCACTTTCCGAGAGGCCACGAGGGGTTCTGCACTGTGAATCATGAATCAGTGATTTCCGCCACTACAGTCCATTCACGGTTACTTCACACTTTTTGACGTGAACACGCCTTTAAATTTGCAACCATTGTGGGAGGCAGTCCATAAAATTCTATGATAACAAAATCGGGGGATACAGTTTTTCATTGCATCTCCGAATCTATCGTCTACATTCAAAATTCAGTTACACCACTCGATTGCCAAAAGATCAAAGAATATGTTACATTGAGTGAGAACTGCAAAGCGTCGCGCCAGGAGAAAAAAGGGGGGGGGGGCGCAATTTCGAATTCGTTTCGCCGCGTCTCATAACTTCCGCGTAGTGTAACTTTCGACTAGGAGAAGCTACGGCACTCGTTTAGGTTTCAATCGACAGCTCTCGTCAAGATCAATCGATTGCATTTATAAAAACATTTGTGTTACTTTGTTATGGTTAAATTATATGCCTTTAATGTAAAAAAAAAAATTGTTGGACAGAGCATCTCAAAAGCAATCCAGTGATACCGATAAAACCCCATACGATCGAGTGAAGCGGTGCCGGGAACGTAAAATAAACATCGAGGCGTCCGAGCGCGTCAACGTAGACGTGTTCAGGCAAAACAAACGGTCGTGTCCCCAACACAACCAAACCCAACTTTCACTCTTTTTTAATCGGCCATACCTTTTCTGAAATACCGTTCATGACTGTGAACTACTAACATAGAGACGATAATTACACACAGACGGGGCCCGTTCTTTTGATGGGGGTGTACCCGCTCACTGATAGGCTGCGCGAGGCTATGACAACGGACCTTTTGTCAGATTGGCTACTGAGTACAGCGAAAGGTTCCCTATTGGTTTGGCTGCCTCCTGTCAAGTAAGTTACCAGGCTCCGATTGGCGAACTACGTCCCGAAATGTTGCTGGATATTGACGCCATTTTGCTTGTGTAGTTCGCGATGTAAGCGGTTATTCCACTTCTGTTTTTTTTTTTTTTTTTTTTTTTTTTTTCGTGTTAGTTGTCCTTGTCTACGCTACGCGTGGAAGGATGCGAAGCTGGTAGGAAAATGAATCTACTCGAGACGCTTTAAAAAAAAAAATGTTCGTTTAACAGAGAACCGACCAGAGAGTGATCTCTACGGTTCGGAGGGCTCTCGAAGCATGTGGCCGGGAAGAGAAATCTCCGACTTGGCTTACAAGAAACTGAGACAGTCTGGATTTCTTGGCTCCCCTTCGCAACGTGTGATGAATTCAGGCGACTGCTAGGTCGGAAAGTAAGCGGAATAATGTCGTTTACAAGATGACAAGGGGCGGGAAAAGGGATGGCAGTACACATTACATCCGTTCGATTTGCCACAACCCCGGAGTTGGCGTTTGACTTTGAAGGGGTTGGGAAGGGGGGGGGGGGGAATTTAAGGAAGAAACGGAATGGCAAAAGCACGAAACAAACAGAATGGCCTCTGGTGTAGGCTGTTCACGAGTAATTGAACACATTTGGAAGCCCTGCTTAGTACCTACTTTTATCATCATTTTTGTATCTTTCCGTCTTTCGTAAAATTAGCGTTGCCATTAAGTGCGTCTACTTACGCGCCATCGAAATAAAACCGTGGAATTTGTAGCAAAATAAATGTGTTGATAATAT
The DNA here is from genome assembly GCA_029891345.1 of Dryococelus australis. Taxonomy (NCBI): domain Eukaryota; kingdom Metazoa; phylum Arthropoda; class Insecta; order Phasmatodea; family Phasmatidae; genus Dryococelus; species Dryococelus australis. Next base: position 26,896,110 of record CM057007.1, on the reverse strand, counting down.
ACAAAATATTTGCTCGTGTGCGTACAAACCCCCTGCCATACTGTCGAATTTTTCTTTCAAACTGATTGCAACAGTTTGGTCAAATAAAGTTAGACAGTTATAACGTGATCGAAAAGTTACAAACGCCGCCGTATTTGTCTGGCAAAGTAGGATAGCTCCTATCTTTTTTTAACTAAACATTTGAAGATTGGACACTTTTTAAGATTTCTTTGATGTTTGACGGTCTGGACCAATCAGAATCGTGCACGTCAAAAATAGACGTCAAGAAATTTTACATTAACTAACAATTACTAGAAGCAAAGTACGTTATGAAGATAGTTTATGTTCAAGCTGTCTGTGCCTGAATGCTATTTTAAGTGACTATTGCACCTAATATTACGAATTTAGAGGCATTGAATTTCGTTGTGAAGGAGATATCTCTAATAAGTAAGATTTGAATTTAGTAAAGAAGTGAAGATAGATTACAATGTTCCTTACATTTCTTCCTATAATGGACTACACTGAAAAACAAAAGCAATATCTCACTATGAATATAATTTTTAAATAATAATTCGAATCAGATTCACCCAGTAAAAAAATTGACAGTGTGACACATTTTCAAACTCATTCAAGATCAATTGATAAAAATTTGTTGGAAGGAAAAATTTGATGGCCGTATTTTATCTTCGGATTTAATTGACAAATATTGTTGAAGGCAAAAATTTGACCATGCGATAGGGTCTTAAGACAAGAAACATTGACTTCTGTAGACATAAATATAAACATTATACTCTCAACAACACGTCAAGTCGTAGAACTATTATTTCCGTCAATTCGCAGCAAACTTAACTGCATAGGCTATTCACGGTGAAATTAGCACTTTTTAAAGCCATGCTTAAGATCTACTTGTATGCACATTGTGTATTATGCCGCCTTATGTAAAAGTAACATTGCCATACACCTCGTCACTTTATTCGTGTGTAGGTCAAGTGAAATTTTGAAATGACTAGAAAAGTAAATTTTTTATCACATTTGTTCATTTTTATGCTTCGATGAATTAAAAAAACAGAAAACCAATTAAATAATTCAAATTAACACAAATGGCTACCTACCACTTTTTATTCAACGTTATGATAGGGAACTACTTTCTCCCTATCGTTACCAACTTTACTAGGCGCATATCACTCAGTGCACCCAGTTAAAATATATGCACGAAGGAGCAGTGTCTTTTTTCTAAGGTTGATTTCAACATTGCTCACTTTATCGTGAACAGCCTTTACCAACTTTACTGGGCTCCACTCGTTATTACACTAAGAGAAATATTTGGTTGAGCCAACTAAATATGTGTTTTTATATGGCCAGACATATTTGTATGGTTGAGTAAGACAAATATTTTGTTGTTTTGCAGATTTTGACGGCCCAACAACACGGTTTGGTTGATCTAAATGTGTATTAGGTTAGTAGTTGAACCAAATCAGTTTTGTTAAATTTCATGTTTGGTTTATTAAGCAAAGGAATTTTATACAGTAAATATTTTGTTACTCAATGCAGCTACCGGTCTTAACAACTTCTGATCGCCGACCTCCCTTGGCGCAGTCAGTTTGTGCGCCACCGATCTGGGGTGCGGGAGGCTCTGGGTTTGAATCCCGGGTAATGTAAGCCATGGGTGTTAATTTTAAGTTAGGTATAAGTTAGTATGTAAGCCGTCCCCCCTCCCCCCCAGGGGACGTTAAAAAGCCCTTAGTACTACAACTACAACTTTTGTTCGGTGCTATTATCAAAATATGAAAACGTAACACAGTGACTTGTACCATGATCACCACGAGTGACAGTCAGCTAATCCAATCGGGAGGTGGATATTCGCCGGGAAGGGACCAAGGAGGCGCCCTGCGTTCACGCAGTTGTACGCACGTCGTCGAAGGAGCTGGCGTCTCGACGCCCTCCTCCCTTAGACGTCTCCCCCTCGACGCGAATCGTGCCTGACAAAAGACAAGGCTGGGGGTCTGCGTCCTATCCGTTATTCCACAAGGGGACGCGCCCATAACTCTCATCACAATCGGAGATTGCTATCGGATGCTGCAAGGAGTCTCTTCCCCTTCACCACTCCCCCACCACCCCAAACCATCCTTTCCACTCTTCTGTATTCTTTCAATTGGCTCCGTCACGCCGGGATCCCGAGCTGAATGGACCCAGGGAGGGAATCTCGAGTAAAAAGGGGAAGAACACAACACACGAGGAGTGGGAAGGGGGGGGGGGAGAGAATTTCTGAAGCACGCTTGAGTTTCCTTCGACGTCTTTACCTGCTCCGGCTTGAAAAGTTGGGACCTTCCCTCGGCTGCTTCCAGGCAGGGAAGAAGAATACGCGTGGACGCCTGGCATGCGGTCCGGGATTCCTAAGGTCGAGTGCTCGCTGCAGTCCGCTCTGAGAATACCACGTCGTTATTTGCTAAAATGCTGTACTTGTCATTCTTCCGTCCTCTTACCTGTAGGTCTTTCTTTCTTGTCTGGTCCTCAATCTGAAGATTGGTATCTTGCTTTCATCTACTTTTCAGCTGTACCTTATTTTCTGGGAAGTTTTTAAAATAACTGCCTCCGGAACACTTCACGTAATTCGCCCTTCTCTGTGATTTCACTAACAGTATCGTTAATAATGTAAATTTCCAATAATCCGCTACACTGTCCAAATGACTCTTCACAAACGTTAAATCAGCGCACTGAAAAATATTCTTCAGGTCGCTACTCTTGCCGTCTCCTTGCTGATATTCACTGCATCACAAAATATGACATAACAAATTAAACTTCCCTTCGATTCGTCACTTGAAACTATTTCGCTTGCTCGTTTCTCCTGTACGTAATTATCTCAATAAAAATTTCGTTTCAGTGCTGTACAGTGTATGATAATACGTTGGTAAAATAATATACGAGTATAATACATATGTAGGAGACGCTTGACCTTGACGGAGGTGAGAAAACTTATTAGTACTGCCCCCATTGCTTATTATTGACGATGTCTCTCACGTCAAGAGTTATTAAAAGGGACGTGCTAAGCACAGAATTGTTTTATAATTTTATCAAACCTAAAATATGCTCTTAAGTGCATAATTTCACTGAAGTTACCTTATGAAGATGATTCTGCCGAAGACAAGGCGAAAGCAATCGTGCAAGGCCCTTAATTCGAGTTTTTTTTTTTTTTTAACAGGATTGTTAAAATTTAATTTAGGGAACCGATCGATATCCAGCGGTAAGCAGTCTTCCCGGGATAATAAAACTCTGTGCAATATAATCATCACACCGTGGGTTCATATAGAAAGAATATGAATGAAAAGTAAGTTCTATAAACAGGTTAGGAACCATCCAGAAAAGGAACACCACCCCCCCCCCCCCCCTCCCCACAAAAAAACTGACAGCAGTGGAAACGGCAGGTCTTTATGGGCACTGGGGGTGAATGTGTATACAAACTGACCTACTTGCGCAAATAACTGATTAAAACAGGCACTGCCTTACTGAAATTTTTTACTAGTGTGGAAGTAAAATCATACCAAATAGTGTTCTAGATAATAATATCAGCTAAATAAATCTGGAGAAACTTTGCCTCCCCTCACAACCTTCTCATTTCAGGCTGAGGGTTACCCAGTGAGATAAAGTCAGGACAGTAAGCTTTATGATCGAGTGTACGTAGACTTGAGGCCAAAAGGATACGCATATGAAGTGACAATATGGCCACATATTGTTACGCTCCTTAAAAGATGGCTTTAGTGTCGATTTGATGTTATAGTTTATATTAAGCGAACACGTTGGGTTTAGGCGTAACTCAAAGGCCAACACTAATAATTGTATTGAAATCAATATCAATTACGTCTCATTACAAAATATTAGTTAGTCATTAATTCGTAGGAGCTCTTATTGAGTTTACTTGGTTACATTGTGTTACTGATTACTATTAATTGTTATTAAATTACTTAATTACATTAAAGCTACTCAGGACAGCTTCTAAAGGTCGCCACCTTGTTGATGATGTCGTAGGCTGATGACTTGACGTATCTCGGTGGACGGCACGCCCCCCCCCCCCCCCCCATCGCTAGACGTCTTGCTGGCGCAGTGTCTCGACGACAAAGACCTCGTTCGCCGTGTTTCCAGCCGTAATATCTCGCCCAAGTTTTGCGACAATCGGCCCGCCTGGAGGGGTTTGTTTAGAAACGCTCACGGCTTCGTTCCACTTGTTCGTAGTATGTTTGTACTCACGCAATCAGGCTTGCATATCTGTTGCTGCACATAACAATACGATTACATAAATTTTGTTTGAGAACCTCCGATAAACAAGGATCAAGTAAAGGGGTCAAGTCATTTGCACAAGTGCCTCAGTACGAGACTGTAGGTAGTATGTTTTGACCCAATGCTTAAATTTAAATGAACAATTGCAAAAAAAAAAAAATTATCCACGAGAAATCGCAAGTTTTCTTTTTAGCAAAATAGCTACAAGTGAAGCACTACCTGTGATGGATATCTTCAGGAGGAGATTGGCAGCAATTTTTCAAGTTCATTTGCCTAGTGAACAGACCAATCCAAGCTATAGTGCAGTAAGACAATCGGTTTTGTGTTGAAGTGAAATGGAAAATATATTTTTTGGGTGTGAAATATACTCACGATAATTTTAAAGAGAGCATGAACACAGCTACAGAAGAACAACCTTTTAAATATTTAACGTAGCAAGAAATTATACAAATATACTGAGCCCACTTTTCAGCGGAGAGAAACGAAGTTATTGATAAAATTCTTGTGGTCCACTCAATACACATTGTAGTTCCATATCAAAACAAGTTATGTCGAATCTATCTGATCACAAATGCGTATGGTTTCCTATTAATTTGAAATATAGATCTGTGTATGAGATCAAAACGATACCGACGTAAGGTTATAGATGGAACTTGTTAGCACTTATTAAGAGTATACCAAAAAAACATGTGAATGAAGTACTTGGAGCGAAGTGAAAGCGTAACAGTCCAATAAATCTAAGGTGACGTTGATTCAGTCCCTTTATAAAATATTTTGATATGAACAACAGTTAAAAAAAATTGCTTTGGGAAAATTCTGTAAATTGAAAGCACGTTTTAAATGGTCTTATTTTAACTATAAGATACGAGGTTTCAACAACCATTGGTGGTTGAACTAACACTACGCTGAACAGCATCAAGTTAAATTATCTGATAATTTTCTTAACAGGCAATATATGTTTCTTCAACAGTAATTATTTGTATAAAGATAATTTACTGCCAATAATATGGTCACTGGTTGTAGACATGCTGCGCAGTTTAAACTGGGGTTGATATTGAACTTCAGTTTATACATATATTAAATTTGGCAATAAAGAGATGTTCTGTAACTCTATCACGAGGTGCTAGTATTACTCAAATAGAGGAAAAAATAATATTGACGGAATAATTTTTCAATTTAAAAAATACGATCACCAGTCACAAGTTCAAGGAACTCAATTTGGCGTTTAAAAGAAAGGCTATTTGCTGTGAAGGGATGCCATTTTCGTTACAAGTAAAAGAAATTGGACTATGTGGGATGTTGGTCATACCTTGAAATAAAAATCTTACAAGTCAGTCTCAGTCAAGATTATAAGTTCAGCTCGACATGCAGAATTACACTGGGCGAATCTGTCTGGGAAATAATTTCTGTTGTGGTCAGATCTGTTGTTATAGGCTGTTCACGGTAAAATGAGCATTTTTGAAAGCCCTGCTTAAGCTCTACTTGTATTTACGTTGTGTATTCTTCTGCCTTGAGTAAAATTAACATTGCCATGGACCTCATCACTTTATTCACGCGTCGGTCAAGTAAAACTGTGAAACTTTTACGAAAGTAAATATACAAATATGCTCATTGTGGCACTTCGGTGCATTTAAAACACAGAAATCGAAAGAAATAATTCAAGTTATCACAATGGTTACCTAACACTTTTAATTAGACGTTAAGATATGGAACTATTTCCCATCTATTGTTACCAACTTTACTGGGCGCATGTCACTCAGCGCGCCCATTAAAATATATACGTTCAGAGGCAGTGATGTGTTTCTAAGGTTCATTTCAAAAGTGCTCACTTTATCGTGAACAGCCTTTAGCTATGCTGTCGTCACGTGGCAACCAGGAGCGGAGTCTTGGAAACCGATGAGGGTGAAACGAGGTGGTAATGAAGCAGCGCCGGAATGCAAGAGCGGGGGGGAAACGGGAGATCCGCTAGAGGGCCTGGCGACCAGCATCTTCCAGGCGCGATTCCCACGTGCGAAAATACAGGAGTGACCCAGCCGGGAACAGAACTCGGCTGCCTTGGCGGGAGGCGAGCGACTTAGCCGCTGCGACACCGTGGCACCAAACAGACAAGAGTGAAAATAAAGAAAAAACAGTGAGGAACTTAAAATAAAATATTGCGAAGAGTTATCTGCGTAGACATTACAGCGAGTGGCTTTTGGTGAGATGTGATTCGTTAATACATCCTGGTTCTTCTGGACTGAAATGGAAATCACGGAAAAAACGTTTTTTTTTTATTATTATTGAATCGATGATCGCACAATTGAGTATTACACTGGCCACACAGAACACTTTACTTCACTTCGGATTTTCTGCTTTTGTAACAGTAACATGATATCGAGGTATTCATTATTCATTTCACGAAGAATTAACCGTGTTCTGTATGAATCGTAGCGAATAGACGAAGCAGACAATCCCCGTCTAAATACTATCTATGGGAAGATTGCGCTGTCACTTGCCTGTGTAGTTCATATATAAATTATTTGGAACCCAAGAGAATCGAAATAATAATAAACGGCAACAGAGAAAAAAAAACCGCTGTGTCAACAGAACGTCGAAAGCTTTTCAGCAGAGATCCAAAACTAAATGCTGCCATAAAAAAATTTCAGCCACAAAATATTCGTTAAGTATTGCCATGGCAACCATACAATCTACAAAGACCATACAATTTTATATCGCTCATAAAATACATAGTACGGAGCGAGTTATCGCGTTTGTTATTTTATTAGCGGGTGAATGTTATCCACATTTTTACCCTATAAGCATGAAATGTGAATAAAGCATATTGCACTACCCTTAAATGAAACTCAGAATACACACACATGTATAAGTAACGAACTTTCTATGGTTATATTTTGTCAAACTATAATGTGTGGAAAAAAAAAAACTGAAAAACGTAAACACCCTATTCATTTTACAAGAATCACAAACTAGTAAGTGTATTTTCACCTAATAGAATATCGAATGAAGTACCTATGTGTTATATTTTTTGCACAATCTGACACAAAAATCTGAAACTTTTATCCGTAACGGTACTTGGTACTCGAACAACGACTGGGTATGAACAGGCGGACACTTCAGTGGATATTAAGATGACGATATTGGCCATTTAAATAATTATTATATATGTGTGTGTGTATATGTCCAATATTAGCAAAGGAAATAATCTTCAGTTAGAAAGTCCGTGAACTCCTACAAGATTTCGGTACAGCATAATAACATTCACTAAATACTGACAAAAATTGTCCAAATATATTTCTGCTGATAATGCATATAATAGAAGTTTTACTATGTGTGTTATTAAAAATTATGAATGAAACACTAAGATCTAACACGATAGAAACCATAAGTTTTAAGAGAAATAAATTGTACAACTGCATTTCCATAGTCCTCTGAACTACAAATATGTCTTTGCTCGAAATCTTGTTTTGAGAATATAATAATCCGGAGCCAATGAATCTTATATTTTGATAAATAATTAGCCCATGCTGCAAAAATATAAATAATACCGATTCTTCATATGAAATCTTAACTCGCAACCTGACTCAATAAATCTCTAGGAATTAAAAAAACCCAATACTATGACTGTGAAGTGAGATACAATATAACTCGAGATTAAATTATGTTGCAAGTGTAAGGAAAGTGAACTGTTTTGTACAGAGAAGGCGTGAGGAGAGCGGTGCTAATTTCGGCCGTCTTGGTGTCAAATATTTAATTACTGTTAAAAGACCTCAAAAGTAAAAAATTGTTAGTAATTCAAGATAAAGTCAGGCCGTAAGGTAGCATTGTGACGGCGTTTGGAAATACCCCTAGATACTTCGCATGCGTTCAATTTTTTCACAATTTTAAGCAATCACTATAGAGTTATAATGTAGCACTCTGTTCAGAATACATACATCATTGTCGCTATAGTTTAAAACTCTGTTTTACAGAAGCAAACTATCTAAACAGAGGACTACTTACATCGCTCTTCGTTGACTTTTGACGCATTTCAACGACTACGTTGATGTTTCAATAACCAAATATTTTGACTTCAAATTCTGTCCTGTAAAAGGTTGGGTTTAGTTGAGAGATTTGGGTGGCTCTTAAAAACGAGGTCTTGAGAGCTTATGAGGGTGAAATGAGGTGAGAATGGAGCAGCGCCGAAATGCAAGAGTGGGGGTAAACGGAAGATCCTCGAGAAAAAAAAAAAACCGCCGACCAGCGGCATCGTCCGGCACGATTTCCACTTCCAAAAATCCGGGAGTGACCCGGCCGGAGATTGAACCCGGTTCACGTTGGTGGGAGGCGAGCAGTCTAGCCGCTCAGCCACCGTGGTCCCACCTAAAAATATTCACATTGGAATATTCAAATGTTTTTAATGATTAGAATAGACACAGCTGCTTATAATGAGACCCATATTATATCAACTAGGGAGATTCCTTGAGAATGTATTAACACTGTTAGCAACAAAATAAAGAAAAAATTACTTTGAAAGCTCCGCTTCCGTAAACATCCTCGATTTTAGATAAAAAATACCGTTACGAGACACCAGAGGGATGTGTCCGAATTCGTTAGGGAAGGACGTCGCAATAATAAATGTAATAACTATATTAGATTTTTTATTTATTCACACAACTATTAATTACAATATTAAACTAGCTATCACCACTATTACTCTTGTTATTTTAAGTGAGCGCAATATTTAAAGTCTATCTCAGTTCTAATTAAAGTCTTTCTCCACGTCACTATATATGGTCAATTCACGCGTATCATTTACACGTGTTCAGTCTGTCTGTTGCCATCATTCCAGATGTCTGTCACTCACGCATCCAGTTAAGTAGTACCGCCCGCCAGTCGCACTCTTCACTGCACCGATGCTCGCAGTTCTCAGATTTCACTCTCGCTGCCACTCGTCGCTCTGCTGGCTCGTCGCTTCACTGTATTCGCACACTGTCGCTTAAGGTCGCACAATCCTATAAAGTATAGGCTGTCGGCTCGGAGGCCCATCGCAGCTTAAATAGTCTCGCTGGTCGGATCTAGAAGGTTTCCTGCACCCCGAGTGTCGCCGAGAGTGGGTAGGGCAGTGACCACAACATTCTTTCAAATATAACCCCTGAAATTCAATCCACTGTTGGTCAGAAGCACGTGCGAATCCCGATAGGCTTAACTCGCACACATGGCGGCTCGGATGAAGTGGCGGTAGTGTAGTGGTTAGACTGTTCCCCTCCCACCTAGGCAAACCGGGTTCGATTCCCGGCGCGGTCACCCACGGATATCGCATGTGGGAATCGTGTCAGACGATGCCACTGCTCGACGGATTTTCTCGGGATCTCCCGTTTCCCCCGCCCTTTCATTCCGGCGCTGCTCCGTACTCGCCTCGCGTCACTCACATCGGCTCTCAACACCTCGCTGTTAAGAGCCACCCGAACCTCTTCACTCACTCACGCGGCGGCTTGCCTTTGTGAATCGCCGCCTGCTTCTAGCATTACAACTCTGTCCACGGCACACTGTTTCTCTTGCTCGAGTGGGAGATTATTACAGCTGCCAGTTAGTGACGTCATTTCTCTCGGTGTCCAGTTTTATCTTCCGTACTTATACGAGGCAGCATGGGTCTTATCTAATTTCACACGCCCCAAAAAGACGCAGTTGTGAAGACGTGTTGGGGAACATTGGGCAGTTTACTTAAACTGCTTTCACGTGGCTGAGCAGCAAAGCAGTAAGACCACCCATCACCGCAGAGGAAGTTTCGGAACGTTCACGAGTCATAATGTCGTTACTTCCAGACCGATTCGCCCATCACGGAGGCTCCAGGAATCCTGCAACCCTTCCTTCCTCCCCGCGAATTTACGATGAAACTTTGCCCCTTTCACCTTCCGGCTTCTTCACCTACTCCATCCCCCTCACTTCCATTTTTCTTGCAACTCTCTGCCCAGCGTACGGCAGGAAACTAGACGGTGCCATCTGATTGGCTGCGTTATGGCCCGTGACAGGGCATTGGTACAGGGGGCGGGAGTTGAAATCCGCTGACGACGAAACAGAACTAAGTTCATCATATCATGCATTTTTCATGAGCTATTATATTTTTGCTGCTGGCTTTTCATTGATCGGGGACTCGCTACGATTTCCCCATCCCATGGCAACCTCAACCTAACCACCTTTTTTTTCCCCTATAAAAAGTAGGTTATTTCCGTAATACGTCACATAAAATAGCCAGCGTTGCAGTGACGCATCAGCAACAAAACAACAGCCTTTGTCGTTATCGGAAATATTCGAGCTTCCCAATTAGGGCGAAGAATTTTTATCACAAAGCAAGCCGCTGGCGCGAAGAGAGGGTTGAAATGTGCCCTATGATGGTCGCTATATTTGTAAATGATTGCATAACATGACGATGTACAGTAAATAGGAATTGGAACGTTTCAGTTCCGAAAAACAAATTACCAGAGAAAAAATTTCTAATATTCTAATTTTCTCGATGCAAGTGGGAGGGATGAAGTTCTGCTGCATTTTTCCATGACATTTTAAGCAGTGTGTACCGGAAATTTCATATCTAAAAATTTTTGCAAATTGCCAGTATTAACAATTTTTTTAAATTAAATAAAATACGCATTAGAAACGGAAACTAGAATTCGTAGCGAAGAAAAATTGTATTTGCTATTTGTAAGCAGACACTGGTACAAAATATTGATCAATTTTTAAATGAAAACTATTCGAGTGAAACTCTACGATGTTGGATGCCTGGGTACACAGCGCCCTTGACATTTAGCCCTTTAAATAACTATGGTTATAAGTATTAACGTATAATTTAGTTTTACCGTAAATGTCTACCACGAATATAATTTGTTGCCTGATTTCCATGGAAAGCCACGCCTATGAATCTACTACGAATATAATTTGTAGCGTAATTTATTTGGAAAGATATATGATGTCGGGGGAATATCTAATTTATGTAAGCCTATATCCATGTGTCACCCACTAATAACTTTTTAACTCCCGAATATACTGCAACAAATGTAATAAATTTTATGAATATGATGCCACTACGACCATTACAAAGCGACCTTTCATAAAAGCACATATTCTGTGTTTACAAAACTCTGAAAATTTTCAGTAGACGAGTGTAGTTGCATCAATCAGCAATGTGTATGTATGTGTGTGTGTATATATATATATATATATATATATATATATATATATATATATATATATATATATATATATATATATATATATATATATTTATTGACCTCTATTCGCACGTAACACGTATATTCGCCATTTAACGATTTAATGTGCTGTAATTACAAACACATTATAATAATCACATCCCAATTCCCTTTGCGTGTTTAATTAAGCACTAGTACTGCACACACAATTCGTAGTAATTTTTCAAATATTTCCGGATCACACAGATTACAGTGGAACCTGTTAATGCGAAAACCTCTATAGGCTATGTAGAAAACCTCTGTTTATGGAAACAACTTTTCGATTCCTTCATTTTTCCTACAAAAACCATTATGTATTATGGACTATTTATATCTTTATCTAAGGATATTTCTTCACGCGTTTTTTTTTCTCTTTTACCTCTACTAATAGGACAGACTAACGTCTTTATCTCGGTGTAGGGAAGGTACGTGACGATCCTTCAGAATCATCTCTGCAGAACTGACTAAAGTATTGTGGCGTAGACTGCTTGGTGTGAATAAACTTCAAGAATTTACTTGTAAAGTACATACAGTATTTAAACAATATTAAAGCAGTCAACAAATACATTTGTAGAGTACATACCCCTGTGTTTAAGTTTAATCCCAAAACCTCCATAAACGAAACAAAAACTAGGGGGGGGGGGGGGGGACCTGAATTTATGGAGAAAATTCTATATATTGAAAAATATTACTTTCCCCTTAAAATTCCTTATAAAGAGGTTCGGCTGTATACATGTGAATTTTCCATCTTTACTATGGTCGAAAAATTATCTACACAAGTTAGAATAACAACAATTATAGAATCTCTTTATATTTTTCACTGCCACTTTCTTATTAACCTTCATTAAGTAAAATAAGATTCCTTGTCCAATTTTTACCTTACTTTACGAAGGAACAATCAATTTCAAGACATCTTTCAACGAAAACAAAATTCGAATGAGTGTAATTTCATTGTTTGCTAATGACTCGAGATTATAAAAGAACTTTACAACATATCAACTCTGATTAATGTGTATAGAAATAATAATACTTTTATAACAACTTAAGTGAGCAAAATAATGCAGTTCCTGTTAAATATGAGAGGATATTCCATTATAGGCTATTCACGGTAAAGTGTGCACTTTTGAAAGTCCTCTCATTTGGAATAATAGTAAAACAAATCTTTTTTATTTTAGCCTTAGGCGTAAACTTCCATGTACGGTGGAATGTATGCACTGTGTTTATTACTTATGTCAATATTGATTTGAAAAGGTGATTAAAGGATAAGAGATGACTCAAAGAAAAAAGTAACTAGACCCTAAAAAGTGCTCACTACCGTGAACAGCCTGTAGTGGACAGTCAACAGGGAATCCCATTGACTAACAGTCAACCAGTAATGTACTTTACTAAGTGGAGTAAGCGTTTCAATTGTGATTAGAACAAATGAGACGGTGGTAAGAAGGGAAGCAGACGCCAGCATAGATATCGTTCCCATAATGGGGGATAGGCCTGTAAGTGAGGTAATTCCACACGGTCTTGAATGCCAGTGAAAGCGTGCAGCGGGCAACATGTCAAGACTCCGAATAAAGCAGTCGTTGATTTGTACGAAATCTCGGCGACACGACACGACGCGGCACGTCGCGTCGTTCCGGGTAAACCACGGTTGGATGGATATAAATGATCAGCTGGAAACGGCGCGAGGACTGGACTCTCAGGCGCGTAATCATGACGAAGAGGAGGTCACTTCCTGTCTCCCGGCAAAACACCCCCCCCCCCCCCCCACACCGCCGCTCCCACCCGTCAACCCTACAACGCCCATGCAAATAGCCGGAGGTTCAAGGGAAGGAAATTTCTTCAGGCATTGCCTCCCTCTTTCTCTCGCTCCCTCTCACTCTTTGTGCGTGCGGGGGTGTGTAGAGGAAGGGCCATGTCGCATGCAAAATAGCCCCCCCCCTTTTTTTTTCCGCTAGCTTGGCGTCACGCCAACTGGACAAATCACGAATATGATGGACGACGAACAAAACTCGAGTAAAGGAGGGTAAAAAGGGGGAGGGAGGGGGGGCTCAGAAAAGAAGAAGCCTTTGGGGGTCGGGGAACTATGGCCGAACAAGAATCGCGCGGAAGAATAGACCCGTTCTTCGGCCTCGCTGACTATGCAAATCTCGGAAAACATGGGGTGTTTGCACTTTTGCTCGATTTATTGACATCGAGGAAGAGAGTTCACCGGGACCTGTTCGGGACAAGAGGTGGCGATTTAATATATATATATATATATATATATATATATATATATATATATATATATATATATATATATATGTGTGTGTTTGCTGTAATGTGCGAAATCTTAACGTCTGTAAAATACTACATCTAAACATGCAAATAAGCTCGCGGATTCGGCACAGCGATGTAATTCGAGAAGGGAAAGAGCCATAACTTAATTTGTCTCTGGGTTTTCTTGGAGGTGATGAAATTTAATTGATCACGCTTATCTAGTTAGGGTCTCGAAGGAAACGGCCGTAGTTAGTCACACCTTGGGCCGTAACTCAAAACCATAATAGTTTACTCAACGTATCTCGGAGCCCACTTGTACCTGGGTCCCAGCAAATCCAGCCTTTCTTTGTAACACTACCGTGTGAATAAATCTTAAAATAAATAATAGCTTGAGTCCCGGAATTTTTTTTTTTTTTTTTTTTTTTTAAAGATAAGTGCACTCGTGATTTAGAAGTTGGTAAACGTGGTCACTCCACAAATTTATACCAACTTTGCAGCGAGAAGCGAATTGTGATGGAGATAAGAGAGCATTCACATTTTTTTTTGAGTACCTCGGCATGAACAGCAGCACCAGCGAAAATGCGGTAAGTGATTATTGCCTAAATGCATTCAGTAAACACCGGAGATCGTGGCGGAACTACAACAAACATAGGAATCTGCTAAGATTCTGATAATAATATTGGGTCTGACTGACATGGTACTATGAGACTTGGCAAAAGAATATGAAGAGAGACTAGAAGAAGAGACAAGTTAGTGAAGCTGCTGCAATCTCGCCAGCTCTCTTGAGCATTTACTTAGTTGTGTGGATTCCACGGAAACACAGTGGATTGTTATCTCGTCCTTATTTCATCCAACTGCTTAACCGCTTTCGCCGTTTACAAAGGCTTTATGTAGCGGAGCTGGATCGGAATGGACAAGGACGTTTGCGCATTATGTTTATCCTTGGTTTTCAACGTTTTGCCGAAAAATTTCCTTCTCAACCCGAATCGATTTGATCAAATGATTTACCTCTTAGGGGATTATATAATTGTTTTTGTGTGCAAATCAGTCATAGTCCGCTGTCTTTGTAACATTCTATTTGCTTTCTTGTTCCATATGTTTGTGTCCGAAAATCAGAATGTTGTCAAAACCATCGCATGTAAAGGGACGTGGGCTGTGGTTTTCGTGATAAGTGTTCTCCATAAAGGAGCACATCCTAAACAGGTTTCCCAGAGCAGTCTTACGAGAAATGTATGCCAGACGTTAACAATATAAATGTTCTTGCGTAGGCGATACCGCCGTTTTTACTACTGTGCAATGGTAACTTCGTCTCAGCTTCTGAGTCATTTGGCTGCGTAGATGAAAACATGAGCGGCTGTAACAGAGTCCCATACACACTCCGTAGTTCCCCCTCGCTGGATGTTCCAGGGAGTGGAGGGGGTAAATGGAAGGGAGCGGGACCAATAAGGAACCCCCGCTGGGCGGCAGATTGCCTTTTCTTATTCTTACTGCTGCGAGCCCCAGACGAGATGGACCATTTGGAGTCGACAGTGCGCGAGACTTGCGATGCCGCTTGGGATGGTCAAGACGGATATGCTATTCGCCCCCCCCCCCTTACCCTCCAACAATCAACCCCCTCATCTTCTCAACCATCTCCATCACGCACAAAGAAACGTCTCTGTTTGCCCGAATAGAGAAAACAGCTTCTACAGTACACCCATCCTGGAGAATCGGGTCTAGTCAAGCTGGGTTCACACCGCGTGATCATTGAACTTGCCCTTTCCTGGAGTTTAATTATAGGAGTCATCTGGCATTAGTAACAACCGAAAAAAAAACAGGTATGTTACGAATAGCCACAGAGAAAACCAGTGCGCAGAGCTGTTAGATAACGGTGAAAGAAGTGAAATTATCCTGTGGAACTAAAGTAGTTTTATCTAGATGTCGGAAAGACTAGTTTAGTTGTAGTTCCTGTCGGTATACTTACTGCATTCTGCCTAGTCATTATATGGGTCTCATTGTAAGCAGTCAGATCTAATTTTATATATATATATATATATGAAACTATGGTATAATTTAACGTTAATCTTAGTTCGGGGCAGAAATTAAAGTCTATATTTTGTTACCAATTTACAAATTCGGTTATTGATTCATAAATATGGTCATCGAAATGTACCAAAGTCGGCAAAAGTCGCGGCAAATAGACCTTTGTGTACGATACCTATTCTTCTGTAAAACAGTATTTCATACTATAGCAGAAATGCTGTGCTTATCTTTTCTGAACAGATTTCTGTATTAAAACACTACTACTGCCACAGCTTGAAATTCTGAAGAAACAGATCACGCACAAAGCTTTATGCTATTTTCCATCGCCGCAGCCGCGATACCTACTTTCCTTATGGCAGGACATGGCGTTTAGAAGTTGGGAAATCTCGACTAGAGAGGCCCATTACGATATTCCCCTTGAGTGATAAGTAAAGGCTGTTCACGATAAAGTAAGCACTTTTGAAATTAACCTTAGAAAAAAGTCACTGCCCCCCTGCATGCATTTATTGTAATGAGCGCACTGAGTGATATTCACTCAGTAAGTTGGTAACGATGGATGGAAAGTAGTTCCTTATCTTAACGTCGAATAAAAAGTGTTAGGCAACTATTTGTGACATCTTACAATTATTTCTTTCACTTTCTGTTTTTTTTTTAATGCATCGAAGTGTAAGCATGAGCAACTTTGTAAAGTATTTACTTTGTTAATAATTTCACAATTTCATTGACCGACGCATGAATAAAGTGATGAGGCCTATACCAATGGTAATTTTACATAAGGCGGAGGAAAACACAACGTGCATGCAAGTAGATCTTAAGCAGGGCTTTCAAAGTGCTCATTTTAGCGTGAACAGCCTATATGTGTGTTTTATGTCAAATTACTGCCGGCCAAGCGACTGCCGGAGAAATAACATCTTTCAGTAATTGTGATCTGGAGTTGCGGAAGCAGAACGCCGCGAGAAACTCAGTTACACATTTCGCCGACAGAGTGTTCTCAAGAGGGAGGACAATGCAGGCAGCAAGTACCCGTTGTTACCGACGAAGACGAAACTCTTCAGCAACCCTCCCGGAACGGAGGCGCGGGCGCGGCCTATCGCATAATTCGAGTTGATGGACGGCCGGCATCCCGCAAGGCAGGAACCACCCCCTACCCCCTCCACGGCGCTTGCGAGAGAGAAGTTAAAAAGCCTTCCGAGTCGCAGGAAGCTGCGGAGAAGTGGATACGGGGGATGGACCCCGGAGATCTCTCCGAGGGGAGAGTCGCAGCGCCGTTTTGAGGAGCTCTTCGCCGACGGAGGCAAGGGTGCGTGTTGATCTACGAGCGGGCGTAAAGAAAAAGAAGCCCTCGGGATAAGGGGGGGGGGTGAATTTGGGGGGAGAAAGTGGGCGCGCGATGGCAGCTACGAGGAGACGCAGTCGTAAAAATCTTGGCGTGCCCGCGCAGCGGGGAGAGGGACCACAAGTGTTTTGAGCACAGCACACACCCCCAATCCTCTCACATCCCCTCACGAACACCCCTCCTGACTTCCTTCACGGCGTTCGGGTCCTTCCGACACCAAGTGCGACCAAGGAACGACCATGTCGAGTCTAACCTGAGGCTTTATCGGGGAGAGCGAATCCCGGGGTGTTGGGTTGGGGGAAGCGGGGTGTTCGACACATTTGAGCGGAGTGATGTAAGGGCCGGAGATCGCATTCAGTGACATTTGCGCGGAACGGCGAACCTTTCTGAGAGTGTCAGATGAGGGGCTGAAGTCTGTTCGCGGTTTCTTCACACTTTTTCAATCAAACATGTGAAAAAATCATCCCATGTCATGTTTCACAGGCGTTTTATACTTCTGTTATAAAAGTATCTTATTTTTTTGTAAATTTTAATTTTAACTATATTTTATTATTTTAATTATGACGTTTCATTTATAGATAGTATGAGCAAAAACAGGAAGAAAATAGGTGCGTTGGTAATACCTAGTAAGATAAAGTTCTTACGTCATGTATTATCGACGTGAGTACGAACGTATGCAGTACGTTGTCCCTTCGGTGTTGTTTTCTAAACATGGTTAATCTTTGTTTGCATGAGGCTGAGGAATATCATGAAAGTAGAAAATTTATCAGGGCTATATAACCGTGAATGGGTTATACACGTGAGCCGAAGGGGGTTGGCTAGGGTGGGAAGTGAATGTAACACAGCACATTGCCGTGCTCCCTTGAAACAGCGTAGTTTCAGCGAAAAAGTTAAACGATGTATAAATATATTAATAAATAATTCTTAAAGTGGCAACTACTTTCCGTCAATGCTGAACTTCTCGAGGAGCTTTTTTCCTTTTTTTTTTCAGAGGAGGCCGAGGTCATTCGTAAAATTTTTATGTTGGAGTATGAAGTGGATCCCTCCCAAGGGAGGCAGAAGGTGTCACCGTACGATGACCCGGCCACCCTGACTGATGCTTTGACCATACGAACACTCCACATCGCACGTGTGTTCTAAAAGGAGGCAATGCTTGGAGATTACCGTACCCAACTACGAGTGGTTCGTCGGACTGACTGATAGTGGCGGTGCAGAGTGAACCACTACACTCTTAACAACGTGCAAGAGACGATGGAGATATTCGCCCGACAGGAACCTGTGCAAGGATGTCAAGTGTTTAACCCTACGCTCTAGCAAATTATTTGCAATTTTAACCACAGTGACAAAGCGTGAATGGTCAATTATTTTCCAATGCCTGTATGGTAACGTTTCTACAGTTCCTCAGGAAAGAGTCCAATGCATACGGAAGTTCCCAACTTTGTACAGTAGCGACGCTAAACATTCCCATATTTTCCGACTGACATGTAGTATTATTTCCATACACTTTAAAGGTTAAAAACTTCCATTGCAGTTTAGGAAGTTTACCAGATTTTTTTTTTACTGTGTATAAATCACAGTGTTCTATATATAACATGTTAGGCAGAGGGTTGCTTTGTTGATACATACTGTACACGCCAGAAAACAGCGTCCGTTAAGGAAAATGCCTCCTGTGCGACAGATATCGTTCGTAGTCTATACTCCGTAGACTCATCAACAGCTGCTCCCAATATCACCGAGCACAAACCTTTTTTATTAGTCACCACATACGAAAAGGATTTATAATGATACTAGTACAGTGCCGTACAAAACATTTGTTCGGCGCAACGCCTAAAATGCTATACACTACAATCTAACAAATCCGAACAAATAATGGCACCGGGACCAGCTCGGATTTTCCGATGTCCGGATTATCTATACTAATATATAACTAGAAATTGAATTACACATTGCTCTTTTTTTTTTGTATCACATGTAGCAAATCCAAGGTATGTCTGTGGGTGAATCAATCTCAGAAACTTGTAACGAATGTTATAATGTAAATCACTTTTGTAGCATATATAACATCAATATTTTTACTGACATTTATTTTAACACATTTTAACACTATAAGTGAGTAGCCTATATCCACTACTGCAAGAACACCGATTCTGTTGGTGTCTGTGATATAACTCACCATCGTTCTATTGGTCCATACCACAACGGACATTCCTCTGTACTTTACAGCGTTCATTATTGGCCGATCATCAACCAATGGAGAGCCAAGCTGATATTTAGCCAATCAAATTTCCTTTGTCGTACAAAGGGATTTACAATCAATTATGTCCCTTCCAGTGGCTATGACAAATTAATTTCTATCGTTAGCAATATCACTGTTACTGCGCTGCCGTGTTCTTGTGAGGTCGTGTTAAACACTAGCCGAACAAAGACTGCACATCCATGAGAGTTTTGTTCTGAACAACAAAGAAATTATCAAATTAGCTTTGCTCGAAGCTTTACTCGAGCTTAGTCTGCAGAGTGTTAATAAAAAAAATAAAGGTTCGGTTTAACGGAACTTACGGACTAACGGAGTTCGGCCTGACGGGGTTACTGTTCATGTTTGTAGGTCACTGAAAGGGTTGAAGTATACGGTTGTCAATAAATGTTGTTTCCCTTGCAACTCCGAGAACATTTGCATATGATTAGCGAACGCAGCTATAGTTTCACGCCGGCAACTCCTCCTCCTCCCCCCCCCCAAAAAAAACCCACCCCCTCCCCTCCTCGTCATACTCCCGGTGATAACGACAGTCGCGGAAACATTCCGCCCAGAGATGCGAAGGCCCATAAACCGGCAGCGTTATTGCCGCGCAGGGAGGAGGGGGGTAGGGGTGGTTGAGGGGTAAAGCTTGCACAATGCAACGCGATAAAAGCGTCGCGAATTACCGTGGGTGGGGGGCGGTGGGGGGGAGGGTGCGCGGGTATGGATGGGAGTAAACGTCCCTTCTGGTGCGTGGACAGATTTTACTCATGAAAATTTACGAACTCCAAATGCCGCAGCTATGTTTTATGGCCTGCAGGGGATGGAAGAAAGAAGCATTCGTTTTATTATCTAAACCCCTCCCTCCCCCCACCACCTCACCCACACGGTCCCTTACACTCTACCGGATGATCGTGTTGTAGAAGCCGTGCAGCGTAGGGAAGAGTTCAAGTCCGGACAGCGTGCTAATAAACGAGGACGGTACGATAACAGTTGCACTGTGCTTGCAACACGAGATAATTCCTGTTGAGATCCCTCAGTACCGGATGCTCGACTGTTCGGGAGCACAGGATACCTAACAATCCAGAGGCGAATCAGCAGCTTACACCGCGAAATCCACGCCAGCTGAATGACGTCACAGGCGAGCAACACGTCAGTCCAGCTAAGGGTTGTTCAGTTAAGTGATCACTTTTGAAATCAACTTTTGAAAAATGTCACCGCCCCTACCTGCGTATATTTCAACCCTTTCAGACCCACTTTAACAAACGGTTTCCACCGCGTTGCAAACAAACAATTTTATGATGCGTGCTGTACTTGACGACACAACACTTTATTCGTTGTCACAGCCAGTGAGCTGTAGGCTATACGTTCGGCTGTAGTATTATGAACCAATCATGCCTTAAGCACCTGTCACACTGTCAAATCTTTCCATCACACTGATTCCAATATGTTTGATGTGTGGTCAAATAAAATTTTACTGTTACGACTGTCATCGGAACGACATAAACGCCGGTATATTTGTCTGAGAAAGTTACATGGCTTCAGTTTCCATCAAACATTTGAAGATAGGGCTGGTGCTAAAATTTCTATGACAAAAGTGAGCGTCAAGAAACGTGTTAAAATAACGAACAACTGCTGGAAACGGAGTAGGTTATGATGATAATCAATTAATTTAAAAGCTGTTTAGGCATGAATGCTATTTTAAGTGAATATTGCACATAACATTACGAGCTCAGAGGCATAAAATTTCATTGTGCAGGATAATATCTCTGATAAATAAAATTTGAATGTAGTAAAGAAGCGAAAATGAATTACAACAGCCCACACATTCTTCCTGTAATGGACTGCATGGAAAAAAAAAACACATGCAATGTTTCACTATGAAAATAATTTTTAAATAATGATTCAAATTAGATTCCCCCAGTAAAAAAAAATTAACAGCGTGACACATTTTCAAACACTAAATTTGTTGGAAGGAAAAATTTAATGGCCGGATTTCGTCTTCCCCCTTAAATGTCACATATATTTTAAGGCGAAAATTTTACAGTGAAACAGGAGCTTTAGACCAATAAGACGGTTTGCGAATCCTTAACCAACAGGTAGGATTATTGGTAGGAATAAGAAAATTTCGCGAATTTATTTTGGGACAAGATAGACGTCAAACACACATTACAGAGAAGTCAACTTTGCAATTGTTTCGCAGTTTATTATACACACCCTGCACTCATCTGACCCAATAGCAGACTTGCAAGGAAACAAGTAGCGAATACCGTACTGCCTGGTATGAGGAGCAGCCAATGAACAAACACTTGAGGCTCTAGTGTACACAGGACTGAAAAGTCTAGCATAGAGATAACTGAACTCGCGAAATTTTCCAATCCCTAATTATTGGTCATTGAGCTTCGCAGTGTGCAGTACAGACCAGAAATTTCCTACACGCGCGTAATGTACACAATTATGTGCACTGGGTCTGAATGATCTAACGGGCAGAATTTACTTACTATTTACTTTGATTTCACAGTTTTACTTAACCGACCCATTAACGAAGTGATGAGGCGCATGGTAACGTTAATTTTACATATGGTGGAAGAATACATACTGTGTGCACACATTTAAGCAGGGCTTTCAAAAGTGCTCAGTTTAATGTGAACAGCCTATAAAAGGAAATCTTTGAAAATCGAATCACTGGAACCCACTGATTCGCAGTGGAACTATTCGAACTTAGACTCAGTGGAAAACCACTAGTAGTATAAGGTATAGTCGAGGCGATCCAAGGCCACCATATTGTGTCCCGAACTTCCAGCTCTGTCATTCCGGGAACGCGTCCGCCATGGATTCCATGCGTATGGATTCCGTTATGTTGGTAGCCAGTACGCCGCCATATTTTAAGCCAGTATGCCGCCATATTGAATTCCCGTCATCTTTGTAGCCAGTACGCTGTCATATTGTTACTCGCTGTCGTTCGACTGCCATCTTTGTAACTTTCATACTCTTGCATTCAGAGGGTTTTCTCCGAGTGTTCCATTTTCTTTCCCTTTTTCAGTATTTCTTTCTCTTCCTCTCTGTTTTCCTTTCTCTCCCATTCGTTCACATCAACTGTTACTGGACGCTGCCATATTTGTTATTGGAGGCCGTCACTTTTGTTTACATTTGTTTCCCACATTAGTTCTGACATTGGCCACTAGAAGCGCCGCCATACTGGTACTGGAATTGGCCGCTAAGGCCGCTGCTTTTTTTAGAACTCAAAATACCATCTCGAATAGTGCGGGATCGAACTGTTGGATCTTGGATCGCCAGACTTACGCCTTAGACCACTCGGTTATCGCGACATGCGCTGGAACAAGAGTTTATAAGTAGTATATAGCTTGGAGACGAATAAATATTATCTTGCCTCTCATCAAAGATATTACATTTTTATTTCCTATGTAATTTTTAATGTTTTTATTGTAAGTATTTTTTGAAGTATTTATTTTTTTATTGTATCATTTTTATTTTTGAAGTATTTTTGAAGTATTTATTTTTTATTATATTATTTTAATTGTATTATTTGATAAAATTTTAAGTATTTATTTCAAGTTTTTAAATTCTCATTTACATATAAAAAAAATTTCACTATCCTAGACTTAAGTATTTTATTTACATGTAGGGGCTAACTTCTTATCTTTACTCGACATTACTTAACCTAACCACCACACTATAGTCAACATCATGAAAGGTGTACTTACGAAATAAAACACAGCAATACCATTTTTATACATAATTTCTGTACACATAATAAAATATACATAATCTTTAAAAAATATATTCGAAATGTTGGCGAACCCGAACGCTTCGAAGATGCTGCTACTAAACATTTCGTTTTCGAAACTGATAATGGCCTCATCTCGGAATAACACAGTATGTTGGGTGAACAAACCACATTCTTTTGCACTTACTTGTCTGAGCTTGGTGCAAAGATGTATCTTGTGAAGACAGAGATCGTTAGCGATACGGTGGCCATGGACGAGCACATGATGAGTGTTCAAAGGCAACTTACCGGCAGATTGAATGTGGCATTTGCACAAAATGAAGAGACACTAAAAGTACTTAAAGATTCCGTAGAGCATACATTCGCTACCTCGATTTCCCAACTCGCCACGACAATGGATATTCAAAATTACAACAGGAACATATTGGATGTCTGCAGACAGCAACAGTGAGAATCTTTATTCAGTACAGCGTCGGACATTGCCAGCGAACTACATCGGGCGACTCAGTCTGTTCGCTTCAAGTATTTGGTCGCCAAGAAAGCCAAAATTTATCGTGACCATATAAACGAAGAAAATTTTAAACCCATTACTCATTGTCTCGATGTACTGAGAGAGAGCTATGGAGCACCCATAATTGTGAAGACTGAGATGGATGATACTGCTAGGCCTATGAAGAAGCGAAAATATTATTAAGTACAGTCAGATCGGACGATGGATCGGATATGGATTTGCCACACAAGAAGAAAGTATGGAAGAAAACCCTAAAATCTAATGCTCTGATTCGATGGTATCTACAATCGTACACATCTCGTAATAATGATACAATGTAAGGTGTATACAGGCACAATGATAAATGCTTCCTTGGTGCTGATGAAATAGAGTTTCTACCTGGTGGGAGCATCCAAGTTGGCAATTACACGACACGTGGAACACCCGGGCTATATGAACTACTATTTTGCAAGGAGCCCCAGGGTTTTACAGAATGTGACCTGCTGGGATACAAGACTTTGCTTGAACTCACATACGCACTTTACCAAGATGACGATCCAGAGACTGGTGCTTATAAGGATGAAGATCACGAAAAAATAGACATTCTCACAGACCTCTTTGGCAGTCTAGGTGATGTTCTAAAGAAGATAGGTGATGGCAAGAACATTGACTACGTATATTGGGATGATCCGAATGAACTGGTCGATAGGCTGCAGCTACTGCTTGCTTCACAAAGTGTTGGAAATTACTCCCACACCAATGTGATAGTGTCAATCATAGAAGAACTTAAGGAGGCTGGCTACATACGATGAATCGACTGGATATCGCCAATGAACTGCATGCGGCTACCACGCGCAAATACCGCCATCGAAAGGTCATGATTTGTGGGATGAACAATCTGTTTCAATCCTACCTTTTCGAGATGATACCATATGTTCAAGTCAACAAAGACTACAAATACATGTTGACAGTCATCGATGCCTATAGCAAATTCGCCTGGGCCAGGTTGGCCAAGTCGAATAATGCACATGATGTCACTGAGGCCATCGCAGATGTGTTGAGCGAAGAACACATCCCGGCCAATTTGCAAACCGACCAGGGCAAGGAATTCTACAAAGCAAATTTCAAGACCCTGATGAAGAAGCATAACATAAATCATTATTCCACATACAGTAATCTCAAAACGTCAATTGTCGAGAGGTTCAACAGGACTCTGAAGGGCAATATGCGGAAGCATTTCTCAGCAAACAGTAGCTACAAGTGGCTTGAGCTACTGCAGAAACTCGTTAGCGAGTATAATTCAACAGTGCACTCGACCACTCGCATGAAGCCCGAAGATGTCAAGGACGACTCCCTGGTTCGGACTGGGTATGCTATTCCGAAGAGGAAGGACCCATGCTAGCCTAAAGCCAAGATCGGTGACCTGGTGTGCATCTCCAAACAGAAAGTTGTCTTCTAGAAAGGATACACAGCGAATTGAAGCCCTGAACTGTTTTGTGTGCGATGTGCAGGGCTTCAATTAAGAAACAA
Source organism: Dryococelus australis (assembly GCA_029891345.1). Classification (NCBI taxonomy): domain Eukaryota; kingdom Metazoa; phylum Arthropoda; class Insecta; order Phasmatodea; family Phasmatidae; genus Dryococelus; species Dryococelus australis. The sequence continues at coordinate 26,871,027 of CM057007.1, read as the reverse complement.
ATGTAAACAAATATGGCGGCCTCTAGTAACCGCTGATGTAAACAAGTGAACTAATGGGAGAGAAAGGACAATATGGCAGCGTACTGGCTACAGATATGGCAGTATCCAATATAATGGCATGTTGGCTTAAAATATGGCTGTGTACTGGGTAGCAACATGGCGGAATCCAATATGGCGGACACTTGACCTGAATGACAGAGCAGGAAGTCCGAGATCCAATATGGCGGCCTTGGATCCGGGTCCGGACCCTGGACCCTGCACCAGCTTCGGCTATGCCCTACTACTACTACTAATTGTTTCGGTGAAAAAAAGATTACTGATTGAATTAGTGACGTGAAACAATGTCACTTATTGAATAAGTGTCGGGTAACTGTATGTAGTGACGCGTTAAATATTGTATTTATTGAATTCGGCCAAACAATTCCGTGAAATAAACGTATCTGCGACAGTTTACTATTTATATTGCGCAAATTACCGTAATTTAAAAATGTATAAATAAACTCTAGAGGTAGCTGGTATTAAACCCACAGACACCGCCTCACTTCTCTGTTAAGCAATTATTTTACTCCCCCCCCCCCCCCCCCCAAATTTTAACTGTCCGACATCTTACCAGGGAATAGAACCCTGAACCACCACATGCAAGCCTGCACGCAACCAATTGTGCCACAAAGGTCAGCTCCATATGTGCTATCAAGTCATGCTGACTAACAAGAGGAAAATATATGTTTTAAAGTTCTTAAATTGTATGCCCTTATTTTTCGTTTTTGGTTTAATTGGTACCGTCACGATTATTAAAACAAATATTACATATGAGTGCACTCTCTTCACCACTTTATATGAAGTTTAAACCTTCGAACAGAGCGCTGTGATGAAAACATTAAAACGAGATGAAAGACGTAAAAACGGAATGAAAGGCTGAATATTCATATATTATTACCTCGTAAAATGGTGTTTTGATAGACGAAACACATTGCAGAAAGTATGCAGTATTGATTTTATTAGTTTATTCGTTGCTATTTGACTTGATACACATTGTTTAACGTCCATTTTCTAACGTTGTTTGACGTCCGTTTTTACAGGCCGTTTAACTGATCCATCAGTCAAAAAACAAACCACTGAAAAACAGTGAAAAAAATGACTGACTAATCAGTGAAAAATGTCACAAAATCAATAAATGAAGGAAATGTGGCTTTTTTTTATTCATTGATTCATGAGTTAAATTCACTGAAGTGACTGTTGTATCAGTCAGGTACTGATGACTGATTAAAACAGTGAAATTATCACTGATTCAGATTTAGAGTGCAATTTTAACACGTTGAAAAAAAAAGACTGGTTTATCCTCTGTTCGTATTTTATTAAGTGTTATAAAATTCTAAGTTAAAATAATGTCGCACCATTACACTCCTATACTCGCAAGATTATATTCTTGCTATCTGCACTATCATGTCTTAACGATATTATCGGTTTAATTGGAAATACTCCTGTTTACAGTGCAGATGTCCAATAACGATGGGGAATGCTGAAGATATTAAATTCGTGCGGGGAAATGCGCGAAACACGCAAACGAACCATTTTATTTAAAACTAAATGATGGTTGTTATTATTATCAACATTGTACGATTTATCAGTAGTCTTGGGCAGTGGCGGCTGCTGAGGAAGGGCTGCAGTGCGCAGCCCTCCAAATAAAATTTCACGGCACAGACCCCTATTTATCTGCTGCTCAGCAAATAATACTGCGTATGAATACGGAGATTATTTCACAGCCAGTGTTTTTTTTTTTAATGGATGAGACTCTTGTCAGGAGAGAAATGTTTTTTGGAAATGTTACGTGGTGGGGCGGCATATTCTTCGCCCCGATTTCAATCACATAATCAGAGAGAGCAGCGCGCGCCCCTGCTTTCACACAAATACTGTTTCCTGGAACTTGACGAGGCTACCAAAACTGAAACTTCGAATTCCACTATTTAACAGAATGTGCTGTACAGTTATAAAATACATCTTTTGTAGGCAAACTTTCGCGCACCATTCTTTTGAAGTTGTTAAATTCATATCTTTACGATACTTATATTTATTTCGAATAGTTTTTATATACAGATATCGTCAAAACTCGCGTGAGCTTCAAATGTAGTGTGTTGTTATATTCTGAATAAGTTTGTTGTTAATGATGAGCCATGAGCATAGGTCAAAAGCAGGGTTGAACTGTTGTTAATGTCGTATTGTGTAAACTTGTAAGTAAGGGATAATTCTGTGCTTAAAATTTAAAACCTTATTACGGCAAAGATTTTGAATTACGATAATAAACTAGAGCTTAAGAATTTGGGACTAACAAGGCCACAGTTAAGTATAACAAAACCACAAAGCCAAGGTGGTAAACGCAGTGTTGCGTATACGCTAAAATTCAACGTAAGTACATAGAATTTCGCGTAGTGGCTATGCGAGTGTGAAGGTAGAAATTCTTTGTTTTGTTTATTTTTATTTTTTGCTAGTGAAACCTTATGATCGTGTGTGGAATGTCAATGAGGTAAAAGATTTGAAATACTTTGGGAGACAAAGTTGAAAGACATAAATCACGTTCACAGCATATAAAAAAAATGCTATAAAATTTTCAGTGATTGGTAAGGTGAATATTCACTGCCAGTTAAACAGCGCATACAGGTTGAAGAAAGGATTTTGTTTACAAATATATTAATCAAGATATGCCACTTTCATCTTATACTTTAAATTTAACATAAATTTTGTATGTACTGTATGTAAAATGGCATTGGGTTTTAAAAGTATGTTTTAGTATATTTAAGTTATCATCATCGTTAGTACATCCAGTAGAATTAGTATTATCATCTTACCACGTAGGTACTGATCAGAAGTCATATAACCTACACAAACTTAAAACCAACAAACACATGAGCTAGTGATTAGATCTGAACCAGTGGCCACAGTATGTTGTTGACGATTACAAATCGAGCGATGATACATTTTTCTTTAAACGACCACAAACCACACTTAATTTTGGTATTTGACTACATAAGCTACACATACATACGCCTGTCGTACGCAATTAATTTATCAATGGCCTATTTAAAAAAATGTTATTTATAACGGTCTGCGTAACGATCACCACAGCCCTCCCAGTTTCAAAATTCACCAACCACCACTGGTTTTGGATACATGGTATGTAATTCATGTAGTCAAACTTCCATACTGCAAAATTGACACATACTTTGTCTGGAACAGAATTGAATGAAAACCTTTCAGAAAAAGTATGTTACTACCTGAACTATATATTCCAAAAATGTCTACGATACTTTGCATTAGAGTTTAGGATATTTAAATAACTTAATCAAATTTTTTATGTATTTTATATATTAAGATTTATACTGTTGTCTCTATAAACTATCATCTTCAAATGATTAGTTAACTGGATTACTGTAACTATTTGTTTTGGCACACTGATTTAATATTCGCGTTTTCTGAAGTAATTCAAGTTAGGTAATTCATTGTTTGTAAATAACGTTGGTTTAGCATATTCTCCATTTTCAGAACTGCTCTATTTGTGGACAGTATAACGCGGCACTTCCCGCAAAAAAAAAAAAACAGCCTAAAGTAGAGTAGCAGAAATACGTCTTGTAGATTTTCAGAATCATGGCTCTCAATACGCGAAGTTACATCCGATTTGTAAGTCCAATGAAACTCCCGTCGAGCGCATCTCCATCTTTCTCTTCCCCCCCCCCCCCCCCCGAGTTCGTTGCGTGCAGAAGAATCCGGGGTAGAACAGACAAACAAATTCGGGATAGCTGAATATTCCCGGAATGAATTTCGACAGACGGTTGTATCCAAGTTTTACAGCCTTGCAAGAAAAGCGACATCCGGGGGCCGATTCCGAAATCGCGACTGGCATCCGCGAACGACGCTAGAATTCACTCGCCATGGGCGAAGGCAAGCGGAAACTGCGATCTACACGAGAGTAAGAAACGTCTCATACGAAGACGACGGATGTCGCGATACGAAGGCATATGCACATGCTCACTTCCTGCCCACGCTGCGTTTGAGGCATCGCATCTGATAGGCGGAGACAGTGAGCTTCTTATGTCCGGTTTCACCATCGTGGTTCGAAACTCGATCCGAGATCGGATCTAAGATCGACACAGAAAACTGTTGCACCATTCTAGTTCAGAACTGGACTGTAGATCGAGATGAAGTTCATTTCGAACCGCCGGAATTGGCGGTCTGAAATCTCGATCCGAGATCAGCAGCCATCATCGACAAATGTAGTTTGAAAATACGCCAACAGACAGAACTACGTTCGAGTGTTTTTTTTTTGGGAAATGAAAACATTATACGCACTTGAATATTATTCAGTAAAATTCGTACAACAATAATTAACTTAAACCGATAAAAAATCGCACATCTAGTTCTATCGATAGTGAAAAATACGACTACATCCATGACGTCATATATTATGAACCAATAGCAAAATTTGTCTCATACTTAATCTCGATCTCTCACTTTGGAACCAAGATCGACGAATCGGGAGATCCAGAATCATTCAATTTCGTTGGTGCAACACTTTTACATAGGAACCAAGATCAAACTGGTTCCTGGTTCGGAACTAGGATCATTCGATCTCGGATCGGGGAAGATGTTGGTACAGCCGGACCTAAGGGGCACACGAATCAGAGGAGGAAAGAGAGATAAATAAGGAGAGAGAGAGAAATATACTGAAAGAGGGAGAGAGAACGTGAGACCTATAATTCGGATTACTAACACGATATGCGTCTGTCCAAATATCCTTTCAAAATTTGCACATCCTCTTTGAACAAACTATATTACTCGTTGAAATGAACCAGCAATTCTGAAATTAATAAAATGGAATGTATACTCAATTCAACTTTTCTGAAGCTCTGCTATAATTCTACTGTCAGGATATTTCTCCGCCTCATACAAACAAAGCTTAGAAAATTACACCAGAGAGCCAACGCACCGCATTCGTGCGCACTCAGTGTAAGAATATTGTTCATAAGAACTATTTCTTACTAAAGGCTGTTCACGATAAAGTGAGCACTTTTGAAGCCCTAGTTACTTTTTCCTATCAGCCTATTTTCATCCTTCCGCCATTTTTTTTTTTTTTTTAATAAATATCGCCATGTAAGTAATACACACACTGTATTTATTTCACCGGACTCAAAAGTTTATGTCTAAGACTACAATAAAAATATTTATTGACTACTAAACTAATATAATGGGCGTCAAAAAGTGCTCACTTTACCGTTAAAAGCCTATAGCTGGCAGAGAAACCTATACAATACTTCCGTGAACCCTTACAGCACACGCCACCAAAATGGCATCACCAGCCAGTTAACATCGCGTAACGCCTTCGCCAATCAGCGCTTGGTAACTGTGCGTGCCAGACGGTAACCAACCAATAGGGAATCTTTACACAGCACGATGTAGCCAATCAGACACCATGCCCGCAGCTCACATAAATGGGACTGCCACATCACTTCACTTCTGTGTAAAGGCCGTTCATGTTATAGTGAGCACTTTTGAATTCAACCTTAGAAAAAAGTCCCTGCTCCTATCTGCACATATTTCAACGGGCGCACTGAGTGCCATGCATGCTGTAAAGTTGGTAACGAAGGAGGTAGAGTAGTTCCATGGCTTAGCATCGAATTAAAAGTTCTAGGTAGACATTTGTGATGACTTACATTATTTACTTCGCTTTCTGTTTTTAATACATCTTAAGTGTAACAATTAGCAGATTTGAAAAATATTTACTTTTATAATAATTTCATAGTTCTACTCAATCGACGCATACATAAAAGAATGAGGGCCATGGCAGTATTAATTTTGCACATGTCGGAAGGATACATAACGTGCATACAAGTATATCTTAAGCAGGGCGTTCAAAAGTGCTCAGTTTACCGTGAACAGCATATACCTTCTTATACTGTGCTAGCGTGAGTTTATCTGGTTCACCACACGATGGCGTCACGAGCAAACTGCGCGATTATGGTGCTACCTCGTGTCGGTCCTACGTTACAACATCCAAAGACGCAGACAAACGATTTTATGACTTCGCTCCCATAACATTCTTTATATTCAGTTATCTCATAAACACTCGTCATGTTCTGTTGCTTCGTCGCAGACGTACGCACAGTTCCCAAGCGACATGCAGATTGCTTTATCAAGTACAAACCATTCACAGTAAAGTGAACACTTTTTTAAGTCCCTACTAAATATTTCCTTTCGGGAAATTACTATATTTCCGCAACATTTAATATAAATATTGCCACGTGAAGGATATCAACAGTGTACATATTTCACTGCTCTCAAAAGTTAAAGTCTGAGGCTGCGAAAAAAAAAAAAAACTTATTTATTAGTCGTTAATGCATGTTGGAAGGACCTCAAAATGGTTCAATTAACCGTAAAAAGCTTATAAAAAGAGATCTGTGCAGCAGGGGGGAAAAAATTACTCACCCTCATCTGCAGCAACTGAGTTCTCATGTACTCTGCTCGTGTGGCTTGGTCTGGTCCGGCAACGGGAAACGAACCCATATACTGCAAGCAGAAGAGAATCAGTCTCACTCACTGACCTTCTATCACAATGAAAAACACAGAGCTCACAGTTTTACCACTTAATTAAACATGCAACGAAGGCAGAATTTGTACGTTTATAAATAATGAAACGGATAGATTAAATAAATTTGTGATGTTTAAAATACGAGTATATATGTGCACGTATATGTATAGACACACATACATACATAATATATTTAATACACACACGCGCACATCGAAAAATGTTATTTGGGGCAATATACTTACGTTCCTCCTCCTTTTTTAGACAACCGAAATATGCAACTTGAGTTATGGTGAATATCATGAGGCTAATACACTACCTACCAAAAGGTAATTGGGCACCCGTGAAGATAGGTAATTCAGTACGTCAGTTGACTTGTGTTTCACGGCCTTCGGCGTAGGACCACTGGTGTTTGTCCGTGGTAGCATGAACACAGAGGCCTACTGTAACATTCTGGATAATGAAATGCTCCCAGCATTGTGGCGTTTTTACCGAATGGACCTGTGTTACTTCCAGGATGACAACGCCAGGTTCCATGTTTCAAGGGCTACTATGCAGTGAAACGCCGACAACGATGTTCGCCGATTGGACTGGCCCGCCCACAGCCCCGACCTCAACCCTATAGAACATCTTTGGGACGAATTGAATCGCCGGGTGAGAGCTCGTCAGGCGCGGCCAAAATCCATCGCTCAACTCATGGAATGGTTGCAAGAGGAATGGCGACGAATCCCCGTGGATGTCCTGCAAACACTCGTAGAGAGCATGCCAGACAGGATGGCTGCTGTTATAACCGCAAGAGGTGGCCCTACGAGATTCTAACGAGGTGACAACCACCGAGCAAACTTGGTGGACAGGTGCTCAATTACTTTTTGGTAGATAGTTTAATATCTACAGTGTATAACGAATGCATTCTATAGTGGTATCAACATCCACTTAGTTAACAGGATTCTGGCGCGAGATAAGGAACACGACCTTAAGATGGAGCAGCAGCGGAATGCATTCGTGAAGAAACGGAGAATACCCCAGAGAAAGGCAAATCTCATTGCAAGTCATAGACATTTCCCCGCAAAGAATGAATACGTTGCCACGTTGTCTCGATATCCGCCACTAGATGTCACCACTGCGAACGCATTCTGCAAACACTTGCACCAGGTGGCTATGAAATTAGTTAGAAGATGAAATGTTTATAGGCTATTCACGGTAAAGTGAGCACTTTTAAAAGCCCTATCATCTGGAATAATAGTCAATAAATACATTTTACTGTAGCCTTAGTCGTTAACTTACAAGTGCGGTGGAATCTACATACTGTGTTTATTACTTACACGGCAATATTTATTTAAAAAGGTAGTTAAAGGATAAAAAATGGCTGAAACAAAAAAATAACTAGGGCAGCAAAAGTGCTCACTTTACCGTGAACAGCCTATATATTTAATGCGTGTACAGCACACACTAGGCCACCACGTTGGAATGGCCACACATTTATGTAGTGTGTATATTATTATACCCACAGATACACACATAGATTTTATATCTACATAAGCTTGAATGTAGGCTGTGGTTAACCTTTTAGGTACGTCTTACCATGCACATACAGACTTGACATTTCTGTGCTATTAAATTCTGCTGTTTAATTAGTTGGTTAGTTGGCTGGGTTTTCCCAATAAATAGGGTTACATATTGAAACAACTTGTTGCCAGCTTTCAGTCTTAACAGTACGTAATAGCGATCTCTGAACACATGCAATAATGCTGGCTGGCTTCACTAACACCAGCCCGGACCAAGTTATCCATGGTACTCACGTTCACGTGGATTAGTGTTCGTGTAACGGAGAGTTGACCGTTATTAGATTCTTCATTTAAGTAACGCGTTTTTATGCCAACCACGTAAAACAAACTCATGCAGTGTGAAGTGTAACCAGCATATATATGTATGTACGTGTGTGTCAGTGTGTGATGGACCCAGGTGGAAATCACTAACAGCCCGGTTCACGCGAAGGCAGAACAGAAGGCACACTTACGGTAGTACATACCTCGTACAACAGACTAAATTTCATGCGCAACCTTTGTGCATGTGATCTTTCAGCGCACAAAGATCAGAATAATTAAACATTAGCATGAATTCACTGGAAGATAGGACACAAGGCAGTTCAACTCTACACAGAAGCAGTCGATACGTGACGTAGTTAATTTTGGAACTAGTACTTTTATTCAGTTTTCTCAATTTAATATTCTGCAATTTTTTCTGAATAGTGTCCTTTTAAGACCCTGATGGAAATCGGCAAAAGCTGAGTGATAACAACAAAATCCTGCTGCAGCTGATCCCTATACTAACGTAGTATAAACTGGTCAGTGTCAACCTTATTCTTCAGTATTATTAATAAATAAATGTTACTGCTTCTCAAGAAAATAAAAAATATTATGTTTGCGAATATATTAAATTCAAGTTTCTGTGCGTAGCTCAGGGGAACACAAATTAATCTTCTCTGGTTTACTGTGAGAAACTTTAAGCTCGTATGCTAAGTACTTGAAAATTACAACAGGGTCTCGGTTGAAACCTTCTAGAACAAATGGCCGACGCTAGTCAGTAACATCCGTAAACCATGCTTGAAAAATGTTATCTGTTGTGTTGATTCGATGCTCTCGCTGTGTGAATAATCTTTATTATGCGAACCAGGACCTGTAGGCTGCTTTCGTAGCGTGTAGAGTAGGGCGTGGTACTTAATACGAGGAGTCTCAGCTCTTTTATACGTTGACGTAAAGAATGCTTCTACCTCCTAAAACGCTCTGAACCTCGCGAAAAGGGGCAAATTTATCTCTCGCTTAACGCTGGCAACAAAATTACTTAAAACGTTTGTCAGGGGAAGTATTTAGAACACCCTAATGATCTAATTAAAACCCTACTCCCGGCCTACTTTCAGGCGAGGGTCCTAGTCTACGTCTGCTCACAATGGCGACTGCTGGAAGAGAGAGCGTTAAACTCGACTGACTGGAACTAGCTTAAGGGGCCTACCGTTCCAGCCAATCACAAGTCGGGATTTGAACCTGTGGGCCAATGGGGAGCCAAAACCTTCCAAAACCCCTCACCCCTTTCAACGGCCTAACTGCTCAAAAAAAAAAATCAGAATACGTGGTCTCAAAACGGATACAAAAATTAAATTAAATCAGAAAAATTCACAACCAGAGACCGAAAAAATAAAAATATAATTTACTTATTAAGAAACACAAAAATGCATTCTAACTAACACACTCAAGTTAAAACACGTATAAGATTGCCATCGTACAGCTAAATTAAAATATCCTACATGTGAAATTAAAAAAATAAAATTAAAACAAAATGAAATTACATTAGTGACATGTGTAGCAAAAATTTACATAAAATCGCAAATAAAATATTATGCAAAGCTGGAAAATATGGAAATTATAAAATTAAAAAAATTATATATGTTAATTGCACGAACACACAACTTGCATTTTGAAGGTGTTACAAATATTATACGAATATTTTAGTGTGTCAGCAATGAATATGTCAGTATACGTTTTTGGTTTTGCCAGCAAAAGCTTTGTAAAGCTTGATCAAAACTTGAACGTGAATTATTTATCTCTCAACAACTGCTTAGGATTTTATGCTCAACAGTTGCAATATAAAAATACAGAAGTAATACTTTCCAGGATCTTGAAGTTTCGGGCATTTCATCGTTGATAGGCTGTTCATGGTAAAGTGAGCACTTTTGAAATCCTGGTTACCCCATTCTGTCAGCAAATTTATACACTCGTAGGATTTGTTAATGTAAACACTTCTATAAGAGAAATAAACAGAGTATATACATTCCATCATAATCGAAACTAAAAGTCCGAGGTCACAATGAAACTATTTATTGATTATTATGTCTGATGAGACTGCTTCGAAAAGTGCTCACTTTACCTTGAACAGCCTCTAGTTTCCCGTGATATGCCGTAAAACGTCGCAGACAGATTTTTTTTTTCGCTTTTGGAGGAAATTTGATAAATTAATAATGGTCGCGGGTGTGCGTGATCGAAGTTTTACCGAAGAGTTGCGTAACGGAAATTCCATCGAAACTGAAGTATTTCATTAATTATTTAATCAAGCAGAGCACGGATACTGCGTAGAGGGCTTCAGATTTTATTAATACACTTTTTCGTCTGGTTGCTTGAGAGGAAATCAAGATTATTTAACATTTTCCACTTCGGATTAACAGTTGCCCATTGAGTGTGTATTTTGCAAAAGTACAAGTTATCATAGTATATGATTATTATAACCAACTTAACACTTGTTTACGAGCGGCATTCGACTATTAAAGAACATACTGTAGATACCCACGTAATTTAAAATAAAACTGTAAACAGTACCAAGAAAATTAATACTTATTAGGAAAGAAAATATTTTAACGTATAAAAAAAAAAGCTTGCAAACCGTGGCAGTTGAAATTATGATACTGCATAAACAGCGGTTGCACAAAATCTTTTATACGAATATTCCAAATTTCATGAAAAAGCATTCACACAGCAGTATTAGCGGAATAATTTGTCCTCCTACTCTAAAATACGCACGCGGTACCTATTAACGAACACACACACAAAGAGAAATAAATGTTCTATGCCATTAAACAAATGTGTTTCCTCTATAAAAAAAAAGCGTAATCCGCTTTTTTTTAAACCCCTCTTCGTTGTCCTTATTTCCCTTCGCGCTTTGAGCTTACGCGGCAATATTGGAAATTAAAAACCACACACTCAGCTGTGCATTAATAATACGTCGCCACGTGTGTACACAGCTAGCATGCGTAAAAGCAAATGGCTAGAAGGGCAGTAATAGCAATATACGCTTTATTTAATTGGAAAAAAAATAATCTAGAAATATATACATTAAATTTTTACATGTATTAAATGTACATTAATTTTCTTATAAGAAAGAGAAAGTACAGATGTTTCAAGTACGTGGTATTAATTCTGGTACAACGTCAATTTCGCGTAAAATGTCGTTGCAAGAAGATCGTTTAAAAGTATGAAACTTCACACGAGTTACGTATACATGTGTGGATGGAGACAATTAGGCACTACGTATGGCGTCATATGTAGTAGCTCATACACTACTATGTGATTACATGTAGATTTAGAGCGGTACTAAACAACCTGCAGAGGGACGCAGCACACCATATGTAGGAACTTATGTTGTGTGACAGATGAACACTTACAAACAGCGCAAATGCAAAAAAAAAAAAAAAAAAACAATAACTAGAAATATCACTAGGAAAAATATCTACTGTTACTGGAAATAATTTACTCAGCAGAGACGTCGCAAGAAAATGTGAAATTTAATTACAATTCTTGTAGTCAAATTAATTCTCTCCGAAAGGTAAAGTTTAATCAATTTGCAGACATGATTTTATCTGTGGCCTCAGCAACACTAACATCTCCTGTGACTGAAGCGATCCATTTACTTTGTGCCTCGCGACTAAAATTTATAACTTCCGGAAAAAAAAATTAACTTAATTAATTTGTCTCTTTGCTCCAGACTCGCTCAGTGTTTTAAGCAAAATACTTATAATGCCAGTGTATACATAGTTATATTAAACAAGGTCCAGTTCATCTTGAATAGAAAAGTTCGTCTATACTTATTAGTAAAAATAATTCGTTGACTTAGCTGATGATAATATGAAACGTATAATTCTTTTTGCCTTTCTCGAAGTTCTTGGCAGTCGCATCTGCGTGGATGTAGCAGGACCTCTCTCATGGAGGACTTCCCTATTCAGGCTCTCGGGCCTGCAGTGCCATTACAGTCCCAGCACATTTAAGCACACGCTGCAGTTCGAACCAATTACCTGAAAAATATACGCGGGCGGCGACCGATACACGCTCTTCTTCTTCTAAAACTTGCTTCGCGTCCTCGTCGCATTCGAGAAGGGCTGTTTCCAGGTTCGATGTAGTATAAACTATAGTCCATTCACGACTGGAAGGGGCTTATGAAAAAAAAAAAACACCCTAGCTATGCATGCAGCTAATGGCTAGGGTATATTTTTTTTCAAAGGTTGAGTTTCATAAAGTCTGTTCCAGTCGTGAATGGACTGCGTGCTAAATCCACGTGGGCTAGCGTCCTGCCTTCGAACACCAAAACGAATATAAATTCCCTTCAAGCTCTTAGTTAAATAACGCCTGTTAAAACCGACCAATCACGAGAATGCTAGAGTCAAGAATTCCTCATCACGTCACTTAGTTACCATGGCGACGGATAAATAACTGCTCAGACACTACGGCCTTCTAAACACATTACAAAAATTATCAGACTTGAAAGACATATAAACGTGTCCGACAACAAAATAAAATCAAAATTTAAACGAGCAGTGAAATTACATACTAATTAACACAATTAATGTGCCAATGAAAAAATAATAGCTGTGAAATAATATTACGTCTTGCAAATACAGGGCCCACGTGCGAGAATCCGGGAGTGAACCGGCCCGGGGACCGAGCCCGGCTAGCCTTGGTGTGGAGGCGAGCAGTCTAACCGCTGAGCCACCGCGGCCCCTTGGTTCGTAATTGAAGCATAAGCAAAGCATACAACTTCACGATACCGTCACATGCTTGCAAGGCTTGTTGGATAAACACGCGCGGGCAAGGACGTACATGCCAATACAGGCCACAAAGTGCGTTTTGCGCTACCGCCGATTCGGTTGTGCTTTGCCGCAGATTCTGTTTTGCTTCTCGTGTTGGTTGATTTGTTTCGTCAAGTCTGGCGTGGTATTCTGTACAGACAGTGTGCATCTTCATCCCATACTCTCTCTTGGGCCCCGAGCAACCCGAATAATTCAGAAATCCCGCGGTGGAATGCTTTATTCCGAAGTTTGTGCGTTCGTCCGAAAGGTCTCGAGAATACGATGACTTGCGTATTTTTGGACTTTGGTCGAGAAGAGAAATTTATTTCCCCGCAAATTATTTGATCATGTATTACAGCAGGACTAAATATTCATTTAATATTGGCAACCACATGAACATTTAATGTAACTAAATATTCATTTAATATTGGCAACCACATGAACATTTAATGTAACTAAATCCTGTACAGTGAATTATAAACATCATACACTGCAACTAGAGTGCTTTAAAACAAAAGGAGTCTGCATATTTCTTAAGTTACTTCGCTAAACGGTATGAATAGTTTAGGTTTTTTTTTTTTTTTTTTTTTTTTTTTTCTTGAGACGCGTAACACTCTTCGTCAGCGATCAGTTTACCGTAACAGAAAATCGATGCTTTGGAAGGGCGCGATATTTCGGTCAACTCCAAATACGTCTACTAAGTGCAGAGGTTTCCGGAAGCCAACACAGAAGAACCAAGCGCAGTCCATTCACTGTTATTTTTTCAACTTTTGCCGACTGAAACCTTGCTGAAGTTATAATTCCAGTATAAATCTTGCACCTTCGTGCAAACAAAGCTTAACCAAGTCTAGAAAAATACACCAAAGGAACTGCGCACCGCATATGTGCACTCGCACTGTAATAATATTTTGCGTAAGAACTACTTCTTACTAGTCATTATCGAAACACATATTTCCTTTCTGTTATAATTAAAATTAATTATCTAGTAAATATTATAACTTATAAATAAAATGTAAATAGCGCTCGATTTAATCAAAAATTGGATACCTTAAGTGACCTAACTTATTTTAACCTTACTTGGGCCGTATCCGAATTCGCCTGAAGTACATACTTGTGCGTACCTGTCCCCGGAAGTGAAGTCGTACGTTCTGACCGAATTGCAAGTGCAGCATGCAAGTATACAAGTAAACCCTTCTCGCATACTTGCGGAATAGGTGCCACCATTTTGAGAAGCAATTTTTAGTTTACAATTGATTTCCGACATAATTATTTTATTTAAAGTTTAATAGCGCAACATTACTACTTTGTAGAGATATAATTTCGGACTGAGTAAATAATTATTGCAAGTTTAACCTTAGAAAAATGTCTAAGCAATAAATTCGTATTAGGCTTATGTCCCTAACACACAGTAGCTAAGACAAAAATAAAGTAATCCAAACTGCACTTACATACAATAATGCAAGACAATAAATGTTAATGTAAATAAAGTTGAAATATTATTTAATACTTTATTTAACCCCTAATACCTTCGGCAATTATCAAATTATTAGTCGGAATACATGTACATTAAAAGTGGTTAGCTGGCTAATAACTGGCACCGGAGCCAACAAAACTGCCTGTCCGAATTCACCAAATTTGGTGCCAAGGGTAAGTGAAGTATGCAAGGATGCAAGTACGCACCTGAATTCGGACACGGCCTTAAGCTAAGGTAACCTAACCTAACTTAACCTAATCCAAGTGTAATATTATTCAATATTCTCCAAACATGAATTGGAGAAACAGGATGTATAGAATAAATGGGAAGCGAGTATACAGAAGCGAAACAGCTGGTTATTCCGCGGCCTCCATCTGCAGACGCCACCGAAATTTCGCCACTTACAGTCAGCAACATGCCACAACGGCTTTCGCCTATCAGCGCGCAGTAACCAGTCAGACACAAGACCCGTACCCAGCCCATCGCGCAATCAATCGGTGAACTGCCTCCCCACGTCATTTCGTTTCTGTGTACTTACTTACTCTGTATAATCAATTCACAGTTACTTCGCACTTTTCTGAAGCCCTGCTAAAGTTCTACTTCCAGGATATTCCTCCGCCTCGTGCAAACTAGGCTTAACTACGTGTAGAAAATTACACCAAAGGACATCGCACCGAATTCGTGCGCACTCAGTTGTAACTGTAATTTGCTTGTAAACTATTTCTCACTAGGCGCTACCAACACACATGTTTTCTCACTGTTGTATTTACATTTATTATAAATTATACATTATAATTTATAAATAACATTTTTGGAAAAAACTTCAAATTAACGAAAATTTAGAAGTCGTGTCAATAGAGGTATAAAACGGCTGTGATAATGGCGTGTTTAGGAAATAAATAAACACTTCTTACATGGGGTGATTTTTCAACGGTTTGATTTAAACAGTGTGAAGAAACCGCGAATGGACTATATTCGGTCAGCGTATTCATTGAATACAAGCCACAGCCTTAGCTTTTCTCGTGAAATATTATTATAGGCCATTCACGGTAAAGTGAGCACTTTTTGAAGCGCTTCCATTGGACATTATAACCAATAAATACATTTCGTTGTGGCCTCGGATTTTTAGTTTTCGGTATAATGAATGTATAAACTGTGTTTATTACTCACATGGCAGGGTTTACGTTAACAAGTGGTGGAAGGATATAAATTGGTTGAAAGAAAAAAGTAACTAGGGCTTCAAAAGTGCTCACTTTACCGTGAACGGCCCATATCAAATAACTAGCCATGAAACCGTGATTCGAATGAAGCGTCGTGTTGATCAGATGAAAACCTGCAGTGTCTAGTAAATGAAATTAGCCCGCGTCGCATTTGCGTCGGTTTCAGTGAAATCCTCCCGGGTAGGAGCAAACCAGCGAAGCCAAGGGACGTAAATGGGCGTGGCGACGGGGCACGAGAAACCCGTGGAAAGGGGCTGTTTGTCTCCCACCCTCTTTCCCCCACCCCGGTGGGCAACCCCGTACGTCCGCGGCGCGGAAATGACGTCAACTTCGTGACTTGGCAAGCTCTAGCTCCCTCCCTTACAAAAACACCCCCACCCAAGTTGACTACCACCAACCACCCCCCACCATGTTTTTCAATTACCCTCCAACACTTCCGGTGCCCACGCCGCGTCATTTGTTCCTGGACTCGTCGCAAACATTGGAATTTGTCCTTCCTTTCTCGTCGCTTGACAGGCCTCCGGGATATATATATATATATTTTTTCCTTTCATTCCCTCGCGTAACTTCTCACCCCGTGACAAAAGGGCTCACGCACATATTTTGGGGTGTATCATAAAAAAAAAACTCTTGGAAAGTTTCATCCGACGAGAAAAGTCTTGCGGCGCCTAGACGGCGTGCTCTGTGAACCACGCACTATCGTGTATACGATTTAAAAAAAAAAAAACCCAGAAATTCATGGTACCCAGCTAAAAGTTATTTCATTATGTTTTGTAACATAATGAGGGTTTGCCACTTGCACATCTCCAACTATAGTTGCTCCAGGGTAACTGAATTCTCACAAAGCCCTGCTTACGCTGGTAAAAATAATGTCGTGGACTCGGCGATTAATCTCATCTATAGGCTGTTCACGGTAAAGTGAGCACTTTTGAAAGCCCTGCTTGTATATACATTGTGTGTTTTCCCACCTTATGTAAAATTAACATTGCCGTGGTCCTCATCACTTTATTGATGCGTCGGCCAAGTGCAAATGTGAAATTATTAGAAAAGTAAAAATTGTACAAATCTGCTCATTTTCAAACTTCGATGCATTAAAAAAAAAAAAAAAAAAAAAAAAAAAAAAAAGAGAGAGAGAAATCATTTAAGTTATCTCAAATGGTAACCTGACTCATTTTATTCGACGTTAATTTATGGAACTACTTTCCCCTTCAACGTTACCAACTTTTACTGAGCACATGTCACTTATTGCGCCCGTTAAAATATATGTAGGTATGGGCAGTGACTTTTTTATAAGGTTGGTTTCAAAAGTGTTCACTTTATCGTGAATAGCCTTTATCAGTGTATCAAAACATGGCACATTTTGCTGTTCCGTAAACAAATAATGTAGCATGGGTATTTTATATTTCTGTTAAGATGAACGTACCTCATTTTTTGATGAAATAATACATCCACTATTTTTGTCTATAAATTTAAATAATTACATTACTTTACAATTAATATAAATTGTAGGGGAAAGGAAAGAGGCATGTTTGCGATAGCTAGTGAGACATAGTTCTCAGGTAAAGCATTACTCAAATGAGTCAGAAATATAATTTATTAAAGGCTGTTCACGATAAGGTTGAAATCAACCTTAGAAAAAGTCACTGCTCCTACCTGCATATGATTTAACGGGCGCGCTGTGTGACATGCGCCCAGTGAAGTTGGTAACGATGGATGGGAAAGTAGTTCCATATCTTAACGTAGAATAAAAATTGTTAGGTGACCATTTGTGATAACTTAAATTATTTCTTCCGCTTCATGTTTTCTTTATGCATAGAAGTGTCGAAATGAGCATATTTTTAAAATATTTACTTTTCTATCAACTACATAATTTCACTTGACCGACGGATGAATGAAGTGACGAGGTCCATGGATGAATATACAACGTGCGTACAAGTATATCTTAAGCAGGGTTTTCAAAAGTGCTCATTTTACCGTTAACAGTCTATATCTATGTTTATAAGCGAGCGAGGTGGCGCTGTGGTAACTCACTGGATTTGCATTCGGGGAGGACCCGGGTTCGATTCCCGGTCCGACCATCCTGATTTCTGTTTTCCATGGTTTTCCAACATCACTCCAGGCGAATGCTGGGATGGGCCCCTAGCAAAGGCCATGGCTGATTCCTTCGCATTCCTTCCCCAATCCCTCGGCCTCTTCCATGCGCAGCTTGCACCATCTCTTAACGACCTCGCTGTAGTTTGTATGCACTGTTATCTATGCAATCCTCGCCTCCCACCCAGGCGGACGCGGGTTCAATTTCCAGCGGGGGTCGTTCCCGGATTTTCGCATGTAGGAATCGTGCAGGACGACGCCGCTGGCCGGCGGGTTTTCTCGGTGATATTCCGTTCCCCCCCCCCCGTCCGGCTCCTCGGCATCCCGCCGCCCACACTACCCTGCTTTTCCCTGCCAGCCATTGGTTTACAGCCGCCAAAATTATCTCACATCCCCCCCCCTCTATGCAATTCTACACCGTTTTGATGGACCTAGAGCAGATTTGGCAGTGATGAACTTCAGTACCCGACTTAGAAAACTGTGTTGGCCAAACCGACTCCAAATCCAATTAGGCCTAAAACTTCATAAACGGGTTCTTGTATCTCTCATTTTCCCAGCGTACCCAGGTAACGCGCGGGTAGTACATACATCCCAAGAATATCTAGTGTATGTCACTTTCTGACGTTCAGGATATCCAGGGACATCCAGGAATATAAACGGGTTCTTGTATCTCTCATTTTCCCAGCGTACCCAGGTAACGCGCGGGTAGTACATACATCCCAAGAATATCTAGTGTATGTCACTTTCTGACGTTCAGGATATCCAGGGACATCCAGGAATATAAACGGGTTCTTGTATCTCTCATTTTCCCAGCGTACCCAGGTAACGCGCGGGTAGTACTCCGATATAGCACACATACATCCCAAGAATATCTAGTGTATGTCACTTTCTGACGTTCAGGATATCCAGGGACATCCAGGAATATAAACGGGTTCTTGTATCTCTCATTTTCCCAGCGTACCCAGGTAACGCGCGGGTAGTACTCCGATATAGCACACATACATCCCAAGAATATCTAGTGTATGTCACTTTCTGACGTTCAGGATATCCAGGGACATCCAGGAATATAAACGGGTTCTTGTATCTCTCATTTTCGCTGCGTACCCAGGTAACGCGCGGGTAGTACTCCGATATAGCACACATACATCCCAAGAATATCTAGTGTATGTCACTTTCTGACGTTCAGGATATCCAGGGACATCCAGGAATATAAACGGGTTCTTGTATCTCTCATTTTCCCAGCGTACCCAGGTAACGCGCGGGTAGTACTCCGATATAGCACACATACATCCCAAGAATATCTAGTGTATGTCACTTTCTGACGTTCAGGATATCCAGGGACATCCAGGAATATAAACGGGTTCTTATATCTCTCATTTTCCCAGTGTACCCAGGTAACGCGCGGGTAGTACTCCGATATAGCACACATACATCCCAAGAATATCTAGTGTATGTCACTTTCTGACGTTCAGGATATCCAGGGACATCCAGGAATATAAACGGCTTCTTATATCTCTCATTTTCCCAGTGTACCCAGGTAACGCGCGGGTAGTACTCCGATATAGCACACATACATCCCAAGAATATCTAGTGTATGTCACTTTCTGACGTTCAGGATATCCAGGGACATCCAGGAATATAAACGGGTTCTTGTATCTCTCATTTTCCCAGCGTACCCAGGTAACGCGCGGGTAGTACTCCGATATAGCACACATACATCCCAAGAATATCTAGTGTATGTCATTTTCTGACGTTCAGGATATCCGGGGACATCCAGGAATATAAACGGGTTCTTGTATCTCTCATTTTCCCAGCGTACCCAGGTAACGCGCGGGTAGTACTCCGATATAGCACACATACATCCCAAGAATATCTAGTGTATGTCACTTTCTGACGTTCAGGATATCCGGGACATCCAGGAATATAAACGGGTTCTTGTATCTCTCATTTTCCCAGCGTACCCAGGTAACGCGCGGGTAGTACTCCGATATAGCACACATACATCCCAAGAATATCTAGTGTATGTCACTTTCTGACGTTCAGGATATCCAGGGACATCCAGGAATATAAACGGGTTCTTGTATCTCTCATTTTCCCAGCGTGCCCAGGTAACGCGCGGGTAGTACTCCGATATAGCACACATACATCCCAAGAATATCTAGTGTATGTCACTTTCTGACGTTCAGGATATCCAGGGACATCCAGGAATATAAACGGGTTCTTATATCTCTCATTTTCCCAGTGTACCCAGGTAACGCGCGGGTAGTACTCCGATATAGCACACATACATCCAAGAATATCTAGTGTATGTCACTTTCTGACGTTCAGGATATCCAGGGACATCCAGGAATATAAACGGGTTCTTATATCTCTCATTTTCCCAGTGTACCCAGGTAACGCGCGGGTAGTACTCCGATATAGCACACATACATCCCAAGAATATCTAGTGTATGTCACTTTCTGACGTTCAGGATATCCAGGGACATCCAGGAATATAAACGGGTTCTTATATCTCTCATTTTCCCAGCGTACCCAGGTAACGCGCGGGTAGTACTCCGATATAGCACACATACATCCCAAGAATATCTAGCGTATGTCACTTTCTGACGTTCAGGATATCCAGGGACATCCAGGAATATAAACGGGTTCTTGTATCTCTCATTTTCCCAGCGTGCCCAGGTAACGCGCGGGTAGTACTCCGATATAGCACACATACATCCCAAGAATATCTAGCGTATGTCACTTTCTGACGTTCAGGATATCCAGGGACATCCAGGAATATAAACGGGTTCTTATATCTCTCATTTTCCCAGCGTGCCCAGGTAACGCGCGGGTAGTACTCCGATATAGCACACATACATCCCAAGAATATCTAGTGTATGTCACTTTCTGACGTTCAGGATATCCAGGGACATCCAGGAATATAAACGGGTTCTTATATCTCTCATTTTCCCAGCGTACCCAGGTAACGCGCGGGTAGTACTCCGATATAGCACACATACATCCCAAGAATATCTAGTGTATGTCACTTTCTGACGTTCAGGATATCCAGGGACATCCAGGAATATAAACATGTTCTTATATCTCTCATTTTCCCAGCGTACCCAGGTAACGCGCGGGTAGTACTCCGATATAGCACACATACATCCCAAGAATATCTAGTGTATGTCACTTTCTGACGTTCAGGATATCCAGGGACATCCAGGAATATAAACGGGTTCTTATATCTCTCATTTTCCCAGCGTGCCCAGGTAACGCGCGGGTAGTACTCCGATATAGCACACATACATCCCAAGAATATCTAATGTATGTCACTTTCTGACGTTCAGGATATCCGGGGACATCCAGGAATATAAACGTTGCATCCAAAAGACTGCTAAAAGTTATCTAAATGTCTCCGCTCAGTATCCAAAACGTGATATAGATATTTTGCATTTCCTGTGGATATTTTTAGATTCAATCACTTACCTAAGTAATGGCCATTGGTGGTTTCGTAATATATATTGAGTATACAGTAAGAGGTAAAAACTGATATCTACTACTGGATGCCCGAAGGATACCCATAAGCGATTACTTTGTGACTTAGATGAATTTTAGATATTATGGACATAACTAGGATATCCATTAGATATCCAGTGCTATGTGGGCTGTCAGCAGTCTATAAATTATTATTTTGAATGCATGTCTAGCGCGGAAATACAGACTTTTAGTTTCTCCTTGCCGTTGTCTTCCAGCATAGCTCGTGTTTCGTTTACACGTGACCAAACAATAGGTATTGAGCAGCGCGAAAAACCTAAAACTTCAGCAGAGGTAAAGAAAAGTTGAAAGTTTCCACGGAGTAACGTGAAATTGTCTAAAACATAATTTGCGTTATATGACGACAGAATACCGACATAAAACAGCCGCTTTTGCCGCGAACCCTTATAGGTTGTTCACGGTAAAATGAGCACTTTTGAAAGCCCTCCTTAAGATCTACTTGTGTATATATATATATATATATATATATATATATATATATATATATATATATATAGTGTATTCTTTCACATGTAAAATTAACGTTACCATGTGCCTCATCACGTTGTTTGTGCGTAATCAAGGGAAACAGTTTTTTTTTTAGAAGCAATTTACAATGTTTTTACTCTTATACATACATGTATTAAAACAAAAAGAAATAAAATATCTCCAGTATTCACACATGTTTACTTACAATACGTGTAATTAAACCTTAACACATGTAACTATTATCTTTCCGTCTCTGCCAACTTTACTGGACGCGTGACAGTCAGAAGTGCGCACTCTCGAGCACTCAAGTAGTATATAAATGCCGATTTGGGCACAAACGCAAAAAAGTGGCTCAAAAAGTTGCGTTTGGGAGCAGTTGCAAAAAAGTGACTCAAAAAGTTGCGTTTCGTTAGATCGTAGTCTTTAGAGAGAAAAAAAAGTCGCGTTAAACTTTGCGTTTGAGTGTATCCGCAAACATAAGCGTAAAAAGTTGGGGTTGAGCACAACCGCAAAAAAAAAGTGGCTTAAAAATTTGAAAACGTAAAAAATAAAATTTGTATATAATAAATGAGCACAAATAATAATCAACTGATGTCTAATATGATGACGACCATGGCAATGAAAATGGCTAACGCAACTGGTAATGTTTGGAAAGAATATAAATTTAAGAAAGACATTTTTGTAAAAAGAAAGAAGAAGAACCCTGAAGAGAAGTATGTCAAGTGTGAAACTTGTAATCACTTTTACAAACCATATCTCATAAGAAGTCACTTGAGAAGTAATATTCATAAGTACACACTCAGATTCAGTGTAGAAGAAATCGAAACAGTATTTCCCAGTAGGATCAAGATTTACGCTGTAAGGAATGTGAATGCATACAAAGACCCCTGTCATTTCCTGAACGATGTAAAGGAAACTGTCACGGGACTAATTAATAAACATTTAAAATCACTCAAAGTGAACATGAAACTCTTCACTGAGTACAAAAGGAAAATTGGTGAGAATATTGAATATGTAGAAAGCTCCTTTAAAATAAAGAACGAAATTATACTGAAATCGACTAATCTGGAAGAATATTATGACAATAGCATATCGAAAATAATAGCTGAGATGGGGGCTTTCGAAGCAAAGGGATCTCAGTGGGTACTCAACGGAATATTTAAACTAGAAGTGCGAATAAATTAATATGTACCATTCAAGGGGAGGTCTTATGTTGATCTCCAGAAAAAATCAAAGCTACGCAGGCGGTAATTAATGTTAAGAATAATGATCAAAATTATTTTTTGTGGTCTGTTCTATCTGCATTGCGTCAAGTACAAAGAGACCCCCAAAGAATGAATAAATACATAGTTTACGAACATGAGTTTGGAATTTCCAATGAAATAGGATAGCATACCAACCTTTGAGAAAAGAAGTGAAATTTCTATTAATGTATACTCATATGAAGAAAAAGATCGTGTTAAGAAATATATAATCTGTCCATTAAAAACAACAAAAAATAAGACGGATAAGCACATAAACCTACTCTATATCAAAGACGAAAAGAACGACCACTACTGCTGGATAAAAAGTCTTTCGAGACTTATTGAATCACAAGTAAAAAATAATGGTCATAAAATGTATATATGCGATAGATGTTTGCAATATTTACTCTCTGTAAGTAAACTAAAATATCACGAACAAGACTGCAGAGATCACGATGGTGATAGAGTTGAACTACCATCTAAAGGAAGAAATGACATATTAAGATTTAAAAACAAAAATCATTCTTTGAGAGTTCAGTTTGTGATATATGCTGATTTTGAATGTTTGTTGACTAAAATTGAAACTTGCCACACAAACCCCGACGAATCCTACACGAAACCATACCAAAAACACGAGCCTATTAGCTTCTGTTACTATGTAAAATACGAACATGGATACTATAAACCACCAGTAACTTATGAAGGATCTGATGCATCTAGTGTAGTCGTTAAAATGCTAATGGAAGAAGCAAAGTCTATTGGTGATATATACACAAATAAAAAACCAATGCTTCCACTAACTCAGAAAGAACAAATTGTTTATGATACAGCTACCCATTGTTATATATGCGAAAAGTCTTTGAATGGTGAATCTGTGAGATATTGTGATCATCTTACGGGGAAATTAAGGGGAGCTGCACATAGAGATTATAACTTATCGTATAGAAATCCGTGTTTTATCCCGGTGTTTATACACAATCTATCTGGTTATGACACACATTTACTCATAAGAGACCTTGGCATCGATGAAAATAAAATTGATCTAATTCCCAACAATGAAGAAAAATATATTTCTTTTACGAAACATGTATGTGAAAGTGTATATCTTAGATTTATTGACTCATTTAAATTTGTGGCTAGTAGTATCGATAAACTCTCTAGCAACCTTTCCAGAAGTCAATTCCGAGAAACGTGTAAGCATTTTTCCAGTGAACTTCTTGACTTTGTTATAAGAAAAGGTGTTTATCCATATGACTACATGGATAGTGCTGAAAAATTTTGTGTGACGTCACTTCCATCCAAAGATGCATTTTACAACAAACTCAATAAATGTGACATTACAGACGAAGATTACGAATTTGCGAGAAAGGTGAGCGAAAAATTCAACATAATATCTCTAAGAAAGTACACAGAACTCTATAACAAATCTGATGTATTGATATTGTCTGATATAATGGAAAATTTTAGAGATGTATGTCTCAAAACATATAAGCTAGATCCAGCATGGTATTGCACAGCCCCAGGGTTAGCGTGGGATGCTATGCTCAAACATACTAAAATAGAATTAGACTTATTAACAGATTACGACATGATTTTGATGATAGAAAAAGGTGTTCGCGGTGGAATTTCACAATGTTGTAAGCGATATGCTAAAGCAAATAATACATATATGAATGCTTACGATAGTACAAAGGAAATCTTTTATCTTACATATCTGGACGCCAATAACTTATATGGATGGGCTGTGAGCCAGTATTTATCCTATGGTGGGTTTAAGTCGAGAAAAAACAAATACAGATGTAACAAAAATACAAGATGATTCTAGAAAAGGTTATATATTGGAAGTTGATTTGGAATACCCACATGAACTACACGATCTCCACAAAGATCTGCCATTGGCACCAGAGAATAAAATACCACAAGGTTCAAAAAATCCCAAACTCTTGACTACTCTCTATGATAAAGAAAAATATGTATTACACTGTGTAAATCTTAAGCAATATCTATCTCTCGGAATCAAGTTGAAAAACATTCATAGAGTTCTGGAGTTTGATCAATCAGATTGGATTAAGTCTTTTATTAATCTAAACACAGATATGCGAACAAAGTCTACAAATGACTTTGAAAAAGATTTATACAAATTAATGAACAATTCTGTTTTTGGAAAAACAATGGAAAATATTAGAAACAGAGTGGATATACGGTTCTGCACGAGTTCTCAGCAAATGGATAAACTAGTGGCTAAACCGAACTTTAAAGATAGAACTATATTTACTAACTCTTTGGTTGCAGTTCATATGAATAAAACAAAACTGTCCTTTAACAAACCCATTTATGTTGGAATGTCCATACTCGATATATCTAAAGTCTTAATGTACGATTTTCACTATAATATAATGAAATCAAAGTATGGGTAAAATTTTTAACTGTGCTACCAAGTACTGATTCATACATTTATTATAAATGAAATATTATAACTTATAAATAAACTACAGGAATACATTAAATTTAACGAAAAATAAGATACTTCCATGTTAAGAGAGGTATAAAACGCTTATGATACAGGGAATATTTAGGAAATCACTAAACACGTCATACATGGGGTGATATTTCGAAGGTTTGATTCAAAAAGTGTGAAGAAACTGCGAACAGACTACAACATGTATCTATACATATATAAAATGCTATGTTGGATTCAGAAAAATCACAGGTATACTTTTAAAATTTGGTTTCAAACCTTACAATTTCTAATTTAGGTAATTTAAATTGAGGAGTGAATTAAATATTTGCAATTATGAAGCTTGCAAATAAATTATGTCATACTTTTTTTTTTTTTTTTTTTTTTCCCTATAAATTTACAGTTCGGAACTATGAGCCATTTACGTATGTGATAAAAATACAACTAGGCATGTTCAGATCATTTGAAAAGTAAGTCGTCAAATCTGTAAAAAAGGAAAATGCGTGCAAATTTTAGTTTTTTTTTTTTTTCCTGGCGAAGTGTGTTGTATACAGCGAGTACCTAAATGTAAATGCCAATTTTGGAATATATATATATAGTTTTTTAATAGAAAAATTGGTTTAATCTGTAAGTGTATGAAAGTAGGTTTCGTACTCTGGTGATAAATTATACTTACAAAACTGTCACCGTTAGATTGAAATGAGATGGTGAAATTTGTGGAACACCAGTTACTCTCATTAGCTGAACTACAAAAACTAAGTGTACTGAAATCACAAAATCAGCGTTTAAGTAATAAATAAAATTGTTCGTTGATTTTCCAAATTAAAAAAAAAAAACACGTCTTACGTTTATCTTCGGAAACAATGGATAAAAAAATCTCCAGTTTGAGCAGCATCCAGTAAGCAGTTAACACCCTTAACACTCATCCGACTGGCTGTGTTCACCTTAGCCAGAAAAATATTAAGCCAACCGAATAACGAGCATCTATCATTCTCATGGAAACAAAATGCTTCCAAAAAATTTATCACTTGAAAATGAAAACGCAATAAATGTTCTCAAATAAGCTCTGTCAAGAACGAAAATGAAAAGATTGCACGGGATAAATAAAACTATCTGGAAAACGTGGTACTACTGCAAAAAAAAAAAAAAAAAGTCGTATGACAAATAGAACGAACATACATATATTTCATTGTTTCACAGGCTGCAGCTACAAACAAGCTTAACCCTTTGAGCGGTATGCACCTATATACACGGGGCCACGTTTATATGTAAATTTATTTACTCCTGAAGACAAAATGCACACTTTTATTGTGTTATTGTTTCGCTGTACTTTAACCGGAATATCAGTCATACATTACAAGTAGTCAACATTTCAATTCGTAAGATAAAA
The DNA here is from genome assembly GCA_029891345.1 of Dryococelus australis. Lineage (NCBI taxonomy): Eukaryota > Metazoa > Arthropoda > Insecta > Phasmatodea > Phasmatidae > Dryococelus > Dryococelus australis. Next base: position 26,843,961 of record CM057007.1, on the reverse strand, counting down.
ACTGTTCCTTTTAATCATTTTTCCAATGAACACGGAAGGATTGTAAAACGTGTTAAATTTGTCGGGACACTTTGATTGCTGCACGGACAAGGCGCGACTTCATTGTCCGACGGCAAGCCAGTAACAAACGTTGTGTAGTACAGTAAGCGAGTCCGGTGTAGCCAGGACCAATAGGAAGATGGTAAGTGGAAATACAACACAACTCGTATTGCTGTAGTGGAGAATATAGGCAGCTCACTTCAACACTGTCTTCAGTGCAAGTAAATTTGCGCCGTCCTCAAAGGGTTAGGAAAAGCCCCGTAAGGAAACTCTGTGGCAGAAACAGTGAAGAAATTGGTCAAAGAACTAACAACGGGATTATGTGGACCATTCGCAGCTATCGTGGTAGTGGATATTTCCCGAAGAAGACAGAGTCCTGAAGCTGTAGTCCTCTTCCTTCAGGGCCGTGCGTTCGCGCTAATGGTCCAGGAAACCGTCACTTTTCGGCCGCTCTTCACTCCGTCAAGCTATTTCCCCTGATTGGATCCCGGCGGCCGAGAGATATCTCCAAGAAATAAAACTCAAATATAATTTCCGCCGTCTTGTACAAGCTACCGGGACTCTGGGAGAAAGAAAACAAAGGACTGAAAGTTGGTTGAAGATGGGGGGGGGGGGGGGGGGGGGCACAGGGAGGAGAAAAAAGAAGAGCAAAAAAAAAGCGAAAGGGAGAGAAAGGAATTTAGTGCACGTCCTCGTACGTAAAAGTCAAGGCGGGGGCAAATTTAATTTGCTTTGTTTTTCCTTCAGATGGATCTGATCGCTGTAACAATATTTTTCGAAAATGATTATAGACAAGGAAAGGAGAAGCAACGTATATCTATCCTCGATTTCTTGCTTTCTGCCTCTTCGCTCCCGAAAATATCTGATTAGAAAAATGCTCTCGGCAGCCGTTTATATGTTGGAGCTCTGGACCGAAAGAAGCTGTAGAAAATACTCTATCGCACTTCGGCCTGGCAGGCTAGCTTTGGAATTATGTGAATGAGCCCATTTAAGTATTTATAAATTACTTAACGCCTTAAGTCATCGTTTAGCGATATGCGAAACCATAGAAATAAGCAACACGAGAAAGCAACTGCTTCAAAAATTACTAATACTGTACAGCTAATAATAATTATTATGATTATTATACAGTTATATCACATAGTTGAATTAAATAATACCAAAGCCATTTCGTTCATGAAATAACGAACATTACTGTTGTATTTAATAAAACATAATTTATGATTTGCAGCATTCAGCAAACTTCAAAATTAAAAATGTCATTTCTGTGTTCAGCTAACGGCCTGCTTTTCTTCCACAATACTGTTAAATGTGCATGAATCGGCATGGTAACGATATTAAATCAACCTACCAATGACCCGTTTCCTTCACAGTGGAAAACCCAGGAAAGCAGGGAATTCTTAGAAGCAAATCGGACGTCGGATTTTGCACTGTCGTAGCATGAATTATTATTATTATTATTATCATCATCATTTACATAATTTTAGAGTGCCATTACTATATTGCATGAGAACTCGAATCCCTGAAACATTGATCAGAAAAAAAAAGCAGCAGCGAACTTACTAATTCCACTAGTCTCAATGATATCCTCGTACTATATGATATGCCGGTCACCAGTAAAATTGTTTTGTTTACGTATATCGTTAGGAAGAGTTTTGTTGGGAAGCGGAGTTTCGTCTATATTTGACGACAAATATATTTTGCTATCGAATTCTGTATACAATAAATGTACGTACACACACGTAAACTTGGTTACTTCCAACTTACGGGTATCCCTACTTAAGATCTGCTTTCGAGGCGCTCACTGCATATCCTTCCGCCTTAACTAAACAACACAAGTCTGGAGGAATACGGCAAAGAGAAATCAGCTCAATTTATTTTTGCGCTGGATAGAAACTCAAAAATACGTACATAACAATGAAATGTGTTTACAACAACGCGCTCCTAAAATCATCACGATGAGAGCAAGAATGGGATGCTTTGCAAGAAATAATTTAAAAAAACCTCATTGAAATATATTTTTTTTTACCTAAGAATAATTCCTTACTAGCCATTACCAACTTATTTCTTCAATTTCTGTTTTTGATTCCTATTGCATATGAAGTTAATGCAAAATTGGTAAAGAAATATAATTCTTTAAAGTTGTAACAGAAAAGGTACTTAAATGTTGAACCAATTATAAAACTCTTAATATATAAGATTTTTTTTCATGAAAGAGCCAAATTGTGATACATGATCTCATTTTCCAAAGGATTGTATTGTGACAGTGTGAAGATACTGTGAACAAACTATGTTAAGTGGCTTTGAATAGTGATAACCACATCCGAAAGTTTCTCGACCGCCCCGTAAAAAATTCTTAAATTAAGTAATTTTAAGGAACTTTAATTATTTAAAAAATAACCCAACTTTTTATTCAATCCTACACCTACCCTCATCTTTATGAAACGCTTGTCTGGTCTGAGATGATGACGAAGAAAGCTTCAAGATTGCAGTACACGGAAGAAAACATGAGTTTAGTTGTAAAGGGAATAAAAAAAAAAACTTGTGCAGGATTATTTTGAAGTGATTTCAATAAATTATCCTGAAGTTTCATACGATGTACAATCCATGTTTCGTATAGAGGATTATCTTTGCACAATCTGTAGCGCTTTCTCGACAGTGCCATCTAAGTGAAAACGATTTTTTTTATTTCACGTTATTGTTATCTGGGAATGTCGTGATGATACGATTGAAGATACGTACTTCAACAAAGTAAACTGTCGCACTGGAAGTCGCGAAACAATCCCCCTCCCATAACTTTTTTTGGATGAAGTATGCAAACACACATCTCCGTAATCTTTCCCAGTATCCAGCGCACATGCTAAGGGCTGTTCACGACAAAGTGAGCACTTTTAAAATCAACCCTTAGAAAAAAGTCACTTCCCATACCTACGTATATTTTAACAGGAGCAATGAGTGACATGCGTTCAGTAAAGTTGGTAACGACGGAGGGGAAAGTAGTTCCATATATTAACGTCATATAAAATGGGATAGGTTACCGTTTGTGACAACCTAAATTATTTCTCTCGCTTTCTGCATTTTTTTTTAATACATCGAAGTGTAAAATTAAGCAGATTTATACAATATTTACTTTTTTAATAATTCCACAGTTTAACTTGACCGACGCTTGAATAAAGTGAGGGTATCCGTGGTAATATCATATTTTCATAAGGCGGAAGAAAACACAACGTGTTTGCAAGTAGATCATAAGCAGGGCTTTCAAAAGTGCAAATTTTACCGCGAACAGCCTTATAGCTAGCCACACGAACGAATGTTTACCTTAATCTGGCTGCGAATGACAGCACATGCGGGGGGACGAAAATCTTGCTGAAGGAAATAAAACTGTAACGTCAGAAAAATGCGCGGGACGGTAACGAGGTTTAGTGCTTTTTCCCCCCAATGAAGACTGCTTCGTCCGCTGATGAAGGCAACTTAACTTTGGAAACGCATACGTACTCGATCTTCATTTACAACGATCCGCATGCTCTCTGCGTGTACATTAATCAACTGAAATGAACACCCTGTATACTTGGAAAGGTAGTGCACGCTACCTAACTATAAGCTGTTCGCGGTAAAATTAGCACTTTTGAATGCCTTGCTTAAGTTCTACTAGTATGCACGTTATGTAATCTTCCGCCTTAAATGCTTAACACGGCCATGGACCTCTTAACTTTATCCATGCGTCGGTCAAGTAAAACTGTTGAATTATTATAAAAGTAAACATTTTTATAAATCTGCTAATTTTTACACACTGGGGTGGCGTAAAAAAAAACCAGAAAGCGTAAGGAATTATTTAAATGATCAAAAATGGTTAACCAATACTTTTTTTCGACGTTAAGATATGGAACTACTTTCCGTCCATCGTTACCAACTTCGTGCGAATGTCACTCAGTGCGCCCATAAAAATATATGCACGCAGGGGCAGTGACATTTTTCTAAGGTTCATTTCTAAAGTGCTCACTTTGTCGTGAACAGACTTTAGCATACATTTCTGCAGAGAAGAAGGATGAAATGTGTTTTAAAAACGAGGGTTTTATCTTATACGCTTTCGCTCTAAATTCGCATCAGTGGGAAACCCCTGATTCGCAATGAAATTCAACCACTCTAATCAGTGAAAATGGCTCCACTTAGAATCAGTGGAAAACCACTGATTGTTTGTGAAAAAATTTCACTGATTGAATAAGTGACGGCCGACTGCAGCGGCGAATTAAATATGGCTGTTATTGAATGCAGCCATATAATTACGTAAAATAAACATATTTACGATAGTTTACTATTTATACTGTGCAGTTTACCGTCATTGAACACGCGCATCGATCGACTCTAAGGCGTTGCCTTACCGTGTCTTTGCTACCACGCCGAAATGAAGTCAGGTGAAGAAAATGCGTATATTTTATTTCCGCTGCGAATTTGTGTAGTTTGAAGTTGCATGTTCATACTTTTCGTGCAAACGGAATGAAAGGCTGTGTGTTCATATTCACTTGTAAAATGGCGTTTTGAAAGACGAAACACATTTCAGAAAGTATTTTGTATAAGTTTTATTCGTTTATTCGATGTTGCTGCACGTTATTTAACGGCCATTTTTTTTAACCGATATTTGACGGGCATTTTTACACGCAGTTTCACTGATACATCAGTAAAAAATAATAAGAGACGGAGAGGAAGTAGCTGAGATGTTTCACTGATCCAAAATAAAAAAATAAACCACTGAGTAAACAGTGAAGACAATGACTGACGAATGTCACTGACTCAATCAGTGAAGGAAATACGCCATTTTTTCACTGGTTCATCAGTTAAATTGACTGAAGTGACTGATGTATCAGTCAGATACGTTTGACTGATTGAAACAGTGAAATTCTCACTGATTCAGATTTAGAGTGTATAGGCTGTTCGCAGTTAATTGAGCACATTTGAAAGCCCTGCTTAACATCAATTTCCTTCTCATTTTGTATCATTCCGCCTTATGTAAACTTAATTATGTCGTGGACCGTCTTACTTGATTCACGCGTCATGCAAGTTGACAGCAGAATTTTCAATAAAGAGAATACATTTATAATATGTAAATTCGTGCATTTTTACCATGAGACTCTCGAGTGAGTGAAGATATTTGGGTGGATCTTAACAGTGTGAGGAGTTGAGAGCCGATGAGGGTGCTTGAGGTGAGTATGGAGCAGCGCCGGAATGAAGAGCCGGGGGGGGGAGATCCCCGATAAAACCCGCTGACCAGCGGCATCGTCTGAAACGATTCCCACTTGCGAAAATCCGGGACTGACCCGGCCGGGGATTGAATCCGGTTCGCCTTGGTGGGAGGCGAGCAGGTTAACCACCGTGGACCTTGATTTGTTTTTTGACTGAAGGATCAGTTAAGCAACGTGCGTAGGCTATCAAGTGATGTAACGCATAACTATTGAAACCAATAAAAAATATCTTTATAAAAAGGGTGTTTCGTCTTTCATAATGTCATTTTACGGGTTAACGTGAACATTCCGTCTTTCATTCCGTTTTTTACGTCTTTCATTTCGTTTTCACGTAATCATCGCAGCTCTCGGTTTGAAGGTTTACACTGCATTATAGGCTATTCACGGTAAAGAGAACACATTTTAAGGCCCACCCAATGGGCATTAACCACTAAAAATATCTAAATTGCAGCCTAAGAGGTTAAATTTTGAGTGTAATAAAATGTATACTCTGTTTTTATTAGTCACATAGCAATGTTTATATAAAAAAAATGGATGAATGATTGAAATTGGCCGACAGGAAAAAATTTTTGGAGGGCCTTAAAAAGTGCTCACTTTACCGTGAACAGCCTGTAAATGTGGTGAAGTGAGTGCACTCAAACGTACTATTTATTTTAACAATACCAACATTATCAATTAAAGTAAAATAGAAAAGAAAGGGCATATAATTTGAAACAACATACCTACTTTCGATACATAAAAATTAACAGGCTAAATGCTAGGTGGGAACGGCGTGTGTACAATCCCGACCACCTGCAGAGATATTTTTATTTACTTTTTTCAAATTACGTTAAATTGCGCAATACAAATAGTAACTACCCTATCGAAAATATGTTTATTTCTAGTAACGATTTGGCTAAACTCAATAGGAACAATATTTAATTCGCTGCACGCAGTTGGCCATAACTTATTCAATCAGTGAAATTGTTTCACATTACTTATTCAATTTGAGTGCAAAGCCAAGGCCCGTTTCCACACCGTTTCCACACCTACGCGAGGTCTATCACCAGTGACCCGAGTTCGCTTACATCAAAGGAACCGCCGAGTCATTTTGCTTGTGCATACGTACCCATTTTGTGGTTTCGCTGTCGTCGATTCTCAGTGGCGTGGATGATACGGTTCAACATGTATTGCTGGACTGTCCTAAAATTGAAGATCCGAGAGACTGGTTGGTTGCAAGGAGTAGCAGAACAAAGAGGACTGCAGTTGGAAATGAGAAGAGTTGTGGAAAATCAGGAACCCCACAAGTTGTGGAACAGATTTGCAGCAAGAGTTGGGAAAAGGCTTGAGGAGTTTGTCCGGTCGCAACTGGAGTATCCCGATGACCCACGAGGGAGTGGCTAGGATATAGGCTTTAATTTGCAAAGTCAGGGCATACCAGATAGGCGAAGAGGCAAGTTTAACTGACAAAACCGGCAGAAACCAGTCTGAGAATGAAGGAAGGCACAAGGCACAAAGACCAGAAGAGGGGAAAGTGCCGTGCACTGTCTTAGTAAAAATCCACGGTTACACCTATCGTCGGGCCGTCAAACCTGTCGTCGATTCTCAGTGAGGGTCGCCTGAGCGTTCACGAGCATCCAAAGTCGAAATGATTCACCCGGCGTCGCGGTTGTCGCTGCCGCAGTCGGAAGATGAACCGGCGGAAGTGACGGCAAGGCGGGGTGAACCGGACCGGAAACGATGGCCACAAGGACGGAGGAACAGTAATTCAATCAAGTTCACGCGACACAGCGCGTCCGTAGTCCTCTCCGACACGAGAGCAATCAATCAGGAGAGCACTTTCCCCAGACTCCACCCCTCTCCTTCTCTCTTTCTCTCTCTCTCTCATTCTCTCTTCCTCTCTCCAGCCGACCCTTTCGCTGAGAGGAAGAAAGTTTTCCTTCACAGCCGGGAAGAATTATTGTCATGCGTGGTCCCCCGCCCCAACCACCACCCTCGTTCTTTTCACCCCACTCTCTCAAACTCTTCGGTAGTTCGTCGATAACTGGTCCACACTTGGTATGCGGGATGCGAACTTCGAAGACGCTGACGTCTGAAGTGGGGCTGCGGTGATGTAGTGGTTAAACTACTCGCCTCCAACCTAGGCGAACCGGGTTCGATTCCCGGCGGAGTAGATCCCCGGATTTTCTCGTGTTGGGATCGTGCCAGGCGATGCCGCAGGTCGCCGGGTTTTTTCTCGGGGTTCTTCCCTTTCCCCCATCCCTTCATTCCGGCGCTGCTCCATACAAACTTCTATTTGCCCTCACCGGATCTCAAGACGTCGATGTTAAGAGCCGCCCAAATCTCTTCACTCGCTCACAGACCGTAAACGCCAGCGCATGGTACTTCTATGCACCGAACTGAGTGGGAAGAAACTTCCTTGAAACCGGCTTTCGACTGCAGAATCATATATGTAGAATCTTTATCGTTGCATAAATTAATCATGACATTACACTCTGTAAGCCCATCTACGCTAGCTTCACCGTACTTGACATGCCTAATGTATCGCTTCCACTACGATGTCATGCAGACACGCATAAAAGTTGTAAGACTGATATGCACAGATACCGACTCCTTTGTGTCGGAAATCTGCAGTCCCGGCTTCTACAGGGACCTCGCCTCAGACTAGACACTTATGGCCAAGTTTCACACTAGTGCCTGCCTTTCCACTCATTCCTGCTACTCACCCGCCAACACAAGGGTAATTTGCAACTCAAGGATGAGTGCGGTGGTAATGATATGATGGAGTTTGCATTAGGTCGCGCCATCACGAAGTGTATACACAATATACCAACAAACTAGCTCTTACGTGGATGTTCGACAAACGTCAAATATGTGATGTTGGGATACATACAGCCCCTTATGTTTATCATGGTTGATGATGTTGTGTACACGCACCTCTGGGACAGGCATGTATCATCATATATGTGTGTGTCCCCGGGAGAGCGAATGGTGTCGTATGCACAGTAGGAAGCAGTTCCTCGCCCCGCCATTGACGAAGCTGAAGTGCTTCCATTTCGCTCTCCCACATCGAATGATATGTGTGTGTGTGATGATTTGTTCCATTTTTGTGTTTTTTCCAGTGGCATACTATAGCTCATGCAAGAGCCTTGTTCATCTTGCCAGGTATGTTGCTGTTGTTGTATGGTGGCACACTGTAACTCGTGTTATAGGCTTTTCACGTTAAAATGAGCACTTTTGAAGGTCCTACTTAACATCTACTTGTATACTCGTTGTGTATTCTTCCGCCTTATGTAAAATTAACATTTCCATGGATCTCATTACGTTATTCATGCGTGGGTCAAGTGAAGCTGTGAAATTATTATGGAAGTTAATACTTTACCAATCTGCTCATTTTTACACTTCGATGCATTGTAAAAAAAAAAAAAACAAAGAAAGCGAAATAAATAATTTTAAGTTATCACAAATGTCTAACTAAAACTTTTTATTCGACGTTAAGATATGGAACTACGTTCTATCCATCGTTATCAACTTTACTGGGCGAAGGTCACTCAGTGCGCCCATTTAAATATTTGCATGAAGAGGCAGTGGTTTTTTTTCTAAGGTTCATTTCTGAAGTGCTCACTTTATCGTGAACAGCCTTTACCGACGTGTCGTGATGTGTGTATTATTTCGCATTCCACAATCACTCGTGCACATATTTACGCATGGGATTTGTCGTCTATATTGGGTCTCCGAATTATTCTAGCGGAGGTTGTGGATGTGAAATGGTATTCGTGTCACTCTAGCACTGTAGTAGTAACTGGTGGATGAATCGTACTTGCATTTACTTTATTTCTTCAGCGCTGTTCCCCACCCGCCCCCCTTTATTTTCTCTTCACCTACTACTACTACTGTAGTCTTCCTCTGTGGCTGTGATCTTTCCATGGCGGTCGCCGGTGCCATGCTCTAGATCAGTGTGGGAACGACAGCGATGGTTCTCCACTCTGACGGGCGGTGGGGGAAACGAAGCTGGTGGTGCGCTCTGGGGGCCAGCGGGAGAAACGAAGCTGGTGGCGCCCCTGGCGAGCGCTGGGGGTAAACGGCGATGGCGGTGCCGGGTTACTGACTTGTGCGTGATTGATGTGTGAGATATTAGTATACTCACAATTGGTATTGATGTCATTTGCATAGGGGAATTAGCATTGGCTAATTCGTGACGTCATCCAAGATGACTACCACACGCTGGCGAGGGATGATAGAGCAGGAGATTTTGGCATGACGTCATCCAAGATGGTTTCCGCGAATCCCCGATCCCTCGCCAGCAGCCAGGTGCGGGCGAACATACTATTCATAACTACTAACAGCCTATAGCAGGGTTTCAGAGAAGTTGGAAGTAACCGTGAATTGACTATATAAAGTCTGTGGTTCTGCTCTATTTTTAACATCTCGTGCGCTGCACATATTTACTGACAACTAAAACAAGCTAGAAGTCAGTCGTCTATATCAACGACTGCATGACCGTTAGAATGCTGGTCTCTGTAAGCCAATTTCCAGCCGTCCTATTGGTTCATACAGGTGGCGAAGTAATACTTCTTCGCCCCTATCTCTAAAAGATGTTGACGTCGTAATGCAACCGCAAATTCGATAAAATTCAGTTAAATTCAGATGACGTAATAGTACGTTGGTGCCACTAAAAGTGTTAACTGTTTCCTAGTATCCATTAACTTTTGTATACTGTTCACCATCAACTAACTTTTAAATACAATTACAATTATTATGCTATAATATTGTTACGCACCGGCTACCGCACGGGTTACGCGTACACTATGCGTTGAGTCTGTTTTTATACAAGGGAGAGGGGGGGGGGGAGTGACGCACCTCGATCCTCCCCTCGCCACTTGAAAGGATGCGCAAAAATATTCTGGGAACTAGACCCTCGGCGCAACGCAGCAGTTGGTGAAATTTCTGGGCGATTGCCTACGGCCCTGTACATATTTCAGCGGTCCGAGAGTCGGGAGTCTTTTGGGACGGACGACGACGAGTGATTGCGAGGCGACGGCGGACTAGGTGTTCGTGGTGTGAACGGACGAGAGGGCGTGAAACCCGACGAGTGAAGATTTCTGTGCATGAGGGCGGTCCGAGAACTCTGGAACATTGCGGACTGGTGGGACCTGGACCAAACTGATGTGGTATTGAAATTAACATGAGATACGGTTTTTATGGTAGATATTAGAACTGTCATAATATGGACAGATAATTTATAAAGTAATCCTTTATGTTTTGATGCACTATCTACCGTGACTTATTTTAGTAATTTATTTACATTAATTTCTTCGAGGTAATTGTAAAATGTATTGATTCGTTTCAGTAACTGTAAATGGCAAGCAATAACTGTTTATTGTGAGGAGTTGTTTCGAGAGAATTATGTTTGTAGTTATTAGTAAATAAATTAGGAAACTATACCTCCATTCCTTAACGGAACGGGTTCAGCCCACTAACTTTGAGAAATTGTAGCCTAATAATATTTTCATTAAATTACAATATAATTAGAGATGAAGGAAAATCGCGCAAATTTTTTGAGCCAACGTATCTTCTATAAAACTCTAATTAGTTTATTCTTTCATGATTGGATGAAGAAACTTTCGACTCGGCTAAGTTGTTTGCAGACCAATCACGAAAGTTCTGCCGTCTAGGATCATAACCCTCATTGGGCTAGTGAAATGGGGAAGTAGCTTCATACATGCATGACAGCCAATAAGGAAAGAAAACGGTCGTAGATGTGTACATTACGTTGAATCCCAGCAAACAGTCAGCTATTCCCGCTATAAATAGGGATAGGAAAATTTTCAGAGTTCGATGACCTGTAGGCTAGACTCCTCAGTCCTCTGCATACTGGAGTCTTGGCTGTGTGTTAATTGGCAGTTGCCCCACACCGGGTAGTTATGGGATTCGCAAGGTGTTTCCTTGCAAGTCTGCTATTGGCTCAGAGGCGTACAGGGCGGGTCTAATAAACTGTGATCCAATTGCAAAGGTGACTTCACTGTATATGTGTTTGACGTCTATCTTGTTCCGAAACGAATTCGCGAAATTTTCCTATCCCTAGCTATAGACCATGTCCCTAAATATATAAAAAAAAAAAAAAAAATAAAAAAAAAAATTTCAACTTTTTTTTTCGTGCCTTTGAAAATAAAAGAAATAAAATGCTGGAAGCAGCAGAGCCCGAGCTAGAGTGGGACGAGGGCAAGTTGTGAATACTTGCCGTCGCAGCGACCTTTAATAATGGAATCCCTGTGGCGCCGCCGAGGAATCCGGAAGCATCTCGCAACTCCCTAAGGGGGATCGCACTTCTCCATTACCGCCGCTCCGAGACCCTTTGGCCTCAGGAGGGGCGGAGCCCTGGCAGGATTCTCGCCCCCGATTTCGCGCGAGCCACCAAGGGTGTGCGAGGGGTGGACTCGTCCGTGAAAAACTTTCGGCTGGAACCCGCTGCACGTGTTCGGGACGACTTCCTTCTTTTCTTCGAGTTTCTTGGTTTGGGGGGGGGGGGGGGAGGTTGGAAAGAAAAAAAATCGAGACTTCCTCCACTTACCCTGTTTTCTTCTTCTGCCATTCCTCCGATCTGCCAAATACTCCTCTTCCTCCCCTCTTTTTCACATACACATCCGGCCATACGGTGGGAGACGAACCTTGTGTTTCGTTTCGAACGAGACGCCCGACGAATTTGCGCCACCCCCTCTAACCACCTTCCATTCCAACCACTTTCAAAATAGACTTGTAACCGTTTCAGCCACACTATCCAATACAGAGCACCAGACGCGCAAGAAGTGGTTTATGATGCGGCAGTGCGCAGCAAGAAATGAAGTATAAATGCACACCTAAAATAAGGAAAACATTTTATTTTTAACGTTTACTTAATCTATTCAGGCCCAGTCTACACAATTATGTATAATCCAATCACGGTTAGTTCACACTGTTCTGAAGTCCTGCTATAGTTCTCCTTCCAGGATATTCCTCCGCTTCGTGCATTCTAATCTTAACTAAGTGTGAAAAACTACACCAGTGGACAACTCACCGCATTCCTGCGCACTCAGTTGTAATAATATTTTGCATGGGAACTATTTCTTACTAGGCGTTACCAACACACACATTTTCTCACTGTTTTAAATTCATATTATTTATAAATGAAATATTAGGCCTATACTTTACAGAGAGAATATAATTACCTAACATTTCAATTTAACAGAAAAAAAAGTTACTTTTATGAACACAAGTTTAAAATGCTTGTGATATATGGTATATTTAGAAAATAACTAAAAACGGCATACATGAAAGTGGGTGTATAATGTGAGAGCTGACCTCACCGCACATTTTAGAGGATATTTCATATAAAATTATAAGAAAAGGAACAGTGCGCTAAATAGGGCTATTTCGTCTAAAAATACACGAAAAAATTAACAACTAAAAAGTTGAAATTTGACGTAAAATGAACGAAATATCGAGGTTTTTGATCCAAAATCAGGGTCTTTGAGGACAAATTTTGGCTCTAAATTTATTTTAAAAGGGGCTCTCAAAAACAAGCGAATTCAATCAAAAACTATGCAGATTTCACATTTTCTAGAAACGCGAATTTTGCAAGTGGGCAATCTAAATCAATTTAATTTTAACCAAAATAATGTGAAATATTATAAAGATAATGGATATATACAAATTAAAAGGATTCACTTAATTCCATGAATACAATATCATGCATAGTTTTTCCATTTTTCATTTCTTTTAAACCTTTATATGCGATAAAAACTCGCCTCTCATTCATCATTGTTAAGCTATTTTCATCGATATTCTTTGCATAACGATCTGGTAAAGTGATTTTATAATTACCATATAGAATGCAATGATTTTTTTGCCAAATTTAGATTCATAAATTTGAAATTCTGTAGCTTCATGCCATTTATCAATTTCGAGGTCATGCAGTTTAGTCAATTCATATGAATTGTTCAACTTGTTGAGCAGAGTCTCCATTTTGGTTTGTGTTATTTAAAACGAAACAAATTAAATAAGAATGCAAAAATTTTTAAATTGAAAATAACATTTAAATTAAAGTTATAAAAAATATTTTTTTCTCTTTATAATTTTTTTTCTCTATAAATAAAATGGAAAATAATAACACGTGCAAGCAATGTAAAATGTGTGGCGAAGTATAACACACAGAAAGTTTTTGCACCGCATAAACGCACACGAGATAAGCATTTTAACATCTGTAAAAAATATTATAGTAAATATGCTAGTAGTCGTTATGAGTTTTAAAAAAATTATAAAATTATGTGTGAATGTGGAAAATATGTTTATAATGCATTTCTCAAAAAGCACAAAAATAGTAAATCACACAATGCAATATTAGCTAATTTAAACTCAATTCAGTACGATAATTACACAACAAAAACATGTAAAGTGTTTAATGAGAATTTAAAAAAAGTTATTTTTTCATAATAAAACAACTGAGGAAAAACATGCGAATATATGTAAAAATTGTTTCAGGGAATACACAAAGAAATATTATCTAAACAAGAAGTTTATTACCGTTTCCCTATAATTAAGGCACTTTTCGAATTTTCCAATTATCCTTATTTTATAATTTATTCATACATTTTTATTTCATACAAATAAAGAATTATTGAGATGAACAATTTAACAGTTCAGTTGAGACGGATGAGAGTTCCCAAGTTGAGAGTTATAGGTAAAGAATAAATATATATATATATATATATATATATATATAAATTATGTATATATATATATATATATATATAAATTATGTAAAGATGATCTTATTAGAAATATCATTCAAGCAAGAGAAAACAAATTAAAAGATCCTATCGAGAGCCTAAATGATTTAACAGCAGCGAAATTTATAAATAAAGCCAAAAGCTTTGGCATAAGAAATGTATCTAATTTAAGGAAAGCTAATTTAATTACAACACTTATTCCATTTGTTAGAAATGAACAAGCAAAGGATAATTTTGCAAATTTATCTTCTTCAGATGTCAATATAAAATATAGAAAAACGAAGAAAAAAAACATTAAAAAATATTTATGTTTTTTAATAATATATTTGTACAACCTAGAAATAAAAGTAAGCAGGTAACAGAATGGATAACAAAGAATAATTTTGCAAATTTTACCTTTGGCTGATGCTAGCATCAATTAATTATATCCGAAGATAGAAAGGAATTGGAAGAAATATTTACATTCTATAATAATTTATTTGTTAGCAAAAAATAGAAAAAGAACCAATAAAAACAATATAGTTAATAAAGCTTTTCAAGGTAGGATATCAGCACATAATATTGAAAATAACTTTACTTTAGTAATGCCAGAGCATTTTTTTAAATCAGTAAGAGATACAGTTTTCGGAATAATATGCAATAATCTTAGGACATTTAGAGGGCTAAAACCCAAATATTAAATTATATACCAATGTCGTAAACAAGAAAATAATCAAGTAGAATCATTTGCATTTCAATCACCCAGTAATACAATATTGAACGAAGGAGAATTTAAAAGGATTTATAAATTCATAAAACAAGAAATAATTACATAGTTATCTGAATTTCAAAAAGAGGTTCTGGATGGACATTAGATAGAGTAATTGGAATATAACTAGCAATAAATAAGTATAATCCATTAAATGGAGCAACATATATTGAACTACTAGAATTTATTAAGAATAAAAAAGCATGCATAGATGTTAAAAATGAAGATTTAAAAATGCTTTCTTTGGGGAAAAAAAATATGCATTATTTCCAGCAGACAAAAATTCAGATAGAGTAACAAAATATAAAAATGTGGGACATAATATCGATAAAGCAATAGATAATTATGAATATCTTATTATAATTGATGATATACCAAAAATAGAAAATAGTATTGATGTATCTATAAATGTTTTCTCTTTTAAAGATCATGGTAAGAAAGCCATGGCATATTCAATTAAACTTACAAAAAGTTACTTTATTTTAAAGATGAAACAGTGTCAGCTAAAGCAGACGCAGCTGCGAAAAATTCGCATAACGGTTGGAGTAAAGATTTATCGAAGCTGCTTTCAGCACAAAAAAACTAATCATAATGGTAAAACATATATATGTGATGTGTCTTCGATTATTTACATCGCAAGAAAAATTAAATAAACATACAGAAGTATTGCTGTAAAAATAAGGCAGTAAGAGTCAATATACCTGCAAAAGGAGAGCAAACATTTTTCAAAAATTATAAGCATACAATGAAGGTTCTGTTCGTAATATATGCCGATTTTGAGTCAATTTTAAAGAAAATATCAACAGCTAAGCCAAACCCAAAGGAATTAACTGAATTTAACCTTATCAAAAATATCATATTTTGAGAGAAGACAATATTGATAATGGTAGTTATAAGGAGATACTTAAAGAACGATATAATCTTACTAGTGATAAAATAAATAACATTGATTTAAATCTAAACAACGACTCGTACACGATGAAATATCAGTTACACGAGGCATCTGGTTTTTGCTATTATATTGCATCTATGTATGGTGATTATAAGCCATCAGTTGTGTATACAGGTCCAAATGTACATAAAATTTTTATACAATCAATTTAAAGAAAAGAAGAAGAAATTAGTGAAATATATTCGCAAATTGACCCAATGCATCCACTAACGAAAGAAAAAAATATTATATAGGAATTCAAAAAGATGTACTGTATGAGAAAGTGAATCTACAGAGCAAAATAAAAAAGTACATCATCATGATCATTTAACTGGAAAATTCAGTAATCCTGTATGCAATAATTGTAACATACAATTAAAATTGCCTAGCGTTATACTAATTTATTTCCACAATTTAGTTGGATATGATGCACATTTATATATTTAAGAGTTAGGCTATGATGAAAAAATATATAGATTTAGTAGCAAATAATGAATAAAAGTTCGTTACTTTTGAGAAAGAAACAAAAAAATTTAAAAATGAAATTTATAGACATTTAAATCTATGGCTAGTAGATTAGTTAAATTAGCATCGAATTTAAGTAAAGATAAAATGAAACACACACGAACATTTTCCTAAAGGTAACGTAGATTTAGTTATGAGAAAGGGTGCTTATCAATATAGTTATATGGACAGTTGGGAAAAATTTAACGAAACCGATCTTCCACCGGAGTGAATTTTACAGTAAATTTAACGAATCTGACATAACTAACGCCGATTTTAAGCATGCAAAACTTGTATGGAAACAATTTAATATTAAGAATCTTGGAGTTTATCATGATTTATATTTAAAAAGTGATTTGTTATTATTAGCAGATGTGTTTGAACATTTTAGAAATACAAGTATAAATGCATACGATTTAGATCTGTCGTGGTATTTAACAGCACCGGGATTATCTTGGGATGCAATATTAAAAATTACCAAACAACCACTAGATTTCTTACACAATTATCATATGATTTTAATTATAGAAAAGGGTATTAGAAGCGGAATATGGCAATATCGCAAACTATATGTTTAAGCCAATAATAAATATTTTGATGGTTTTCACTCTAATCAAGAGTCCAACCATTTGGCATATCTCGATGCCAGTAATTTATATGGTTGGGCAATGTCTTAATATTTACCATATGGTGGTTTCGTATGGGAGAATTATACAGCACTTCATTTCTACAATGAACTTATATTAAATTTGGATGGTGATTCTAATTATGGTTATATATTAGAAGTTGATTTAGAATATGCACAATAACTGCATAATTTGTATAAATATCTTCCATTTTGCCCAGGAAATAAGATAGTTCCACGAACAAATCAATCCAAATTGCTAACCACTTTACGTAAAAAAGAAAAGTTAGTAATTAACAATCATAATTTGAAACAATGCCCAAAGAATGGATTAAAACTTAACTAAAATACATAGGATATTAAAGTTTAATCAGTCTGATTTGTTGAAGAAATATATAGTTTAAATACAGCAATGAGAACTAATGCCAAAAATGACTTTGAAAAATAATTCTGTAAGCTGATGAATAATTCTGTGTTCAGCAAAACTGTGGAAGACATTAGAAACAGTGTAGATATAAGACTGATATCAGATGCAGAAAAATGTGAAAAATTAGCAGCAAAAGTAAATTTCTGGATAAGTACTATATTTAATGAGAATCTTGCAGCCCTACATATGAATAGAACAAGCGTTAAACTTAATAAGGCAATTTATGTGGGCATCTCTATCTTAGACGTATCGAAAGGCCTAGTGTACAATTGTATCGTTCCACACAACTGGCTTTAAGTTCACTGAATGTAGAATAGTGATTGATGTTATATTTTTGCATAAGTTCTTTTAAAATGTTATTATAAAATTCTAAGCATTTATTTCTTTGAATATTGATTGGCTTCCTTTTAAATAATATAGAATCTAAAGCATTTGCCACATTCTTGGCTGTTTTATCTTTGATTGGTAATGCAAATGTATATTTCGAAAAAACTTCGATAATTGTTACAATAAAATTGTATCCATTGTTTATGTGCGATATGCCTTTTAAATTACTACTATCCATCTCAACAAGATCGATTCGCCATAAATAATCAATACCATACGAAATTAGTTTTCTTCTGGGGAAATAAGTTCGTGCAGGTTTATATAATTAATTATGCCTTCTCTAACATTGGGCAATTTTTTTTATGTTGATTTATTAGAATTGCATACAGAATGTTTACTTTTCTGAAATAATCGTCCATTTTTAATATCTTCAGTTTTTTTTATATTATTATTTTTAGTAACTTTCTTATACTTCAAGCACCAAGTATTCTCCATTTAAAATAAAAAATATATATAACTAATCTTTATATTTCACGAATATTCCTATTGTGGTCATCAATCCATCATCATATTAATGTTTTATTTTTTTTATTTTAAAAGTTAAAATATCACCTCCCTTAACATTAAAAGATTTACTATAATCTATTTTTGTAGATCCTTTAATATCAGTTACAGTATCATCGGGTAAATTAGGCTTAGCAGTAATTATTTTATAAACACTTCAATCAATCAAAAAAGTAATGAAAATGTGATTATTGTCTAAGTGAAAATCATTAGTATTTTTATTCCACTTTACAGATAAACAAAATATGCGAGACTTTTCTTCCTTACATTTTTCAACTTTTGAGTTGACAAGTGTATCACAATAATACAAAACCAATTGGTATAAATTTTGTAGTTTATTAGCTGTTTATTTATCAAAGAATCTTTTGTTGACATCTTTACCATCTACATTAACAATTCTATGCCATAAAAAAGAAGCATAACATTTTGTATAACCAAAGCAAGTGCTTAGTATACTTTGTAAAGCAGAAACACCAAAATTGCATTGTGAATCTACATATGTTTTTAAATCGGAAAGAATGGAATTGTTTTTTGAATATAATCATTTTTTAATGCGTAAGAAGAAACAATGTTATTGTATTTCGAATCTACGTCCATTTTTAAGGGATAATCAGAAACAATAGTATTGTATATTGAATCTGCTTCCTTTTTTAGTGCCTGCTTTGCATTATTTATTAGTTTTAAATAATCAGCAACAGTGTTATTGAATTATAAATTTATACCTTCTTTTAAAGCATAATCAGCTATTTGTTTATTTACAAATCTTCCATTGACTGCATATTTATCGTCTCTGGGATCATCTATATTAACAATTCTACGATAAAAAATAAGAAACATACGATTTTGTGTAATCGAAACAAGTGCTTAGTTTACTTTGTAAAGTAGAAACACCTGAATTGCACTGTTAATCTACACATGTTTTTAAAGCATACGCATTAGTGTCAAAATTGTTATCTAAAGATTTGATTAATGGTTTGCCAAATATATCCGTCATTTAACAACATAGAAATTATATCGTTAAACTTAAATACCCTCGAAACAAGATGTAAAACAATTAAACATAGACGTCCACAAATAACTTAATTAAAATTCTAAATTCTATCATCATTGTAATAAACATTTCTGTTTTTAAAGTAATTGGTTAAATTTGTAGGAATATTGCCTCAAAATGAATCACGATAGTAAACGTCATTATTTTATTTAAAATAGCAAACCCAATGAGTGCCAGGATTTGATGGAATGTCGAAATTTACCACTGCTCACCCATTTTGAGCATACTTTTGGGTAATTCGTCGATCATATAAACATTTCTGAAGTTTTTAGTATTTAATATTTTTACACATTTTTCAACACAGAATTAGATAGTGGGTATATATTCAATTATTTTTTGTGTTCCCCTCTGTTTTGCAACTAAACCACTTCCTGCTTTATTTTTCATTGCCGAACTGTGCCTCTGTTCTTCTTCTAATTCTTTTATATTTTTTCTAGTTTGTTCAACAGAATTATAAATTGCAGTAGCTTCACCAGCTAAACCACCGAGTGCACCTAAAGCAGCAAGTATAACAGGAATAATTTCTCCATGGTGTAAACCACTTCCAGATTTTTCTTTGGCCATCTTTTTGACTGCTGGCAATGATAAAGTTAATTTGAAACTTTTGCGTTCTTTCAATTTTTTACTTTTTATCGTAATTTGATCATTTGTTAAAAATTTATCTATACCCAAATCGTTTAATTCATCAAAGGGAATACCGAAAGATATATATTTGATATCTTCATTTATAAGTTATATATATATATAACATTTTTAATTCCCCAACCTAATTTTCTTTTTGCAAACATTGGCAACAGCAGCAGAAGCAATTTTTTCTCCAATTTGAGTATATTTATCTAACATAATTTATTTTTCTTTTTTTTGTAAAATTTTATCAGCATTGTGTCTACATTCTAAATCTTTATGATCTCTGTAAGCAAAGTCGTGATATTTTTGAATACTATACATTCCAGTTAAATTTAAATAAAAAATGTTCAATGCCCAGTTTATAATGCCTTTACCATGATGTTAAGAATTCCAAAATGAGTGTGGAATTACATTTAAACCTCTTATTACATATGAATTTCCTTTTGGATTATTAATAAAAAAATTTAAAAATCTATTGTTTGGCATATTCATTATGTTTACTTTTTCATTGTAAAAATTTTTATTTCTATCGTTTTCTTCGCCCTGACTAACTAATTATATATCAACCAATTTTCTAACATCAGCTATCCAAACATTCGTTTGGCAAACTATTGTATTTTCTTATACTTTCTCCAGATCTAGGAATTCTTGGAGAAATCATTCTTTCAGGTGTCTTTGGTGTTGATTTTGAATGTGATTCTTTTTATATAGTTATCCTATTTTGTTAGTTAACCTATACTGATCCAATTATATTTTCGTACTTCCAACCTCCACTCGAAGCTAACTTTTTATTAGGATTATATTGTTGGAATGCAGTATTGGCTGTTGTAATTATTTCTGCATGATTTTCATAATCCTCATAATCAAATTTACCTGCAAGGGCTTCTGGTAAATTTTCTGTTAACAAATTACAAAATCCTGGTGTTAATTTATATTCTTCATCCATAACAAATAGTGTATCATTATCTATCGTTACTTTTGTATCACCAATGACATTTTTTTTGTTTCAATTTCTGTCCCGAGATTTATAGTATATTCAGACGCTGCACATGGTAAATTTTTCAATGGTACACTTCCCATTTGCTTTTCTATAGCAGGATATTTTGAGAATTATTCTCTTTCAAATGATGTTTCTTCACGTGTAGGTGGATAATCTATATTTTTTCCAGCTACTGGAACTAATGCGTTTATTAAATATTTGTTGTCTTCACTTACTTTTTCTACTTTTTTACTAATATTTCGTAACTCATCGATTAATGGTTGCTCTTTCTTCATATTTTTTCATATTCTTTTTTATGATGCTTTTTATATCTTTTATATCTTTCAATGAGTAATTTAACTCGAGAAACTCCTTCGATTCCGTAATTTATATATATATATTTCTTATAAATGAGTTATAAAAGTATTGAGAGTTTTGAAAGACAAACTTTTCCCCCGAATGATCAAACTAAGGGGAATTTCAATGTTTACAATAATAGAATCGAATTTGATATTCCTATATGAGGTGGCTTTTCTTTTCCAAATGATGCTTATGTTTTTTTAACAATATGAATTACGAAAAAGGTATAATGAGGCAAAATATGGTGAAGCAGATACTATTGATGTTTGTTCTAATTTTTTTCCTTTTCAGTTTTCTAGAGTAGAAATCTCAAAACATGGTCATATTATTGAAGCTTTTGATAATGCTGGAATAACATCGACAATGATGAATATTTTGTTATGATCACCAAGTGAACAAAATTATTTAGAAGTTACTGGTGTTGATAAATTATGGGCAAAATCTGTTTATAGTCATAAAAAATGAAATAATCTAACCATTGAGATATCTGTTTGGTTTCATTAGAGATAACAATGAAATTTACTGGAAAAGTGGATATAAAATTACACTTATTCGTAATACAACTGATGACAATTATTTATTATTTGTTTATTCACCTAAGAAAGAAGATGGTTCGCCTGGTGATTATTATGCTGACCCAGGCAAAATTGTTATTAAAAATTATAAATTACGTGGCGTATTGTTGTATATGAATCTAACACAGCCTTTGCAACTAAAGAAAAACATAAAAAGAACCAGAAATTCCTATTAGTTTTGATTATTGGCAGTTTTTAGAAAAAGAAGTTCCTACTGATTCACGTGTTTTCAACTTTGATATAAAAGATCAGTTTAATAATTTACAATTTTATATGCCCGATTTTGTAATTGAGGGCTTTCAAACTAATAGAAAAAATCATTCTGAACAGTATGTACACGAAAATATTTCTGATCACTGTAATATACGAAACATTTATGTTAAGAATGGAAGAAATAAAATTTTTCCAAAAGAAAGTTGGAATCTAGATATTGCAAACAGTCTTTGTGATAAAATGTTTCTTGATTATATTGATTTTAGAAATTGAAAAACAAAACTATATATGTATATATAATAAGCTGACTCTAGACTTTGATGGTGCTGTCAATTAGTATTCATTTTGGGGTCGAAGATCTTTATATGTTATTGATTGTTCATACAGAAAAACTACTGCAGTTAAAGATAAAACAAACATTAAAATTTATGTTGATTTTGATAAACCTGTTGAAGCAAAAACAGTGTGTAATGTTGTGTTAATTTAGTAAAAGAAATCTAACTTACGATTATTTTAAAGTAAGAATTACTGAAGATATATAATTTTTTAATATTATTATTAAATGACTGAATCACAAAAATGTTTCGATATTTTAATACAATATTTTATACTCACAGTTGAGTGATCGCATTTAAATGTTTTATGAATTTTTAGTAATATAGACGAGTTATTTGATCAAATAAAAAAAACATTTTCATAATTCTAAATAAATATATATATAAATAAAATAAATTTCATTTTCCTTATAAATAACAAATGCCTGTGTTACCTTGCAGTTTGACAAGCAGTTTAAAAGGCGATAGCGGGTCAAAAATCCCTTCCTATAGATTAGGTAATGCATCTGAAGATCTTAAACACACAGTTTACAAATTTCATTCAAATTTAAAAAACTTACACGTAACCATTTTAGAAAAAATTGGCGATAAATATGACCTTCGAGAAATTGGCGAAAATCTAAAGCAAATAGAACAAGTTTAAAAAAAATGGAAAACTTCGATAATGATGATTTCATTGAATTAATTTCGTTTCTCAATCAGATTCATCATCTGCATTGTAATCAAATTCATCACAATCACATACGTATTCTGCAGGTGGAAATCCGTAGTAATCGAAATCAGATATGTCATATGAAATTGGAAATCCACCGCCATCGACCTCAACTTCGTGTTCTGCAACTGGATTTTCTAAATCATCTGAAACATCTAAATCATCTGAAACATAACCAGATACATCAGAACCAGTAAAGCGACCTACAATTGGAAATCCTTCGTAATCGAAATAATCTTCGCATTCTCCATTTAGATTACAATTACAACGTAATTCTCTAAAGAATTATAACCAGATTCGTTATCTGTGTCTGAAAGACCATTCATTTTGAATTTCTTTAATACGACTATTTATAAGATATAAATTTTGGAGGGAAATTTTTTTTTTTTTTTTTTTTTTTTTTTATTTGTTGACAAGTTCAATTTCAAACGACTTTCATAAGAATCAGATTACTTGTTTTTGCTTAGATTTTGCTGTTTTTTAATAGGCACAAATCTTGCATAGGCATAAATCTTGCATGGCAATTTTGAAAAAATTGCTTGTTTTTTATTTCAATTTCTTTGTTTTTGGCTTAAATTCGCTTTTTTTTTTTTAGAGCGTAAATTTGGCCTCAAAATCCCTGATTTTGGATTTTAAAAAACCTTCGATATTTCGTTCATTTTCCGCAAAATTTCTGATTTTGAGTTTTTTTTTATTTTTCCCTGTAATTTTAGACGAAATAGCCCTATTTAGTGCACTGTTAATTTTTCTTATAATTCTAGAAAAAATATCCCCTAAAATGTGCGGTGAGTCAGCTCTCTCATTATGCATCTACTCATGGGGTGATTTTTCATAGGCTTGATTCAAAAAAGGGTGAAGAAACTGCGAACAGACTATACATTACGCACGTGAAGGTTATTCCTGTCCCGCAATGTACACGGCGAGGTTCAATGCCAAATGATCTTCCCTCACGACAAACTGATTTTTAAACAGTGCCACTGTTCATATTTCTATAGTCGAACACGAAGTCCACCGGTCATTGGCTATGTTAACTAAACACGTGATGTATCGGATTGAAGTACAGAACGCATAAGAAAAACTTCTTATTTGTAACACCTGGAAATATCAATTAAATCCGTTCTCAAAAGGGCTAAACCCCCACCCCCCCTTATATGTGTGGTCTTACAGGTTCCCCCTCCGACTCCTCCACACCCTATCCCCTGAGGTGTGTTGTGATTGGCTAATGGGTTTCCCCTCCACCATGGGAGGTGTTCTGCTAATTGAGGAGTTCATAAATTGCGTGTTTCGGTACTGGACTAGGCCTGTTTAACTTTATATCAGATAACATTACACTACTATAGCGCGATACGTTGAATTTTTAGCGGAAGCATTAGTTTTTAAGTAAAACTCAAAATAGGCATTTAATATGCGATGAGAATACTGAGTCAAAGAAGTTTAATTATAATACAAATAGTGATATTGAATACTACATGGGGATTTATAGTTTTGAGCGCCAGGACAGTTTTGAATTTGAAATGAAAAGCAATAAACTATAAAGTACTTATTTTTGTGTGCGCAGTTCGTGAACGTAATTAAGTTCGGGTATATTTTTGATGCTCACAAGCAGGCCGGAATGCTGTTTTCAATTAAGAGCGGGATGGAACACCGTGGGACCCCCCCGTGACCAAGGTCAAGAAGCGAGGGAGCGATACGGGCGATATTAACACGCACGCCTAGTGTCTCATCGCTCCAACGCGCAAGGCGTGAAGTGTTTCCGTCGTGACGCTGTATTGTGCGAATTAAATCTGTAAGAGTCGGACTTTATTTTACGCGATGAAAGCCCACAGATTAAACTACGCCCGTATCTTTTTTTTTTCTCTCTCTCTCTCTTGCCGCTTCAGGAAACTGCATAGGCAAACTAAAAATGCGATATTTGACCATTTTCACAATTTTTTTCTCTCCAATATTACACTTAATATCACCAAAGTAAAAAAAAATGCGGGCTTAAATAATGTTTTTTTTTTTCTTTTCTGATAAAAAGTCGTATTTGCAGAACATTTATTTACCGAGATACGAGTATTCGCGCGAAGAACTATTTCACAGAAAAATGTGGGGGTCCATCCTACTCTTACCTTACTGCTGGTGTAGAAATATGGCGATATTCTTGCGTGAGGAAAAGGAAAGAAATTCTTTGCAAACGAACAAAGTTTCTGATCTGAACTGTAAGTACTGGTGAAGACTGCTCACGGTAAAAGTGAGCACTTTTGTAACCAACCTTCGAAAAAAAAAAAAAAAAAAGCCACTGTTCCTGCCTGTGAATATATTAACGGCACACTGACTGTAGTGCGTCCAGTAAATTTGGCAATGGCGGAGGGAAAGTGGTTCTCGTATTGACTTTAAATTAAGAGTGTCGCGTAAACATTTGTGAATACTCAAAAATTTTTCTTTTAACTTTCTGTTTTATTAGTGCACATAAATGTACTATTATTTGCTTTTATAATAATTTCACAGTTGCCCTTGACCGACGCACGAACAAAGTGGTCAGGCCCTAGGCAATGTTAATTTTAATGTGGCGGAAGAATACACAATGTAGCCTACATGCAAGTAGATCTTAAGCGGGGCTTTCGAAAATTGCTCAATTAACCGTGAACAGCCTACATCATTGTTGCGTTATGTTTTACTGCAGTACCGGATAAAATGGTTTCATGACTAATGTTATTGGGAACATACGTTTACGAGACTGCGCAGTGTGGTCTCGACAACTAATGCCTGGCATGACGCGAGATATTGTCCCATATCGGACGATGCATTCTGTTGTGTACGGTGTATATTATTAAACACACATACTGTGCGACGTGACGTAAGCAGAAAGTTTTGACTGAAACTGTTAACGCCTATTTCCATATCTCTGTTGGATAGTGGCGGATCTAGAGGCACACTAAGGAGGAGGCTTGGTTTTGATAAAAAGAAAAGGGGGAGGAGGTGAGTTACGATTAAATCATGTGATCATCAGTAAGAATTACATTTTAATGTTAGTGAGTGAGCGAAGAGATTTGGACGGCTCTTGACAGCGAGGTCTTGAGAGTCGATGTGGGTGAAGCGAGGTGAGTACGAAGCAGTGCTGGAATGCAAGAGCAGGGGAAAGGGAAGATACCCTAAAAAAAAAACCCCCGCCGACCAGCGGCATCGTCCGGCACGATTTTCCCATGCGAAAATCCGTGAATCAAACCCGGTTCGCCTAGGTGGGAGGCGAGTAGTCTAACCACTAAACCACCGCGGCTCCTTATCCAATGCAAACTCTAGCTTTAAGAGAGAGGCTAAGCCACATTGCCCCCTCCCTGTTTTTACCCCATGGAACCACGAAATCACCTTTCCTGTTGGGCTGTGCTGTTTTGTAGTGTTTTTTTTTTCTGTACACTAAATCTGAGTCAGTGATTTCATTCAGCAGAATTATTATTTTACTGATTAGTCAGTAATGGGCTGTTTTATACTGGCGAATAAGTGTAAGTCACTAGTTATCGGTATCAGTCAGTGTTTAATCAATTAAAACAGCAATGAAAATGATTAGTCCAAGTTTACTGATTCAAGCAAAGCAATATGCAATCAAGTTAATTGATTCGGAGTAGTTTTAATGTGCTTCCTGTTAAATAGCAGCGGAACTATGAATCTATATCCGTGCGAGTTAAGTTTTCAAGGGAAAAGAATTTTTTTTGAAAATAGTTACCCTCAAGCAGTCTTCAAAGCGTTAAGGCGACGATCTCCCATTTCTACAGCTTTTGAGAGAAATAAATTTTTGAATCCAAACGGGAGCCGATATTGTAAAATCCTCTTACAATTTTCTTGCAAATTAATTTTATTATTTGGTCTAATTTTTTCAACACAAAAAAAACTGAATAATTTTTAATAATTATTAAATAAACAAAATTTTCGTCAATTAATTAATTGAATAAAACTATAGACCTACAGTTTTTCGTGTTAAAAAATAGACTACATAATAAAACCAATTTGTAACAAAATTTTAAGAGGATTTTAGAATAACGGCTCCCGTTTGGGTGTAGAAAATTAATTCTCTCCAAAGCTGTAGAAATGGGAGATCGTGGCCTTAACCACGATGCGCCTGCGCTGGCATCCGTTTCTGCCGCCGGAGTGATAAATCAAACGCTTCCCATAGTTTGCGGGATCTTCCTCTTCTCAACTCCAATCACGGTCGAAACCCGGCGAAGCTCAGATTAACTTCCGGAGCATATCTCGCTGCGTGGTCAATGCCCAGGAGTAGAAATTAGCGTCACGCCGGGAGGAGGGTAGCCGAGGGATCAATCAAAGTTAGTCCGGGCAATGGGTAGCCGGCCGCCAGCTCTAATCCCTGGTGGACCCGCTGTGGTCAAAGAAAAGGATCTGCGGTTGACACGCGGCCATTCATCATGCTCCCCTCCCTCCCCCCCCCCCCCCTCAAAGTTGCCGGCCCGGCAACATGTCTCGAGATAGCAGGAGAAACACAGTCCATCCCTCACGGGAATTATAAGTCCATATCGCTTCCAACGTTTATTTTTTGTTATGTTGCTTCATCGCAATTTTTCAAAAAAAGAATGTCGTAATTGTTGCCAACAGTTCGGCAGTCATAATAAAATCCACACTAAAGCCTGTAAATTTGACATGCAGAAGGGACGAACAGTCGTTAATTTCTGATAACGAATTCAGCATGAAATGCACCACGACTACAAACAAATATGCATAGATTTCTCCTAATAATACTGAACTAATACTGAAATATTTCTCATTGCAATTATGCTGGTTCTAGGATGTTGAAAATTGTTTAGTACTTTGAAAATGGTTAAATATACTGTGTGTCCTTTGCCAGGGCTAAGTTTAAATAAAAGATGTAATGGACGACAGAGCACCACAAAGAAATCGCCACAAAACAGGACGACAAAAATAACGAGGCTTAAACACAAGCTACCTGTGTCCATTGCCGACCATGAGACTAAATGAACGTACACAAACTCAGAAAGACAAAAACGAAAAAATATTTTACAACACCACACACAGATAATTAGGAAAAGCTGTTTCCTTTGCAATAGAATACTGAAACGACAAAAAGACGGACGAACAACCTATTCAAAACAGGACAGACAACATAAGTAGACCAAAAGAAAAGACAACACGCTGGCGAAAACCAACCACAAAAAAAAGTTTATAAAAAAAGTATTAAAAAGAAATCCCAATATCAGTGTTCACAGCTGAAAAATAAAAACTCGAAACAAGCACGAAAATAAAACAAAAACGCAATGAAGCACAAGTCATTATTCGGTTTGTAATCTGACAAGGAATACTTTTACTTACATGTGTTTCATTGTGTTTTTTGTTTTATGTTCGGGGTTATTTTGAGTTTTTTTTTTTTCAGCTGTGAACACTGATATTCTGTTTCTTATTCGTGTTTGTCCCCCCCCCCCCCCTCTCACTTTTTGTGGTGTTTTATATTCGCCATCGTGTTGTCTTTTCTTTTGGTTCGCTTATGTTGCCTGTTCTGTTTTGTAATGATAAGTTGTTCGTCCGTATTTTTGTCGTTTTAATATTCTAGTGACAACGAAACAGCTTTTCTAATTATCTGTCTGTGGTGTTGTAAAAGTTTTTTTTTTTTTTTTTCCTGTGTCTGTGCATATTTATTTAGTCGCATGGTTGGCAATTGTTATCCAAACAAATTCATTAAAACCAATGGGGAACTTTACACGACGTGCGAGAACCAATCAGGCTCAAACCCTATTTGTAGAGTATTAACTCGGTAAGTAACCCAGTTTGCATATGGGAAAGACACCACCATGGTATTTCGTTCTAAGCAAAGTTCAACGTCGAATGCCAAACTTAAATTTTTTTTCAAACTTGTTACAAAAT
Source organism: Dryococelus australis (assembly GCA_029891345.1). Taxonomy (NCBI): domain Eukaryota; kingdom Metazoa; phylum Arthropoda; class Insecta; order Phasmatodea; family Phasmatidae; genus Dryococelus; species Dryococelus australis. The sequence goes on along the minus strand of CM057007.1, from coordinate 26,815,095 downwards.
TATTATACGATGCGTCTTCGGAAATCGTCATCCCTCCCCCCCCCCCCCCATGACCGCCCTTCCGCCTTGGTAACAGGAAACGACAGGAAGATAAGTGAACGTATGTTACCCAAGGAGAAGAGCTGCAGCGGAAGAAGAAAAACAGCCGAAGACGCGAGTTACGGGAAAGTTGTGTTGGCGACAGTTCCCGCCCGTAGAGAAGTTTTCCAGACCCTACATCCCTCCCCCCCCCCCCCCGGCTCAACCCTCTCTCACCGCGACGCCATCCCCATCTCGCAGATATACGAGACGGGGCGTGATTCTATCGAACAAACTGCCCGGGCACTTTGCACACAACAGCCGCGTCGTTTTGTCGGAACGCAAGGACCGTGGAGACGGGATTTGTAGCTGCGGAACTGCTGGGGGGGGGGGTGTTAGGAGGGGGGGGGGTGCGTAACTTGGGCTATTTTGACGCCCTTCGCCGCACTTCGATCGTTTAGGAGTTTAGTTACGGGGGAGAAAGCACGTGTCCTCTTCGGAGATAACTTTAACCCTTTCATTCCCCACATTAAATTTATTATTTTTGGCGTTGCAGATTATAAATTTTTTTGATGCGTGCCCTACCTCAGCTGGCAAAGAAATTGGTTTCGTTATCACAACTAATAGCAGTATTCTTGTGCTTGGTGATCAGTGATATGGAACAGTGATAACGTAGCTCAATAGCATTATTTATAGTGTTAACATTTTCTGTATATGTACGGATATTTTTTTATCAAAATTCGCAGTGAATATACGGAAACGCAATCCGTAATGAAGAAAAATGGAGTTAAGGGCGTAAAGCCATAATGCGGAAAATTTCCTTATTACCTATAACTTCGGGTTTCTGGGATGAACAATGCCGAAACGTTCTTCGCCACTGTAACCGGAAAATTATCGTTTCTGCGGCATTTAAGGTTATCCATGTCACTAAGACCTGGTATTTCAAACATTAAAAATTAGCAACAGGCGTGTGTAACATTTAGCAACACTTAAAATACACCAACTTCAACAGAAACAAAAAAAATTGCTTATACGACACATAGGGAAATACCAAAGTTATACCTGTTCCACCATGTGAGCGTTGTAGGTAAGTGGTTAAGGTCATTAGCTTGCTACTTTTTGACTCTGGTTCCAATCTTGCATAAGTATAGATTATTTTAACTTTTTTGAATATCTTTTTATACACAGTAGAACCCCTACATAATAAAAATTAAAATAAAATAGATATTTACATTTATTTAGAGTAGAAGTACAGAAAACTAACTAGGTAATTAACGGAGAGGTTCCGTGAATTCTACGGGAAGTCCGTTTTTTTAAATCAATGTGTCCGTAATTTTACGGAGAGTTTAATAACACCTCTGGGTAAATTTTTACCAGTACTTTTCCTTAAAATGAAGAGAAGGCATTGGACACTGACTCTCGTAGTGTACAGCACCGATCGAATATAAGCATTCTGTGCAACATACTGACGATTGTCTACAATGGACGTGAAAGGGTTGAAAGAATTTTGTCACAGAATACAGGCGTATGCAACAGTGTAACCGCAGCAAAATGACGTCACTACTTGCCAGAATGTAGAGAGATTTGCGCGGCTCTTAACATCGAGGTCTTAAGTGCCGATGAGGGAGAGGGTGAGACAAGGTTAACATGGAGCATCGCCGGAATGCAAGGGCGGGAGAAATTGGAGATACCCGAGAAAATCCGCCGACCAGCGGCATCGTCCGGCACGATTCCCACTAGCGAGAATCCGGTATTGACCCGGCCGGATTGGCAACGAAGTAGTGACGTTCATTTCTGTCCTGAAAGAAGACTTATATTGAAATATTCCGTACTTTTTTTTTTTTTTTTTTAATTTTCGAACAGTAACAACTGCTTACAATGAGATCCATAGGGAGACCCTTCGACATGATCCAATCACGAAAACGTTTTCGAGTGCAACTGGTTATGGAATTTTTTTTTCACGCAAGACAGACTGCCCTACAATATCTGCCTCTTGAGGAACATGAAGTATGCTTTTCTACCTCCACCTAGGCCACTGGTTCAAAACACACCGCACACGATTGCTGTGTTGTACACCGTTGACTGTTCTCCGGTACACAGCCAAAATACAATGCCGAGTTTTACAGTCGCACTACGAAATGTTCTTTCATATGTAGAAGGTCAGCTAAGGACAGAGAGCCAGCGCGTAAATAGTTGAATGTTTTACACCTTCCAATAAACTGCATACATGTCTGAAGCTTTTCTTTCGTTATTTCCTGTAGTTAGAGTAAAGAACAGGTAAGTAAAAAAAAAAATGTTAATAATAATAATTATTATTAACATTATGTCTTTATTGGTCACGAAGTTAAGGCTTTCGCCTTCTCTTACACTTAACCACATAAATGTGAAACAAACATGAAAACATATAACTAGGTTATCTATCTTAAAAACGCATAAAGAAAACAATAAAAATTATATAACACGTTATGCTACAAACCATTAAAAATAAGTTCAAAGTAAAGTTTATTTGTCCCTATGGTACACATTAAGACAGAAAGAATTACGATTAGAGTCATAGTAATAAACATAAATTTTAAAACACGTATTAGAAAAATGTTAATGAGTGGGATATGAAAATATTTACACCCTAAAAACCTTACAGTATACCTAAGTAAAAACAAATACCACGATAAAACGATAAAAATAATAGGGGGGATAACATTAGCCTACCAAAAATTAAAGAAAGAAAAATGTATTAGTTTACAACAAATACACAATAAACAATTTGGGGGGGGGGGGGGGGGAAGAAAACATAGCATCATATTTCTACTACTTTCAAAACGTTTCATGCGACAAATGAATGTTTTACTTATGTTTGAAAGTACTGACGTTTAGGCAGTCTTTCAAAACGAGCACTCGTGAAATCTGACTTGTGATTGGGAATAATGAGTTGCGATGTTTCGAACGGACGTGTATGACAATAGTGGTTTACGTTTAGGGGCTGAAATATGTCTGCAAGGTATTTAGGGCTGTCGTATTTAATTGTCTTTATTTTTATATCAAGATTAGTGTATGTATCAAGAGTGAGCTACTAGAGCTTTTCGCAGTAAGAGCTAATATGCTCCCACGATTTTAAGTTATTTATGTACCGTACACAAATGTTTTGCAAGCGCTGTAACGTTGCAGATAACGTCACTAGTGAGTTCACTATAGACAACACCGCAGTAATCTAAACTTGGGAGTGTAATTGACTGCGCAAGAAGTTTTTTTGTAACTACGGGTGAAAACATTTTCATACGCTTAAGTGAATGAAAGGAACAGAAAACTTAATTTGCAGATTTTATTGATATGATCTGACCAAGTAAGAGAGTCATTTAATTCAACACCTAATTTTGTAACTGTAAGGACCATCTCGATTTTTTTTTTTTTTACAATTTATTATTAAAGGGGTGATCTTTTCTGGTTCAACGGTACTTTTAAGTTTTCTTCGAACCAATTATTACGAACTGAGTTTTGTGTGCATTTATTTGCAGCCCATTATTTTCGGACCACTTGAAAATATTTTCTAAATCCGTATTCACCTTTCCAATGCAGCAGTTCAGTTTATTAGGTATACCTGAAAATCATCCGCATATAAGTGATGGCTCGTGTACTGCGGGCATTCCGGTAAATCATTTATTAAAATTGAAAACAATAACGGCTTTAATATAAACCCTTGTGGGACGTGCCATTTGGACGTATAACTATCCGCTTTAAGGGGAATGGTAAATGAAAGCAGCATATTTGCGCGATTTTCGATGTATGCCGTTTTCCAAAGGGTTTGGCTCGACAAGACGTAAATAATAATTTTCAACGTCTTTTCACGTTGTAAGATATTCGCTGCCTTCATTATTCTCGGAGCGATGATGGAAGAAAAGAAAGAATTCCCCCCCCCCCCCCTTTTTCGTCAAACCAGTGGCGCGAGAATGAAGAACGCAATGAATTTGTAACAATATAAGAAGGTGTTCAAATTCGTTATTTACGTCTTGTCGAGATAATAATTTCGAAAAATTCTCTATAAAACAAGTTGTGACAAGGATGACATAAATATACGGTTTGCGTGAACCCTTCTCCTAAACACACTGCTAGCGGGCCAGCGAGTTGATTGAAACCACTGCACTGCGACCGGAAAAAGATGGAAAACCGATGACAATTTTTTAAAGAGCATCATTTTTATGACTTACAGTGTTGAAGGTTTTGCTGAATTGTAGCAGTTTAGTTTCCTACCGCCCGTTTCCTTCCTCGTGTGATCCCCGATGTGCGTCAAGGCTGCAGTGCCTTAGAACGGAAACCAGATTGATATGCAGATAACAGTTCGTTGTTGTTAATATAAACGTAGAGCCGACTGTGAACAATGTATTCAAATGCTTTCGATATTACAGGCAAAAAAGCTAATTGATCTATAGGCACTGCAGCATTTGTGAGATTTGATTTTTTTACACGTGTTATTGCGTATGCAAATTTCCATTGGCTTGGGAAAACCCTAGTTTCCAACGAAAAGTTTGAAATATCCACAATCGGTCTAGTAACAAAAGTAGTAATTTTTTTTTTTAAGAATTTAATTGGCAAATTATTTGGATCAACCGCTTTCGATGTGATTAGCCCTTTATGACCCGTACAACGCCCCTTAAAGTAACAGCCTTAAAATGAAAACTTTTGTTTTTTGTCGTCGTTTCCGTACGACTTGTTTCGATGGCGTAATCCGGAGGTAATTTGACAGAGTTTCTAAACGGGGATTAAGTTCATCACATGGCGCAACAGCGGAGTCATTTCTATTCTGCTTGCAGTTGACCCCAAACAATTCGAGACTCTGCCACAGGGTGCGAGAAGATGATGCAGAGAGAATATTTTCCTAGTAATTTAACTTTGCTTTCTTCACAGTATGTTCGCGTGTGTACCTGTATGTGTGTGTGTGTGTCCCCTTCCTCCCCTCTCTGCAATTTTCTAAAGCTACAGCCGAATTTCGCCAAACTGTGTACACATGCAGTACTAAGAAAGGAAACCTGACTTTTATAGTTTTCGATGGCGGCCATTTTAAAATTTTGTATGATGCCCCGCGTATTAACGTCGGATTAAAAGGGTTAGGCAACCATTTGTGATAACTTAGATTATTTATTTCGCTTTCAGTTTTTTTTTTTTTTTTTTTATGCATCAGAATAGTAGAAATGAGCAGATTTGTAACATTTTTACTTTTATAATAATTTCACGTTTTCACTTGACCGGCGCATGAATAAGGCGATGAGGCCCATGGCAATGTTAATTTTACATAAGGCGGAAGAATACCCAAGGTGTAAACAAGTAGATCTTAAGCCGGGCTTTCAAAAGTGCTCATTTTATCGTGAACAGTCTATAATAAGCTATTAAAAAGTTATGTTTACTAAAACCATAGCTCACGCGACGCAGTGATCTCGTATAAGATCCTGCGAAACACTGTCGAATGTAGCAGTACGGCGGTTGAGAAGTGATACGCATTAGCGTTGTCCCTAGGTGCAAGAAAGGGCAAGCCAGCTCGCGTACGTACCGACGACAGGTAAGCTGGAGTCACGATAGCCCGACGAACACGACACGACAGACCAACATGACGTCAGATGTCGACGGAATTTCATATTATATATTATTCAGTTTTCACAATAACCCAACGAAATTAGCCCGACAAGTGTGTTAATTGGCTGTTGGGAAATTCTTAAACGGCAAATTATTCTAATAATATCGCGATAAAGTATTTCAAAACGAACCAATTTTTTTTTTAATGTTGTATTTACATTTTTGAGCACTCCGACGAGACCGAGATCGGCGAAAAGTAGAAACAGGATCTACTTTCGTCGGGATGTCAGGGCTGCGATTGCGTCGGACTGACGTCACAGTGACTTTGCTTCCCATTGGCTACCACTCTGATTTCGTCGCGTCGGGTTCGTCGGGGTATTGTGACTCCAGCTCCATGCGGTTAAATATATACCTTACCGCTGCATTTGAGTGAAACCTACGGCGACTCCAGGGTGCTCCCACGTGCGGAGTCGAGAACCAGGCAGGGCGTTCCAGCAGTAATCCACTTAGGCCGGCGTCACATAATGCGGTTTTTGCAGCTGCGGCTAAACGGGATGCAGTTTGGCGACGGTGTAACACTGACCTTGGCAGATTGCTTCAAGCAGTGCGCGAGGTGAGGCGAGCAGCTGGCGGTGTCGCGTAGTAAAGTTGTCGAAACTGAATATTGTCTTGCGTACCTGAGGTGAAGACAGCCAATCCTCCTCGTACATATTTCTCCCGATTTCGATCCTGGCTTCTCATGCATGTCCTCGATAAATTTGTCAACATCAAGCATTGGTACAATTTACGAACACGCATTTGAAAGCTAGAGAATGTCGTAAAGGCTGCGGCACTACCGCACAGTCTGACAGCTCTCATATAACTGGGGGGGGGGGGGGGCACGGTGGCTGAGTGGTTAGACCGCTCGCCTCCGGCCGTATCACCGGATTTTCGCAAGTGGGACTCGTGCCGGACGATGCCGTTGAGCGGCGGGTTTTTCTCGGGGATCACCCGTTTCCCCTGCCGCTTCATTCCGGTGCAGTTCCGTACTCACCTCGATCACCCTCGTCGGCTCTCAAGACATCGCGTCGCTCTTCACGCTCGCTTAATAAGGGCGTTTCGCTTGCCGCAGCACGATGCGGTTACACGCGCCTCTCATTTACAACAACGTGTCGTGCCCGTCCCGTCAAACCGGAGCGTTTTGACCGTAGCAGCAAAAAACGCATAGTGCGACACCGGCCTTATGCCGGAGTCACATAGCCCCCCGACCAGCACGACCCCGCAAGTACGACACGACGCTTAAAACTAAATCAATGAAATACAATATAGATCTGACGCACGCCCGACAATTCTGTCGCCAGACCAGCAAATTCGGATTAGAAATTATTTCTATTCTTCGTCGAGTCGTGCGACGCTATGCGCAGAGTGTACAACCTTGCAAAAATGAAAATGTATGACAATATTTTCCGACAGTGGGAAATACGTAGCTTGAAAGAAAACAAATTACGAAAATTATTGTATTTAATTTTAATAAATAATAATTTTACCTTAGTATGCATTAGCTATAAAACTTTGTCACCATCATGTATTCCAAATTTCCCGTCTGCCCACCTCCTTTGAAACTAGCATAGTTAATCTACTCCTTCTAAATGGATGTGAAAAATTTTACTCGTGTCGCGTGAGTAAACTGTCGGGCTGAAAATTCGAGCACTCACATTGAAAATGGTCGTGGCTGCGGTTTTTCGTCGTGTCGTGCTGTGCTCGTCGGGGCTGTGATATTCCGGCATTAGTTTATCAGTCCGCGGAGTGGATGGAGTCCAGGTTTATCCAGGCCGTGGGGGGGTCGAGGCTGCCAGCGTACGGAAGCCGCGAGGGGACTGCGGGCAAGAACAAACACACGAGCCCAGGGCGAGCTGGGCCGCGTTGAATAGGCCGGCGGTCTCAATAATTAACACCCCTCAGCCCCGACCGGCCCGAGCAACGCTGCCAACCGAATTCGAATTGATTGCGAGACGTCTGTCCGGGAGCGTTCGGGTCGGCGGGCAGGCGAACTAAAGGCACGGAACAGAAGCAGTTTTATAGGGTGGTATGGGGAGGAGGGGGGGGGCGCGCATTCGACCACAGGAAACTGTACACACGAACCCCCCCAGGTTTTTCAAAATAACAACGTTCGGGGATGAAGGAGAGAAGGGATGAAGCAAAAAAGTAACTCGCTTTCGTTCGCCAGCTTCATTACAATGCAGCTTTTTTTTTTTTCTTTCATTTCTGTGAATCGGTGGTGAAGGGAATTACGTCAAAAAAATATGGAATTTTACGGGAGTGCCGTTTTCCACGATCTCACATGTTGTCCTTTCCTATGGTAAGTCGCTTATTATTCCGTGTAGGAGATAGTGCTTTGCACCTCGGAAAAGACCGTAAGAAATACAGTAAAACTATGTCAAAACTTAAGTTTTGTAAAATGTACACAGTAACCTTTACGTCCAATGCACAGATCTGTATTTCTGCATGTGCACAGTGACCACATTTGAGTATCTAGTTATTTATTCCCATCAGCCAATTTGTATCCTACCATTTTTTAAAATAAATATTGCCATGTAAGTAATAAAAACAGTGCATATATTTCACCGGGCTCCAATGTTAACGTCTAAGGCTACAATATAATTTATTTACCAACTATTATTCTAAATGAGAGGGCTTGAAAAAGTGCTCACTTTACCGTGAATAGCCTATACCCAAAAAAAATTGTGGCCGCATCAAAATCTATATATATATTTTATGCACTTTGCATTCTTCTTTCTTGAATGTCATTTACCAACTCACATTTAGGTATAGTGTATTCACAGCTAATGTTCTACTTTCAGGATATTCCTCCGCCTCATGCAAACAAAACCTTAACCGAGTCTAGAAAATTACACCAAAGGTACAACGCACCGCATTCATGCGCACTCGATGTATGGGCTGCTCACGAAAAAATGAGCACTTTTAAATAAACCCTGCTTAAGATCTACTTGTATGCACCTTGTGTATTATTCCGCTTTATATAAAGTCAACATTGCCATTGGCCTCATTACTTTATTCATGCGTCGGTCAAGTGAAACTGTGGAATTATTAGATAAGTACATTTCTTACAAATCTGCTTATTTTTACACTTCGAAGTGTAAAAAAAAAACAGAAAGAGAAATCAATAATTTAAGTTATCACAAATGATTACCTAAAACTTTTTATTCGACGTTAAGATACGAAACTACCTTCCATCCATCGCTGCCAACTTTACTGGACGTATGTCACTCAGGGCGCCCGTTGAGAAATATAAGCAGTGACTTTTTTCTAAGGTTGATTCCAAAAGTGCTCACTTTATCGTGAACAGTCTTTAGTATTATTTTTATAAGAACTTTTTCTGACTAAGCATTATCAACACACCTGTATTCTCACTTTTTTAATTCATATTAATTATATTTGAAATATTATTCTTTATAGATTATATATATATATATATATATATATATATATATATATAACATTTCAGTTTAACTTGAAACTTAGGTAATTTTGTTTTCTTTTGTGTTAAGGGAAATGGTGCACGAAAGCTGTGTATTTGCCTTAATTTTGGTTCAAAGTTGTTTTCCAAAGAATTTTTCAAAATTTTTTGCACGACAAGACATAAATAATAATTTCGAACATCTTGTTACATTGATAGATGTTCACTACCATTACTGCTATCGTAGCACTGATGGAAGATACGAAAGAATACCTTATTTCTCATCTTCCATCAGTTCTCACAGAATAATAAAGGTAGTGAATATTTAACAATGCAAGAAGTTGTTAAAAATTAATATTTAGGTCTTCGTGTGCCAAAAATGTCGATAAACCCTCTGAAAAAGCACGTTATAATGAAAATCGGGTAAATATACTGCACGGGCTATACACGGGTAAACGGAGTAGTGGGGAACATTATTTCGACCCCCTCGACTATTTCATACAAGCATAAGGATTGGAAATAGCGACGATTTCTTGTGATATATAATATTTCGAAAATTTTGGCAAGGCATGCAACACGAAAATTTACTTCGGCATTTCGCTTTGCACAGAGGAAATAAATAATAATAATAGCGAAACGAAAATAAAAGGTTGCTTTTAATATCTTTAAGTGGAACGATTTATTAAATACACTTATTGTAATACCACTTTTACAGCCATCATTCATCTTGTGAAACTACCGTTTAAAACACGAATTCAAATGTAACAGTAGAACATGTAACCCATCAGTAATAAAAAAAAATGAATAAACTTATATAAAGTCTTTCGCTTGCACGATCGCTGAATGCAATGTCTCCTTCTGCGTGCATTCGGCCACATTTCGTCCGAGCTTGCTGTGTGATGTTATACCAGCTGAACGAGCGTGGAGAATACCACAGCGCTATGCCTCCACGTTTTAGGGAACTACTGCGATCGATTATCGAACTATGCAACGATTATCGAACTATGCAACGCGCGCGCCAACTCCAAGATTTTTCGAGTAACTGTTAGGAAAAAAAGAGAGGCGTGCATCCCAGCCACATGCGCCAAAGAAAAATTATTTTTATTTCAAAGCAAAGTGGGAAGTACACAGTTAGGAAATATGTTCGCATTTGAAATTTTATCAACGCGTGCTTTGCGTTCGTGGAGAATACGCCCCCTGAAAATGTCACGTATTGAACTATTTAAATCACCGGTGACCGTACGCAGTGACCACGCCGACCGGTGATTCTCTCACAAAGAACCCCCTCGCACACCTCGGCCGCGCCATTGGTCCGGGAAGCCATGCGTTCTTGTTTTCCGGAGAGGCGAGCGACAAATCCCTGTAATCCCGAGGGCACACCACTTCCAGGAGCGGGTCGGATAAGGAACATAGACCGGGAGGGGGGGGGATAAGGGAAACCCAAGGGGGGGGAATGATGGGGAGTTAGCTACCCTCCCAACGCAACGTTGCTCCGGTTTCTAATCAAGACGTTATTTGGCGAGAATTCAATTTCGCCCCCCCCCCCCCCTTTTTTTTCCCGTGCTATATTTGAAGTGGATAAGGTTTCTTCAAGGCTTCGCCCCTTTTTTTTTTTTATTTCCCTCACCTTCTAGCACTCTCATCTACCCTTACGCCGTCACAGGGCGGCTTTTCCTTCTTTCTTTCTTTTTTTCTGTGCGTTCTCACTCTGTTTTATAATCCATTCGTACGTTCAATAAAAGGACACTTCGTGGTTTCCTATGTACTGCATTGTTTAGGACAAAATTAAATCCATGCAGTCGCGTGACGTGGAGTGTACAATTGTACATGCAGAAATTTTGATTAATATCTACTGAATGTGTCTACGATGAAAATCACGGGGGGGAAAAAAAAAACTTTTTCCATGTAAACTACCGATTATAGGCTATTCTCGACAAAGTGAGCACTTTTTTAAGACCCCCCAAACAGGCATTAACAACTTATAAATATATTTTATTGCAGCCTCAGATGTTAACTTTTTAGATTGGTGAAATATATACAATATGTTTAATAGTCATATGGCTACGTTTGTATTAAAAAGTGACACAAAGACAGAAATTGGCTGAAAGGAAAAATTAAACAGGACCTTAAAAAAGTGCTTACTTTACCGTGAACAGCCTATGTAAAATATAGTCCATTTCATATTAAGTTCACTAAATTATGACACTTGTAGAAATGTAGCGCGGTGACAATGTATGTTTCCGCAACAGCTATTCTATATCTGAAGAAAACAAAGTGTGTAAACAAATGCTATTCTCATTGTAGGTTACCATTTCACCTTACTTAATTTTTGACATGGCGAAGTTATACTGATGGAGATCTGTTTATTTTAAATTCTTTCACGAAACGGTATTGTTTTGCAGCACTTCTTACGAGACGGGTAATACTTAGAATTGCATATTGTTTTAATGGACTATTGGAAAATTTTGTTTATGCAGAAGTTGCATTCAAGTGACCTGTAAAGTTTTAACCTCGCCGAAAAAAAAAAAAAGAAAACGCGGTAGATATTACGCTGCTAGCACCGATGCGAATAATAAACACATTCCGTATGTACGTAAATATTTTAAGCGAAGATAACCTTACACTTACTGGATTCTCAATATAAAAACGTGATATTTTTAAACTGTAAAATACCGTTGAAATTGTGTTTTTTTTTTTTTTGCAATTTTTGGGGGGGGGGGGTGGAGCACGTACATTTCAGAACGAAAATTCACTTTAAAGGTTATCGGGGTTGAAAAGGTTTCTTTCTTATTACGTTCGTCGCAACCCCTTGAGCAAGTTTCCATTGCAAGTGGTTTTCTTTGGCTTCTCTTTAACTGGCGCGATTAAAAACAAGCCATAAAAAATATTATTACAGATGTTTTGGAAACTTGCAGTTTCAATGACCTGCAGCCAACTAGATCCAGAAAAAAAAAAAAAAAACTTGTTCATTCTCTTTGGGCAAATTATTTGCGAACGCAAAATTATTTTTTATGGGCTGTTCACGGTAAAGTTAGCACTTTTGAAACCTCTGCTTAAGATCGTCTTGTATGCACGTTGTGTATTTTTCCGCCTTATGTAAAATTAACATTGTCACGGACTCGTCACTTTATTCGTGCGTCGTTCAGGTGAAACTGTGAAATTTTTAGAAAAGAAAATACTTTATAAATCTAGTAATTTTTATACTTCGATGCATAAACATAACAGAAAGCTAAAGGAATAACTTAAGTTATCACAAATGGTTACCTAAGACTTTTTATTGGATGTTAAGGTAATGGAACTATTTCCCATTCATCGTTACCAGCTTTATTGGGCGCATGTCCCTCAGTGCACCCGTTAAAATATATGAAGTTAGGAGCTGTTTTTTTTTTCTAAGGTTGCTTTCAAAAGTGCTCACTTTATCGTGAACAGCCTCTAGAAATATTAAAACGGATTTTTTCAAGCGGTTACAAAATAACCTTGTCTTTTTGTAATTCGAAATATTTAGTGGCGAAATAAAGGTAATTCTAGTTATCCAAAAATACTAGCGTGTATGTGTACTTTTCTAGACTTCACAATTCTCTGTATTTTCGAGCCGATTTATCCCTGCACACATTAGCAGTTATCTTTGTGAGAAGAGGGGCCGCGGTGGTCTAGTGGTCGGACTACTCGCCTCCCACCTAGGCGCATCGGGTTCGATTCCCGTAGGAGTTACTCCCAGATTTTTGTATGTGGGAATCGTGTTGGTGGGCGCGTTTCCTCAGGGATCTCCCGTTTCCCCCGCCCTTGCATTCCGGCGCCCCTCCATACCCTCCTCAATCATTTATGCTAGGTAGGATATACGTGTGGTCTAAACACAGAATAGTCAAGATTACAGATGTGAAACTCCCCTTGTACAGCAAATCCCAGCCGCAGGCTATTAGCCAGCTTCTTGGCGCAACTGCAGAATAGACAAGTACACAGAGATGAAATTTCGTAGCGCTTCCTTTGATGTGAACGTACCCATTCACTGATTGGCTGCACCGACGCCTTGGCTTGTGTCAGGTTGGTCACTGCGTAGGAGCTGATCTGCGAATTGCGTTCCAAACATTTCATTTTGGAGGTGGTGGTGGTTGTGGTTGTGTGTGTGTGGTAAAATGGGGGGGGGGGGGGGGATAGACTAGAGTTTTGAGGTATAGGCTGCTCTTTCGTCTCTGTATTGTTTAGTAAAGACTGTCCACGATAAAGTGAGCACTTTTTTGCAGTCAACCTTAAAAAAAAATTCACCGCTTCTGCTTGCATATGTTTTAACGGGCGCTCTGAGTGATATCAGCCCAGTAAAGTTGGTAACGATAGAGCGGAAAATAGTTTCGTATCTTAACGTCGAATAAAAAGTGTTTGGTAACCATTTGTGATAACTTAAATAATTTCTTTCGCTTCCTTTATTTTATGCGTCGAAGTGTAAAGAAGAGTGAGTGACGAGATTTCCGTGGCTCTTAACGGCGAAGTCTCAGGAGCCGATGTCGAAGTGTAAAAATTAGCAGAATTTTAAAATACTTATTTTTATAATAATTTGACAGTTTCACTTGACCGACGCATGAGGAAAGTGATGAGGCCCATTGCAATATTTTTAGGTTTTCAATTAACTCTGTTGTAAACGCTCTAATAAAAAATTTCGCCTGATTCAAAGTTTCTGTTTCTATTTTAATTATGAATAAACCAGAATTGTAAAATTTGGTGAGATATAAACCAGGAATATAATCTTAAATATTATTTTCAATGTTAGCATCGTAGACTGAAAGAGTATTTTAATTATCGATTTATAAGAATGATCTGTAACATTTTAATAATACGATGAAGCATCTTTAAAGATGTTAAAAATACAAGTAAAAAATTAAATGCTCTAGCCTTTTTTACAAACATGTTAAAATTACATCTTTATGTTTTCCGAAACACAAAAACGGTTAAACTTAAATATTATACACAAATTCAACATTTTGGCTAAACATATCTTAAAATGTGCTATGACTATTTCCAACCTATCGTGTTAGTTTTTTCACTCTTTTTTAATTCCCAAAAACACCGAAATTTCTTATGTCACAAGCTTAAGCAATGGCCTAAGGAGTTAATTAAAGGAATTAAATAACACTTAATCAAGAGTCTAAGTTGAATAAACTTGTCACAAATATAAAGTTATGACTTTTTCCATTGCCATTAAAGACAGGCTCCCAAACAGTATTTGATCTTGAATAATAAAATTGTATGGTATTCGTGACTGTAAAAGGCACTCACTGAAAGTGAGAAAATAAATTCGCTTGCAAAATCCAACCGTAATTAGGTAGGGCCTTCGCGAAAACTTTCTCCCCCTCCCCCTTTTTTAAATCGCGATGTTTATCTACTTCAGACAAGACCCAAAGTTTTCTTATTTGTGTTCGGCTAATGACCTGCCAAGAAAGATATGAGCCTTCTGAAGGGAAGGCAGGAGAAAAATCCAATTTTCTATGGGAAACCTTAAAACCTCGCGCGAAGAATACGAAACGAAGGGATTGGATTGAGAGTTCCCATCTTTCTCATGAACCGCCTACAACTCATTCATTGACTTTCTTGCGCTACAAATAAGAAAAAAAAGGACAGAAGTTTTAAACGCCCGTTCTTTGTAACTGACATCCAGGTTATCAACACTAAACTGATGGATTAAATATTTGCAGGAAGAAAAGCCATGTTCATTAATTAAAACTCCTCTCTCCCGAAAAAATAATTACCAAAAATGTACAAACCCGTTTCAAAGCAAAAAATTTACGTGTCTGAGTATCGCAGCACTCGAGACTGAAACGTCTGTATTTACAGACATACTTAATATCAAAAGATATTTATGTCACTTATAAAGATATGCAAATTTTATGTTAGTAAGGGATGCTAAATAACGTAAAAAATTCGCTTTTATACATGTAAATCGAAACGAATTAACAGGCGCAAAAACATTTCAAAACGTTCACAGAGAAAGTAAAAATTTTGAACAATCTTATTTTAAAATAAACAAATTCTCTCATAGACTAGCTAGTATCACCTCACATAGTTATAATATAAACTATTTGCACATAACAAAATGTTGACAACTTTCTTTCTCAAGGAGAAAGTAAATTCTTAACCAGTTCTGGTTTTAACAAAATATCTTTCTATTTTCTATCGGGAAGTGTAAACAAACGAGACAGACAGATTAGCTGGCTGATAAAATTCTAACCTACGTGAAAAACAATGCCAAAAGAAATGAATAATTCGCACGGCATTCAATTATGGTTTAGACAAATTTATATTTTCAAATTATATGTTTGTTTTATCAAACCTAGATCATCAAAATAATTAAAATAGTAATTAAAATTCCACGTGTTACAGCACTTTTTACCAAGAGAAATTCAGTCCTTGTTCAGCCCTAAATGGAAAAAGCAACTAATAACATGGAAAGGGGTTGAGGGGTATTATTATTGTTGAAAGGAGCAAAAAATAGGTAAATTTTTCGGACAGACTATTCATGGTAAAGTGAGCTTTTGATAGCATCTCCATTTGGAATAGCAGTCAATAAATATTTTTTATTACAAGCTTTTATTTAACTTGCCTTGTCTGTATGTACGGTAGGTGCCTCTCCGAACTCTATACACTCAACTGGCGCGTAGAGTGCCTGCAGCATATCGCTGTTCGTCAGGTTGCAGCCCGGGGTGTGGAAGGGGCCATCAGTGTTTACTTAACATTTTTAGTATTTTTAGTCGCACTAATTGTTTTTATTATTAATATAGAGGAAGATTATTTATACATTTAGAGTTTGTGAATGTAAAAGTAGTTTACCTATATAATAATAACGAAAAAATTATTGAGACTAAAATGTGAAAAATAAATTAACTGTAAAAAACCTTTTAAAACCAACCTTTTATTTATAAACATATTTCAAAAAAATAAAAATAATTATAGTAGTTACGTAATTTGTAGGCGTGGCCGAACAGTCGTAATAAACTTTACTACAAATTTATATTTATATATCAATTTATATTTAGTATATAAAATCTTGGCGTGAATAGTTAAGAGCCTTACGCAAGATATGTGCTTACTACGCTTCTGCAAATGAGGTATACATTCTATATTGCGAATAGTTAACAGCCTTATGCAAGACACATGCTTACTACAACTAAACAGATGAGGTAAACATTCTATATTATAAATAGTTAAGATTCATATTCAAAATATGTGCTTATTATGCTTGCGCAAATGAGGTTTGCGTTCCATATTCCGCCAAGTTTATCAATATTAATAATAAATAGATACAAAAAAATAAATTAGTAGTAAAGTTTATTACGGCTCTTCGACCATGTCTTACAAGTTCTACAAATCCTGTAACTACCATAATTATTTTTCTCCTTTTAGTGCATTTACAAATAAAAAGTTAATTTTAAAAGTCCGGGTATAATAGGTTTAAGACATTAACTTCCAAGTGCGATGGAATATGCATACTGTGCTTATTACTTATATTACAATATTTATTTTAAAAGGTGGTCAAGGGATAAAAATGTCTGAAAGCAAAAAAGTAACTTGGGCCTCAAAAGTGCTCACTTTGCTGTGAACAGCCTATAATATAGATGAATCCATTCATTATTTAAGCAGTGTCTCAATTGGCCCAGGGAACGCTCTCTGGTCGTCTCAATTTGTCGCAGAGAATGCGAAAGAGCGAGAGCACGAAGTTGTGAGCTCGCTGGCACTCTCTCGCACTCTCTGACCACGCGTCTTATTGTTTACATTATTCCTATGTTTGAATAAGGTTATAGCAGCTTTCTGTGCCGTACCTGTAAATGAATAATTCCAACTGTTATAAATAACGAAATACGTAACACGTATTTATAAAAATATAAATACGGATATATGACAAAGTCTCGTTTTTTGTCACTTTGCTGCAACATGGCGGTAATATGCGAAACCAAAATAATTGTCTTTCATGCGCAAATAATTATTCCGGGAGTGTTTTAATTATTTGTGAATTATTTTGAACATTTTTTTTTTTTACAACAGCTATGGCCACGTCCGAAATGGCAGAATTTGTTGACAAAATGATTACGTGACCCGATTTTGTATACAAAATCAGTGACGTATTTGGTAATTTGGTATTTCGTATTTTGTATCTGGCAGATGTTGACAAAAATACCACATGACAACATTATCGCCATGTTGGTTTAGAACTTCAAACACATATGTTAATACGTAATTAAAACTTTTTTTTAAAGCAAGTTACTATTTATTTAAATAAACTAGGCATGTTTTACAAAGCAGGCAAGTGTTGTGCTTTGTATATATATTTCGCAAAAAATTGTTTTTTAAAGTCTTTATTGCCTAATGTATTATTTTCTTATTTATTAACGCATTCACAGCATGTCAGTGATTATTGTAGAAATATTATGTCGGTTCGAAGCATTAAATTTAGTTAATTAATATTTTCACGGTTAATGTCAGAATACGTTGACGCTAGTGCTAAACAAGTGACTGTCGACAACGTTGGTCCGAGAATTGAAACTTACGAAACGATAAATTACACAATAACGAATTTGTCATTTCGGACACGGCCTGAGGTTACGATTTTAGCTTAACACGATTTTCCGCCTTTCGGCATCAGCTGTCTGCATGACGTAGGAGAGAAACGAGAGAGTTAGCGTCTTTGTCTCAATTCCTCAAGAGCGCGAACGTGAGAGAGCGCAAAGCAGTGCTCTCGCTAAGAGTGCGAGACCAGAGTCGCAGGCGAATTTTACCCCCTAAATGCCTGAGTGGCGGCGCATGCCAAAGCAGCTTGAAGGCCCGCTGACAACCGCGACAGCATTATAATACTGTTTATAAACCCTCGGCTGACCACAATACATTAGGTAGACACTAATCCCCGAGAGCATTGCCCTCGTCACTTTCTCGCCAGACAGTGTCCCCTGGTTGAATAACAATGGGAACAAGTGTAAAACCCCTCGCAAATAAAATAACTGTTCAAGAATAGCCAGAAATTACGCACCGAGCCAGAGTCCTCAGCGCCAGCAGGGGAGTTAATTCCCCAAAACCGTTACTCAAGGCAAGCCGACTGTCTTTTGTAGGTGGTGACCGCGAAACGGTCACGTATAAACGAAGTATCCCCAGAAATGATTTTCAAGCGTAGTCATTTCGTATTCGGTGCAATTAGTAGAGTAAATATTGTACCACTTCCCAAAAAAAAAATTTTCTGAAAGCCGCTATTTTGAACACCCTTTTTCTTTCTGTACAATGGGGCCACGGTGGCCGAGAGGTTAGCACGCTCGCCTCCCACCAACGAGAACCAGGTTGGAACCCCGGCCGGGTCACCGGATTTTTTTGCATTTGTGGGAATCGTGCCGGACGGCGGGTTTTCTCGGGGATCTCCCGTTTCCCCGCCCTTTCATTCCGGCGCTGCTCCACACGCACCTCGCTCTTTTCCGTATCGATCGCGAGTGTGTCCGTCCTTTCCTGCCTGGGGTAAAATTCGCCGGTTAGACGGGCCGCCAGAACGCCATTGCTCGCTCTTTAGTTATGTAATAATTATACGTTAATTATTTAGGCCAGCGCGTAACAACGTATTCAAAGGATCGTTTAGCTAAAGAAACAGAGCGCCAAGACAGCAAACGATACGGTATAAATTACCTGCTGCCACACTGAGTCCGGTTCTCTATACGTGATCGTGTTTGTGTGTGAACGAGGCTGGAGGTTTATTTCAACCTGTTGCACGCGACGTCAACATAAAGCGTGGGCTGCCATCTGTATAGAAATCCTGTAACTAGCACGCATCGACTTCACGCCTCCAATCGATAATCGCTCTGGCGCTACTGCCATCTGTGCTGCGGGCGACAAACCTGCACAGAGACCTCTAGCAGCGTTTCTCTACACTACTTCGCAATGTTTGCTGCTACCGAATACATGAAGTATATAAGAAACCGTAACTTAGGCCGTGTTCGAACTGAAAAAAAAATTTGCAGTTTTGTAATTTGCGATTTCGTATAATCCAGTTAGAGTGCTGTAGGTAGTCACTTGTTAACACTCGTAACGACATTCGAAAGTTAAAATAATTAAGCACGCGGCCATGTCCGAAATCACAAATTCGTTATTTTGTAATTTGTAATTTCGTAAGTTTCCATTCGGACGTTGTCGACAGTCATTTGTTTAACACTCGCGACAACACATTTTTACATTAACAGTGAAACATTTGTTGATATAAAATGTATGCTTAAAACAAACGTAATATGTTTACAATCATCACTGGAATGCTGGGAATATGATAATAAATAAGAAAACAGTAATTTATGCAATAACGACTTTTAAAAAAAATTGTTTAAAATTATATAAACAATGCACGACACTTTTTTTTTTTAACATGCTATAATGTATTTAATTAACAGTTATTTGTTTTAAGAAAACATTTTAATTACGCATCACTGATTTTGTCATTTTTTATTTTTGTTAATTAATATCTGCTAGATAAAAAATACGAAATACTAAATAACTAAATATGTCACCATTTTTGTATACAAAATCGGGTCACGTGGTCATGTTGGCAACAAATTCTGCCATTTCGGACACTGTCGCAGTTTGCATATCACCCAAATACCTGAAATGCCATTACACTTGAAAATTATAATAATGTGTGTATGTAGATAATATAAAACACAATTTACTATTTATAAAATGCACTATATCGTACAGCTAATCACTTAGTGCAATTCCATATTTAGAAATAAGTTTAAACCGCACTTTCATGTATTTCATTAAATTTAAATCTATCTGATATCGATTTTGAGACAGTGTAAACGCTGCGTCTGTATACTTGCTATAGGCTGTTCACGTTAAAGTGAGCACTATCGAGGCTCTTGTTAATTTTCTCTTTCAGCACTTTTTTGTATCCCTTAACCACCTTTTAAAATATATATTGCCATGTAAGTAAAAAAAAACACTGTGTGTATGCTACACCACACTCGGAAGTTAACGTCGAAGGCAAAAATAAAGTATGATTACTGACTATTATTCCAAATGAGAGTGTCTCAAAACTGCTCCCTTTACAGAGAATAGGCTATATAGGCAGTTAACGGGCATTTGAGCACTATTGATATCAACCTTTTAAAAAGTCACTGCACGCAGGCGCGTAGGAAGCAAATATTTCGTGGAGGGGCAGAGTAGAGATGACCGATCACCCCAATAAAGCATTTTTTGTACCTAAATATTGAACACATTGTTGGTAAAATTTGTAATATTTTTTCCAGTTACAATTTGTTTTAGTGAACAATTTGACAAGTAGAGCTCTGTCCAATAAAAATCAGTATTATTGTAATATCAATCAGGAGAAACATAACATACTGCGATGTATATACTTATTTTCGTGTATGATGGCACCTTAACCGGGCGAAACACATTTTATTCATAAGATTAATTTTTTTTATCTTATGACGGACCTGATGTGACGGGGAAAGCACAGCAATTATGATTATACGCTATTCTGTGTGGATTAAAAAAAAAAATCACATATTAACATGGCAAAATCAGCACAACGTTAGAACTTGCTTCAGATATCACACAAATGACACAAATACTTTTTTCTGAAGGAATATCGAGAACCCCGCCCTCGTAATTTTTTTGTTGTGTAAGGATACTAACTCCTTACTGTTGAGTGCTAGTTTATGTCAGAGAAGCTACAACTTATCTATGGTTGAGTAGGTGTAATTACATACACAGCATTAATACAATATATTTCTTGTTACTTACCAGATTATTATCTGGTAAGTAAACTCCCCTGTCCAGTATTTTGTTTTGTATTTTTTGAATGTCCCCACTTATTTAATTTACAATCCATAGATATTTTCAACATATAGATATATAACTTCAAAACATTCTAATTCTTTCGTTGACAGCTACAGAGCTTCTGGAAAAGGCATCTTTAATGCTAGTGTAAGTGTATATGGGGAATGATTACACGACACATACTTAAAAACTACTAACCCAAAATAATTATGCAGAGTGGCTTTCGCAAAACCACAACACAAAATTTTCGGGGCAGTCACAAACAATTCTTCTTGTTTTGGCGAGTAGTCATACGACCTAAACTTGTCCAAAAACTCGCGATAATTAAAATTTATTTTCCCCGACTGTAAAAAAAAAAAAAGTCGCTCGTGCAAAGTTGGGCTGAATTCCATGGAATGTATATGGAAATGCTTCTCACGTAGTAAAGAAAAATTATTTTGCAAATAACAAGACGAAAAAAATTACGCAGGTGTGCCAAGCAACTTTTTACATGCTTCTTGCTTTCGTCACAGAGGATCCGAAATGGGCAACTTGCACGCTTTTTTCTTCATAGCTGTTTCTCAACAATTTTGTACCAATATTGTACCTACGAAGTGTTTTGCAGTCACATGATAGTTGCCACGTAATTAGATAATTTTAATTGAAAATCACTTGCTGTACACGGATTTTTATGCAGTAAAATATGTATGTATAGTTTTATACATGTATTAGAATGCGCCCCCTTCCAATATCAACCATATTTATTACATTGGCATGTTGGCCATTATATTTTAAAAATCTTCGCCGATTTGGAAAACTTAGGGCATGAACCAACGTCCCTTTGATCCACATTTCAGTAGGCTAGCTACTACTTTAAAAACATATTTTGTCCTATCATTATGTTATTTGTTGCGCACAGATTTAAAATCATGTGCATTGTGGAATGTTAAATTCAGACATCAAGATGTTCACATTCATGCCTTATCCGGGACTCGAACCAGAATTTCTCGCTATGGAAGCTAGAACACCTGTGTTTATACAAATGATGAGTCACGTGGTTTTGTGATTAGCAACATCCTAAAAAAAAAAAATAAACTTTTGCTCTGTCATGTAGTTGAGCCAGATTAACATTCCGCAATACAATTTTATCTTTGAGTTGAATTGCATGAACTGCTCGAACGAACTTGACATCCTTCATAGAGTTTGCAATGACATTACAAGATACAAGACGATATGAATTGATTTAAATAAGTTTGAAATGCAAACAAACACTGCAGAATAGGTCAGCGAAGAACTATAGTAAATTTCACACAGTGTATAAAACTAACGACGAATTTTAACAAGCAACTACTGTAGATTTCAAGCATATTAAAATAATTGGACTACATACACCATTTTATGTTTTCTAAAATAACTTGCTTTAAATGAACAATATTTCTGCTGTATGGTTGGTGAG
Source organism: Dryococelus australis (assembly GCA_029891345.1). Classification (NCBI taxonomy): domain Eukaryota; kingdom Metazoa; phylum Arthropoda; class Insecta; order Phasmatodea; family Phasmatidae; genus Dryococelus; species Dryococelus australis. The sequence continues at coordinate 26,792,833 of CM057007.1, read as the reverse complement.
GCAACTTATTTCCAAAGAAGCGCTTATGTTTTTTACTGTGCTCTCGGGGCATTGCGCTTGAAGGCAATGGAAAGGAATTGTGATGGGCTGCCTGGATCATTCACATTAAGTTAAGGAGAACAATGCACGAAAGCCGTATATTTACTTAAGTTTTTCACAAGTTGATTCTCAGAATTTTTGGCACAAGACATAAACAATAACTTCGAACATCTTCCTACACTGTTTGATATGCACCGCCTTGGTTTTTCTCGGAGCTCTGATGAAAGATAGGAAATAAGATAATTTTTCTTATCTTCCCTCAGTGGTCCGAGGATGACAGAGGCAGTGAATGTCTGACGAATTAAGAAGGTGTTCGAAGTTATTATTTGTGTGTTGTGTCGAAAATTTCGATAAACACTGTAAAAAAAACTACTTATGACGAAGATCGGACGAATATATTGCTTTCGTGCACCGATCCCCATGTCATTCGAAGTAAATATTTTCATGCGATATTTAAATAGTATGATATATCGGTATTAATCAATCATTTGCCTGAAGTTTGTTTTTTGAAATATGAATACGTTTATTTCACAATTTATGATATTTGGAAGATACTTTTACGCCATGTTAGCGAAAATGTATACATAATTCTTAACTTGCGCATTCTCCTCGTTTCCTTCAATTATAACACAGAAGTACATCTTAATCGCTTTGATAAACAACAAATGATAAACTCATTAATTCGTCAAAATGTAACTTTTTTCAAACACTCAAATCATGATTTCGTTTTCTTGGTTCAAAGAAAAAGAAGTGACTTAGTTTATTGACTTTTCATACAACTTAATACAAAGTCTGGTTAGAGTGTTCCAATTAGTTTACGAAGCGTGCTTTAGTAATCTTAGTCTCAACTAACCTCATTGGACTTTCGGCGGTAATGATATCATTTCATTGGACTTTCAGCGGTAATGATATCATTTCATTGGACTTTCAGCGGTAATCATATCATTTCATTGGACTTTCAGCGGTAATCATATCATTTCATTGGACTTTCAGAGGTAATCATATCATTTCATGGTGTAATAATGAAGACAAAAAAGTGATGCTCGTTGTTTTGCTATCTTAAGTAGACTGTATTGGATGTGCCACGCTTAAAAATTATTGTGAAATACCCGTATTAGCCCTTTTTTTCACTCTAAGATATACACATTAGAGACAGATATAGAGAACGGAAACAAGTATTCGGACATTAAAAATTTTTTTTAAGGCGGTAACAAATCTTCCAAAGTGATGTTTACTAAAAAAAAATTAATCTGGCTTCTGTGAGATCGGCAAACTCCACTCCCCTCCCCCCCCCCCCTTTCCAAACTTTACCACACTACAACTTTGTCTTATTATATTACGATTACCGGTGACAGGTTATATCAGGTAGTAAACATGGAAACCTCCTGAGAAGAATAGAAGTTAGTAGAAGTTAGTAATTTTGTAAAACACTCACTGCACTTTCGAAAAACATTAATGTCTGCTGGAGGACTGTACATGGTCTAAGTGGCAGTTTCATAACTTCAGAACGTATTGGTTTTTGAATGTTTACTTTAGAATAATGGTAACACACTGGAAACAACAATGTACAACAGAAGGACATTGATATCGCTAAACCGTTACATTTGGTACAAAGTAACATATCTTTACTGTCAAAAAAAGCAACTCAAAGACAATTTATTTCTTTGCTAAAAAGGAACGTAATGTTATCATATAAAACATAAATATGTAAAGATAACATTTATTAACAGCAAATATATATTTCTATCTACACCTTTTTTAATTAAAGAAGAAATTATGTTACTGTAAACTATACAACCTCAAACAAGCAGTTTTCTTTGTCATACAAAATATTTTGTTAGGATTTTTTTTAATAGAGTGGAATTATATTCAGCCAACAGTTTCCTGTTTTTATTCTGCATTCAATTATATCCCCACCAAATATCGTTGTAACTATTATACTGTGTTGGGAATATGCATGCAAAAAATTAACTGTTATTGTTATGAAAAAACGTTCATATGTACAGTTAATATATGTTTATATCCATGCCTACTTGCCAGCCTTTACAAAAGCCGAGACATGTCTGGTAGGCCTGCATTACAATTTGTTCAATGACAAGTTGCATTTGATATGAACAGAGCTAGAACTTATATATATATATATATATATATATATATATATATATATATATATATATATATATATATATATATAACGCAAAGTTAACATAACGAGCCCTATGTTATGTTTAACGTGAATTGGGCTTCAGCACTCCCGCAAATATAAGCTGTAGATGCGTGAAATAACTTCATCCAGGTAGGGGCCGCGGTGGTGTAGTGGTTAGACTACTCGCCTCCCACCTAGGCGAACCGGTTACGTTTCTCGGCGGGGTCGCTCCCAGATTTTCGAATGTGGGATTCGTGGCGGGCGATACCGCTGGTCGGCGGGTTTTCTAGGGGATATCTCCTTTCCCCCCTCCCTTGCATTCCGGCGCCGTTCTGTACTCACCGCTCAAGACCTCGACGATGGGGGCCGCCTACCTGGCGCGGCACGGCACAGGAGCGCGAGCTAACTCTAAGGGCGACACTGGCACGTGAATCAAGTGCCGCATCGCCACTATGCGCCAAGCACTAAACTAGCGCGCAATGCTTATCGTCGAACCGTTTTTTTCTATGGGACTTTAAGCAGTGGCTATATTATTTTACCGGCGGAAAGTATAATGCAAACTTCAATGCAGGATTGTATCTGAGTTTCACGTAGATCCAGTCAGCACAGTTTGACATACGGCAGTCTGAAAAGGCTACTTTTAGCGATGTTGGAGGGCTTGGAAATAGTGGTTCTAACATGCGTAGTGTAATGAAATCGACATCACGTCATCGCCTAAAGTTTGTTTTCTTTTCGTAAAATAGCACATTGGGCGCACGGGAATAGTTTCGTTAAAAAACGGATTTCCCAACACACTGCAACACATTTCCAGGGCCAAGTACGCGGCCCCTTTAAGTACCGTACAAATCTCGCCACTCTATTCATCCAATAGGCTTAATTTATCGTTCTGGTGTCACGGATACGTCAACTCGCCTGTAGGAATGATTCATTTTAAAACGACATTACTACATCTTTTGTTAATAATCTGATAAACAAAAACGGGAGCAATAGAAAATAAAATAGAAACCTTGTCCGTGATCGACAACGTGAATTATTATTATTAACTTGGAAACGGGGTCAAATTTTTCATCTGGCCACCATCAGGTGGGTAAAGGCTGTTCAAGATAAAGTGAGCACTTCTGAAATGAACCTTAGAAAAATGCCACTGCTCCTGCGTGGTATATATTTTAACGGGCTCACTGGGTGACATGCGCCCTCTAAAGTTGGTAGCGATGGAGGAAAAATTGTTCTCTATCTAAACTTCTAATAAAAAGTGCTAGATAACCATTCGTAATAACTTAAATTATTTATTTTCTATCTGAATTTTTTTAATCCGTCTAAGTGCAAAAATGAACAGATAGTCTAAATATATACTTTTCAAGTAATTTCACAGTTTCACTTGACCGACGTATGAATTAAGTGACGAGGCCCATGACAATGTTAATTTTACATAAGGCGGAAGAACATACAACGCGCATACAAGTAGATCTTTAGCAGGGGGGGGGGGGGGCACGGTAGTTGAGCGATTAGCACGCTCGCCTCCCTCCAAGGCGAACCGCGTTCAATCCCCGGCCGGGTCACCGGATTTTCGCAAGTGGGACTCGTGCCGGACGATGACGCTGGTAGGCGGGTTTTCTCGGGGACATGCCGCTTCCCCCGTACCTTCATTCCAGCGCCACTCCACATTCACTATAAAGACCTCGCTGTTGAGAGCCGCCTAAATCTCTTCGCTCACTCACTTAAGCATGGCTTTCAATAGTGCTCATTTTGCCGTGAACAGCTTATAGAACTGCGGCTCGCCGAGATAATTAGCATTAGCGCTGCCTGATTTGCGTCGAGTACGCTGTCTTTCTATCAGCGAAAGTTTTAAGTATATTCATTATCCTCCAGTCTGAGATAATCTCGCGCGTAGAATGCCAGCAGTCGCTGCAGGCACGTGTGATTCTTCGGAAAACTCGCCTGTTCCGGTTCAGAGGGCCGTTCCACGTGCAAGCGAGCTCTTGGCATTTGCCTGTTTACGCGGCCGCTGACTGCGAAACGCCATTTAGATGGCTCGTGGTCGTCATTAATAACCAGAGCCAGTGATTTTTCGCGAAAAAAAAAATTGAGTGCACGATACACTTCAATATTATAAGCACCCAACAGCAGTTTGTCTATAATCCGTTCACGGCTACTTCAGCCTTTTCTGAAGCTCTGCTAATGTCCTGCTTCCAGGATATTCCTCCGCCTCGGCAAACTAAGCTTAACTAAGCCTGGAGAATTACACCAGGGGGGACAACTCGCCGTATTCGTGCGCACTGAGTGTAACAGTATTTTGTATAAGGACTATTTCTCACTAGGCGCTACCAACATACCTATTTTCTCCCTGGTTTTATTAAAATTATTTATAAATGAAGCGTTTTAATTTATAGATAAAATTTAAATAACGTATCAATTTAACCCTGAAAAAAGTAAGTCATATGAACACAAGTACAAACCGCTTGTCATAAAGGCCTTTTTAAGAAATAACTATACACGTCATACATGGGGAGATTTTTCAAAGCTTGGATTAAAAAAGGCCGAAGAAACCGTGAATGGACTATATAGTCGTAGGTTGCTGTCTGCTTGAGAAGGCGTCTTGATATTTGACCGGGCCACTCAGAATTCGGTAGCTTAAGCACGGCTCCTACGTGATTCGTGTACAGACTAATTCAGCCAATCAAGATAGGTAAACGAGCCCTGCGGTGTTTTGAAATATAGCTTCTCTTGGAATATTTTCGCGAAATTTCACTACCCCTATTAATAACTCTTGCCTGGAGACCTGCAAAATTCGCGTTATAATTTGAAGATAGAGCAGACATTTAAAAAAAAAAATGTGTGTTTGCCTTGCTCTTGTCATTGGACCACAGGTAGGTTTGACACGCTGTGGGCGGCCTTGAACCAATCGGAAACAAGTTGCGAGAAGATGGCCCAATAACGTCTAGCCTAGTCAAATGAGACTGTGACTCCGCGCTTTTGTAGAAGCCAATAAACTAATGGCGCCGAGTCGAATAAATATAGGGAGGTGAAATCCAGTGAGCTGGCAAAAAAAATAACGCGAAATTTTGCATGTCCTATTCATGCCTGTGAAGTATGGACTGTTTATGGTAAAGTGAGCTTTTTAAAAATCAACCTTCGAATAATGCCACTGCCTCTCCTCGCATGTATTTTAACGGGCACACTGACTCGCGTGCGTCTAGTGAAGTTGGTAACAATGGAAGGAAAATAATCTCATGTCTTAAATTTGGATTAAAAGTGTGAGGTGAACATTCGTAAAAAATATTTTAATGGTTTCCTTTGCTTTCTCTTTTTTGAATGTGTATAAATTTGTAAAATATTTTCCCTTTTCATTCTGACCTGTTAATTTATTCGAAAAGAAAATAATTCAACATTCAAGGTTAAATATATTATGCCAAGCTACATTTATGTTTAAGCAGATTTCAGTTTACGAAATAACATTAAGGCTCTCAACGGCAAACAACGATCATCTCGAGAAAAGAAAGTGCAGCAATGAACGATATATTGATATATATAGCTTCCAGTACCAAACATATTACGCATTTCTGCGCCAAAATGACGTTATTGTCATCTCTAGCCTATATACGGTACCACAATGCACTTCATTAATTTAAACTGAAAAAAAAAACAATAAAATTAACGTGCATGCTCTCAAAAGATTCTTCAGAATCTTCAGAATCCAATGTGTTACACTGATAACTAATACCCAATAAGTTAAATGTATTAAATGTGGAAAATTTTCTTCCGTCAAACAATCACGCTATTTCACTTTGCAGCAGTTGGTACTTCTTGCCGCTAAGTTATTTTTTCCTTTTATCGCTTTCGTTATTCCAAAAGAGGTGTAAAGACTCTTCACGATAAAGTGAGTACTTTCGAAATTAACCTTAGAAAAAAGTCACTGCCCCTGCATGCATTTATTTTAATGGGCGCACTGAGTGACACTTACCCAGTAAAGTTGTTAACGATGGATGGAAAGTAGTTCTATATTTTAACGTTCAATAAAAAGTGTTAGGTAACCATTTGTGATAACTTAAAATTATTTCTTTCCCTTTCTGTTTTTTTATCGCACAGAAGTGTCAAACTTAGCAGATTTGTAAAGTATTTACTTCTTTAATAATTTCACAATTTAATTTGACTGACGCACGAATAAAGTGATGAGGCCCATGGCAATGTTGATTTTACGTAAGGCAGAGGAATACACGACGTGCATGCAAGTAGATCTTAAGCAGGGCTTTCAAAAGTGCTCATTTGACCGCGAACAGCCTATACCAGCGTTTGTCACTACTGCAATTTCTTCGACACCATATTGAGCAAGAACTGTGTCTCACACCCTCTGACGAATGAATTTTCAAGTGCAGTTTTGCATGGCGTTAACGTTACTCCGAACGCATCGCAAGTTCGTAACGTGTACAGGTTCGCTTCGCTCAAACGAGCCAGTCGTCTGTGCCAGATCCACATTCCTGCACATGTTTCATGCGTTGTTCGTATCGCTGTTGTTGATTATCTCCCATCGAACAATAAACTGCGCCGATTTCAACATCGCGCCGCTCCTTCGCTTGGCACGCGATTTCCTGCCTCGCCTCGACACGAGTTCAATTGCGTAAAAGTATCATGAAAATACTTCACGCTTGAGTGGACACTTGACAAACGCCTGGCATAGGCTGTTCGCGGTAAAATGAGCACTTTTGAAAGCCCTGCTTGCGATCTACTTGTATGTACGTCGGATATTCCTCTGCCTTATGTAAAGTTAACATTGCTATACTCATCACTTTATTCATGCATTGGTCAAGTGAGACGGTAAAATTATTAGAAAAGTAAATAAAGCTCATTTTTACGCTTTGTGGTGGACTATCTTCTTTAAGTCGAAACCACAATCTCCTGTAGTCTAGAGTAACATTAGCATAATGAAGTGATGGGTAGAACCTCTCCATCATAACTGATGTACAGATATACGGTTCCTTCTTTATATAGTTATGTAATTAAAAAATGTAATTTAAAAAAAACAGAGCGAAATAAATTACTTCAGTATCCACAAATGGTTACTTGACACTTTTCATTCGTCGTTAAGATACAGAACTACTTGCAATCCATCGTTACCAACTTTACTGGGCGCATGTCACTCAGTGCGCCCGTTACAATATATGCAAGTAGGAGCAGTGACTTTTTCCTAAGGTTGATTTCTAAAGTGCTCACTTTATCGTGAACAGCCTTTAGCGGTATTGTTACTGTAAACTGAATTGTTGGTCAAGCAGTGTAATGCACTAATCGTCTCAGACTCTGAGCAGACGAATTCACACCGATCAGTATAAATACTATAGAGGCAAACACTTCCAAATTTTACCACGTGTGGAATACGCGGGATTTCCCCGTCTTCATTTCCTTAGTTTCCGTTGGGGCCGCGGAGGTTTAGTGGTTAGACTACTCGCCTCTCGAACCAGGCGAACCTGGTTCGAATCCCGGCGGGGACGCTCCCTGATTTTCACATGTGGGAACCGTACCGGGCGTTGTTGGTCGGCGAGATTTTCTCGGGGATCTCCCGTCTTACCAGCGCCCTTGCATTCCGGCGCTGCTCCGTACTCACCTCGCTTCACCCCTCGTCGGCTCTTAAGACCTCGATGCCAAAAGGGGCCACGGTGGCTTAGCGGTTATCCTGCTCGCCTGCCAACAAGGCGATCCGGGTTCAGTCCTCCGGCCGGATCGCCAGATTTTCGCATGTGGGGATCGTGCCGGACGATACCGTTTTCCCGGCGGGTTTTCTCGGGGATCTCCCGTTCCCCCCGCTCCTTCATTCCGGCGCCGCTCCACACTCACCCCAATCACGCTCATCGGCTCTCAAGACCACGCTGGTAAGGGAACTACGTAGCTGCGCGTCCAAGGTCAAGAAATGAGAGAGCGATACGGACGATAGTTACACACTCCTCCGCGTACGGCGCGCAGTGTTTCCGTTGTAACGCTGTACTGTGCAGGTTAGTATTACACGCGATGAAAACCCACAGATTAAACTACGTATGTATATTTGTACTTTCGTCTTGCCGCTTAAGGAAACTGCATAGGAAAGTTTTAAAAAATGTGATTTTTTTTTTTTTCGTGAATTTATTAGTCTCCAAGAAGACACTTATTATGACAAAAGTAAAAAAAAAAAAAAAAGGACCATATATACTTGGTTTTAAATTTTTCTGACTAAAAGTCATATTTCCAGAACTTTAATTTACCGAGATACGCGTTTACGCACAAACAAAGGTTTCACAGAAAACGTTTCAGTACATAGGACCGTTGGGAGCCGCCCGAATCTCTTTACCCACTCGATGACCGTAATCTCTCCACTCCCTAGTCCCCCCAGGCTCTTCTCGACGTCAAACACGGAAGGTAGCGTGCTCCCGTGCCACGTGAGTGCGCCAGGGATATCGAGGTGGCCTTGGCGCCGGCGCTAGGGCAGGGCAGGTCCGCGTGATTTAACCTTCAGCCAGCAGGCACCTGGCCACGTGACACTCCCATAGTGCCTCCGTTGACGCAAGCGACGCTGGTGCGTCTTCTGCGCATGCTCACGGCCGGCCGCCAAGGCCCTGTCACTCTCGTTCAGATTTGCTCCTTCGAATATATGTTTGACACTAACATCCAATGACCAAATACTACCATCAAACACACTACATGCTATTCACGGTAAAATGTGTATTATGCCATCTTATGTAAAAAAAAATTAACATTGCCATGGGCCTTATTACTGCATTCGTGAGTCGGTCAAATTAAACTGTGAAATTATTGGAAAAGTTAATATTTTTCCAATCTGCTCATTTATACACTCCGATGCATTAAAAAAAAAAAAAAAAAAAACAGAAAGCCAATGAAATAATTTAAGTTATCCCAAATGGTTACCTAACAAATTTTATTCGACGTGGAGATGTGGAACTACTTCCCATCCATCGTTACCAACTTAACTGCGCGCATGACACTCAGTACACCCGTTAATATATATGCAGGTAGGAGCGGCGATTTTTTCTAAAGTTTATTTCAAAAGTGCTCACTTTGTCGTGAACAGTCTATAGTCTACAATACCAACATGGTGTATATGAGGAAAAAAATTTATTTTCTCTATGAACAACTTTATTTAACAATGGCCAAAAATTAGACGACTAAAATTAATTCATAATACTGTATGTCAAATGTTTATACAGTGGAAAATATTTTCTAACAAAACATAGTTATGAATTTTGAAATATTTCTGAGAATATAATAATAGTAACACCTCTTGCCAATAGGTTTTTTTTTTCGCACGCTGGCCTATGCTATTTGTATGGAGACGTTCGGTATTGGTCTCCTGCTACCATCAACCCAATTTTATCTACTTCCGATTGCAGTGGAGTGATTTGGGCGACTCTTAAATACGAGGTACTGAGAGCCGACGAATGTGGAGCAGCACCGGAATGCAAACGAAGGGGGGAAACGGGAGATCCCCGAGGAAACCCCGTCGACCAACGACAACGTCCGGCGCGGTTCCCACGTGTAAGAATCCAGGAGCGACCGCTTCGATTCCCGTCGTGGTTCGAAACTCGATCCGGGATCGGATCTACGATACGCAGAAAATTGTTGCATCATTCGAGCTCGGAGCTGGACTGGAGATCGAGATTAAGTTCATTTCGAACCGCCGAAATTCGCCGTTCGAAATCTCGATCTGAGATCAGTAGCCATCGTCGACAAATGTAGTTTGAAAATACGCCAACAGATAGAACTACGTTCGATTGTTTTCTTAGAAAATTAAAACAACATTATACGCACTTGAATATTATTTAGTAAAATTCGTACAACAATAATTCACTTAAAACAGATAAAACATTGCACATCTAGTTCTATCTATAGTGAAAAATACGCCTACTTCTATGACGTCATATATTACGAACCAATAGCAAAATTTGTCTGATACTTAATACCGATCTCTCACTTTGGAACCAAGATCGACGAATCGGAGATCGAGAATCATTAAATTTCGTTGGTGCAACAATTTTACAGTGGAACCAAGATCAAACTGGATCCTGCTTCGGAACTTCGAATATTCGATCTCGGATCGGGGAAGATGTTAATGGAACCGGGCAATAGTGTAACTGTGGTGGTGGGGTAAAGGCGTCTCACTTCTATTGTAACTTGTCTTGGATGCTTGTAAATGTCAGCAGATTTCAAAAAAATTTAATATGTTAGTATACTTGAAAATACCTGGCACAACGTGAGCACTTTTGCAACCAACCATGGAAAAAATGTCACTGCCCGTATCTTGCATGCATTTTAACAGGTAAACTGACTGACATGCGCCCAGTAAAGTTGGTAACGACGGAGGGGGAAATAGGTTCTTGTTTTAACGTATGACTATAAGTGTTAGGTAATCATTTTCGAATACTTGAAATTATTTATTTTGCTTTATGTTTTTTTTTTAATGCACTTAAATGTGAGAACGAGGAAATTTGTTGAATATTTATTTTTCTAATATTTTTACAGTTTCACCTGATCAACGTATGACTATAGTGGCAATGTTAATTTTACGTATTGTGGAAGGATACAAGATTTATATACAAGTAGAGCTTCAGCAGGGCTTACAAGAGTGAGCAGTTTACCGCAACCTATAGTTCACAAGACACGGATAAATTGCTACACTCTCAATTATACATAATTTCGGACTACATATTTTTTTTAATCTTTTCAAGGAAAACTACATTCAAGGAAAACTACGCATTCCTTTTTAAATCTGCGTTTAAAAATATTAGTCCTTAACTTCGTAAATGCTATCGTACACAATAGCATACAATCTCCCAGTGAAGCTGGAAAAATAAAAATAGTTCTTAAGATTTAATGCTGTATGCTAACTGTAATCTTTAAATTTATGGTCAGCGAGTCTAGTATTGTTTGTTTTATATACATTACAGAACGAATTTGCATAATATAAATACATTCACAGCTCCAACAACTTCCAGGCTTCACTTAGATAATGCATGATTAAAGTCATCCGGCCTTCGGGCAAATTAAATTTTACAAAGGATAAAAAACCCAGAAGGAAATTATATTCTTAGTAGTGCTTATTAAGTGCTCAATCATTGGTAAAGAGGCTATGATAGGTTTAATATAATGAATTAAATTATTAGTGTAATAAGATACTGAGTAGTGAATTATTATTTACAATGTGAACTCTTAACACAGTGAGTAACAGTTCGTTGTAGTATTACAAAATAAATGTAAGTACACGTATATCGCGAATTCATTTGGCAGCAGCCTAATCCCTAATTACGTGCTCAGGCCACATCCACAGAGAAGAAATGGAGTGCATGAGAGTCGCAGTGCTATAGTCGTTAGAATACTCGCCTCCTATACGCTGTTAACGGTAAAGTGAACTGCTTGACGGTCTGGTTACTTTTTCCTTTACGCCATTTTTTATCCTTTAAACATCTTTTTAAACAAATATTCTCACGGAAGTAATAAACACAGTGTGTATATCCCACTGCACGCGGAAGTTAACGTCTAAGGCTAAAGTAAAGCATACTTATTGACTATCATTCTAAATGAGAGGGCTTTCAAAAGTGCTCACTTTACCGTGAATGGCCTTTACCAAGACGAACCGGGTATGCGTGCACGCAAGGTGCAGCGGGTTTTCTCGGGGATCTCCCGTTTCCCCCCGCGTCCTTGCATTCCGGCGCTGCTCCATACTCACCTCGCTTCACCCTGGATGTTAAAGAGCCGCCCAAACCTCACCATGAAATGTCGTGGTGTTTCCTCTGATGTTCGCGTGTACCAGTTCACTGGGGTCGGGTCCTTGTGTGGTTGACTGGATATCCTGCTTGCTGCGGAAGGATCTCCCCATCAGCTGGGTCGTCTCCCGACATGTCGCTGGTTGAGCTGGAACAATACCCCGACGAACCCGACACGACAACCCCGACAATACTAAATCCGAGCAGCAGACGATGAAAAGCTAGGTCACTAGGACGTAAGTCCGACAAAATAGCAGCCCCGACAGCTCGACAAAAGTAGATTCTATCTCTACTTCCCATCGCGTCGGACTCTTCGGGGAGAGCAAAAAAAAATGTAAATACATCAGAAAACAAAATTTCGCGCGTATTTCCCTACTGTAGTAAATAATAAACTAACTTGGCGGCAACATAACGTTCCCGTTTGTTTCTAGATACTTTTTGTATCTCTCGAATAATTTCCAAATATTGTCAAAAGCAAAATAATAATTCACTTTGTCACGAGTTTTAAAAAGTAAATGTTGGATGTTAAAAGGATAACTTGCCGTTTTAGAATTTTCCAACAGCCAGCTAACATACTTGGGCAGATTTGTTGTGGTATTGTGAACACTGAATAAATTATTATATGAAATCCCGTTGAGCTCTAACGTCATATCTGTCTGTCGTGTCGTGTTCGTCGGGCTATTGTGACTGCAGCTTTATAATGACGCAGTTTCGGTGGCGTGTGCAGTTCGAGTTTCGCCTACGCGCGACAATTTTTTTCTTTTTTTTCATTTAATGTCTGCTGCTGAGGTGACATGCTTCATGTTTTTTCTTTTACATTCAGCATGTTTGTAAGACATAGCTAAGATCGCATCGCAGTTTCCCCTCCCAGTTTATTGCTGTCTAAAGAGTCGTCCAACGTGTGTTCACAGAACTGTGGCGGAGTCATGTCAGCAACACGCAAGGCTAGCGTACAGTTCTTCAAACTTTTCGAATCAAACCTTTGGAAAAATCACTCCATGTATGACGTGCTTGGGTGTTTCCTAAACAAGTCGTGTGTCGCAAACGTTTTACACTCACGTTAACATAAAAATACTTAACTTTTGATTAAACTGAAATTTTAATTATATTGTATATATAAATTATAATATTTCATATATAATCAATATGAATAAAAACAGTGAGAAAATATGTGTGTTGGTAACGCCTAGTAATAAATACTTCTTTCCGCAAAAACATGCAAGCATGAATGCGGCGCATTGCCTCTTTGGTGTGATTTTTCTAGTCTCGGTTAAGCCGCACGATACTGACAACTATGATGGAAGCAGGACTTTAGCATGGCAACGGAAAAGTGTGATACAACAGCCAATGGACTATACGTAAATAATTTTCGAAATTCGCTCATTTATTCAACTAAGGCCTTGTTCGAATTCAGATATCTATTGAAGTGCTTGCATCCTTGCATACTTCACTAATCTTTGGCACAAAACTTGGTAAATTCGAGCAGGCAGTCTTGTTGGCTTCGGTAACAGTTATTAGCCAGCTAACAATTTTTAATGTAGGTGCATGTATTCCGGCTACGAATTTGATCATTGCCGAAAGTTTTCGCGGTTAAATCAAGTATTAAATAATATTTCAATTTGATTTATATAAAATTTATTAAATTATTGTATGCGAGTGCAAATTTGATTTCTTTTTTTTTTAATATTAGCTTCTGCAGGTTATGAACATAGGTCTAATGCGAATGTATTGTTTATGCCTTTTTTTAAGGTGAACCTTACGATAATAATTAACAAAATTAAAAATTCTATGCCAACGAAGTATAGGCCGTTCACGGTAAAGACAGCATTTTTTGAAGCTGTTTCATCAGACATAATGACCAATAAATACATTTCATTGTGGCCTCGGACTGCTGGTTTTTAGTATGGCGAATGTATACACCGTATTTACTACTCTCATAGCAGGGTTTACATTAACAAGTGGTGGAAAGAAACGTAACTAGGGTTTCAAAAGTGCTCACTTTACCGCGAACGGCCTATAGAATTTCAAATAAAACAACTGCGTCGGAAATAATTTGTAACCTACAAATAGCTTCTCAAAATGGCGGAGCATGTTTCCCAAGTACGCAAAAAGCATAGTTCTTCGTGTACTCGTGAATCGGACAGCACCCACTTTCGACGTCACGTCCGGGGACTCGAGTCTGTACTTCAGACGGATTCGGGCACAGCCTAAGATTCCCATCCTTTGCGAGCACGATTATCCTCTCATGCACTTGTGGCTGTGTTGTTTATTTACGGCGGCCACGTCCAAACCCGCCCCGCCGTCGCGACACGCTAGTTCGTTGCGCAGCACGTGTGCACACAGCTTCCGCGTTCCGTCGAGTCCTGAAACGGGGGTCCCAGCGGTTGGTCGCCTTCGAGCGAGCTCGCACCTGGATTCCGCCGCCGAGGACGTTTCATTTACCGTTACATCCAGTTGCAGTTTGCGGTCTGGCTCACCTTACCCGCGTCGCGGGAGAGATACTGTGGCACTGTGGCGCCGCGGGCTCGGCAAGTCCGTTTGCTACTACCGCCATCCTATAGGCTATTCACTAAGCCCTCTCATTTGGAATAATAATCGATAGATATATTTTACTGTAGCCTTAGACGTAAACTTCCGAGTTCGGTGGAATGTACACACTGTGTTTATTACTTACGTGGCAATATTAATGTAAAACGAGGAGTGTTTAGGGCCTCAAAAGTGCTCACTTTAACGTGAACAGCCTATAGTCGGGGACTCCCTTCCACGTCTGCGCGGAAAGTCACGTGGCGTTTATCTTCAGACCTTCAGGCTTTCCGTCTATGGGCCATTCACGGTAAAGTGAGCACTTTTTGAAGACTTTTTGTTTTGGGTATGGTGGATGTATACAATGTGTTTAATTACTCACGCGGCAGGGTTTACATTAACAAGTGGTGGAAGGATATAAATTGGTTGAAAGAAAAAAAGTAACTAGGGCTTCAAAGTGCTCACTTTTCCGTGAACGGACTATACCCAGGTCGCTTTCTGTTACTGCTGACGAGCACTGAAATCACTTATGGTTCAGCAGTGTTCGCCAGCAATCAGGGTGCAGTTGTCAGTAATCAGCAAATATTTCTCTTCTTCAGTAAACTGATTGTTTCGGAGCGTGTGGCAGTAGTATTCCCTCGTGCAGGAATGGCAGATACACTAACCTCGCTAATTTTCATACAGCATTTGGACTAAGACAGTACAAATGTTACCCTACCCACCTTCTACTGCTTTTTGGGCATCTTTTTGCGGCACCGCAATATTATTAGTTATTGCCTCAGCACCTGTACCGTCCTTTAGTATGATTTCCTCGGAAAATGACTTGAACTTGCCGCCAAACCTATGGTTCACCTGACAACACTGGCGTTTTAAACGCCAGCGAAATCCGCGATCTCCAGTAACGGTTGTAGCCTCGCACGGGGTACCTCCCAGATGCGACGACCAGTGGTCATCGCTGCCTTCAGCAGTATCGGAACAATAAGCTGACGTCGCTGAGATTTCTGACCTGTGAAATCCGCGAGTACGGGAAGGCGGCCGTAGTGCCTTTCATCCGCGTTCGAGGCCGAGAAGCGCGACACCAAATACGCCATCGCCACTACTGTGCCCGGCAGGTATCTAGGCGCGTGATCTCCCGCTTTCCCCCCCTCTAACGCCGGGGTTTCCGATTCCCCGGCGACCCCGCTCGCAGCGCTGAGACGCGCCCAGACACCTGCCGGTAGCAGTACGCACGAAGGTCTGAACTGCCGTGGCTGTGTTCTCTCCGCGATGCGTGCACAGGCTGCCCACGGTAAAGTGAGCACTTTTGAGTCCCTAGTTATTTTTCCTTTCAGCAATGTTTTATCCTTCAACCACCTTTGTAAATAAATATTGCCATGTAACAGTGTGTATGTTTCACCGCAATGGGAAGTTAACACCTAAGACTAAAATAAAATATATATTTATTTGTTACTATTCAACATGAGAACGCTTTGAAAAGTGCTTACTTTATCGTGAACAGTCTATAGCTATAGCCTTTTCAGAGACGACCCTATTATTTTATTGATGGAAAGTCTGCTGGAAGGTTCAATGTTCTCGAGTAGTTTTGTATATGTATCTGACGCATATATTCTGAGATACGGCGCTTTGAAATAGCCTTTCCTGGAGTGATATAAAATTGTGTTTATAATGTGCGTGAGGTCTAGAATGCAGTGAAAAGCCCTCGTCTGAAGTGGGCGTCATTTCCTTACATAGGTTGTTCACGGTAAAATGAGTACTTTTGAAAGCCCTGCTTAAGATCTACTTGTAGGTATACACGTTGTGTGTTCTTCCATCCTATGTAAAATTAACATTGCCATGGACCTCGTCCCTTGTTTAATGCTTCGGTCAAGTGAAACTGTGAAATTAATAGAAAACTAAGTATTGCACAAATCTGGTCATTTTTACACTTCGGTGCATTAGAAAATACAGAAAGCGAGAGAAACAATTTAAGTTACCACAAATGGTTACCTAATACTTTTTGTTGGACATTAATATAATGGAACTACATTCCCCTCCATCGTTACCAACTTTATTGGACACATGTCACTCATTGCGCCTGTTAAAATATATGAAGATTGGGGCAGTGACATTTTTCTAAGGGTGGATTCAAAAGTGCTCACTTTATCGTGAACAGCCTTTAACAGCACTTTGGACGCACGTTAAATAGTTCCTCGGAAGAAAAAAAAAGTGTATTTCGAACAACTTTTCTCTTTGGCTGTCCTAAAACACATTGCGGAAATATTTTTACTCGCTCACTGCAGAGTCCTAAAACTGCATAGCAATTATTCCGAGCATCTTGTCAGAGTAAAACATTTACACGCGCTTTTTCAGCGAGCAATGAGGAGTAAACTGAAATTGGAGAGAAATTTCGTAGAATTAAATACAACTGAAAGGAAATGTGTACAGTCTTGGGTTGTAGACACACGTGGGAAAACTACACATGACGAAAGATAAAATTCGAATTTTTGTTTAACTTGTTCAAAGTTTGAATTTTTAAACACAGTGTTGACGATTAACTGATGAAATTAAAGCTCTTTATGTATACACCAGTTTTTGGAGAAAGTGATACAATATCTTTTGTAGTTTATATTGGTTGCTTAATCAGTTCATATTTGTAAACACGGGTTGCTATTTACAACATTCTCGTTCGAAAACCACATTTACTCTTGCTTTCCCCAGCTGTTGTTACTCTCCGTTTCTCTTAGAGTAACATTTCGGGAAAAGCCGCCAAGGGGCGCTATCATGTATGTTTCTACTGTCATCTCAACGAGACGAAACGGTATTCCGTAACGCAAAATGTCACTACGGCGGCATTTCGAATGTCTCGTGACTGTATCCCTACAAACACAGGACAAATAAGGTGTCTATGGACGCCAGTGGAAAGAAAATGGCCAAAATATTTAGGTTAACTCACGCAAACAAATTCTAGAGAGAGAGAGAGAGAAAATAAAATTCCCCGAAAAGTATGACTATTAAATTACATTGCTTTTCCGCACAAATATGCACGTGTCTGGAACAATACAGTAAAAAAAAAAAGCGTATATTAAATTTTTTCCTAGTGACACTCTCCAATGTTTCGTTTTAAAGTAACCATGATAAAAACGACGGAATCGGCTACGGATTTTGGACTGCTATCTCGTTATAAGCAAAATGAAGTAGAAACGGTTCGAAAACTTTCATGCTATACAAAAGCAGATTTATTTAAAAACTTAACAACTTGGTGCGTGAACTTTTGTTTACGTTTTGGTTCGTCAACAGACTCGCACTTATATGAAATAAGTGTATTTAGCGTAAACCGAATACATATAAGTTTTATTCAGAGGACTATGTATTGAAACGTTGTCTGTGGAATCGTCGTTTGCAAGTAAACGCGTAAATCAGTAAATAAATGTTCTGGAAATACGATTTTTCGTCAGAAAGGATTTAAGAAAACTTTTTTGTATCCTTATCCTTCCACTTTTATCATATTAAGTGTATTAATGGAGGGAAAAAAATTCGTTGGAGTGGTCAAAATTCGCATTTTTAAAGCTTGCCTATGCGGTTTTCTCGAGCGGTAACGGAAAAAGTTCGCTTATAAGCACGTAGTTTGTTCTGCGTACTTTCATCGCGTCTAATAAAGCCCCACTGTTATAGATCTAAAATGCACAGTACAGCGTCGCGACGGAAACACTGCACGCCTTGCGCTTAGGAGCGATGAGGCGCTAGGAATGAGTGTTAGTGTCGCCCGTATCGCTCCCTCGCTTCTTGACCTTGAACGCGCAGGGATATGGCGCAGAACAGTGTGCTATCTATCCTCACTCAAGCATTGTGGTTTTGAGAGCTCCAGTAACGTTGGTAACGATGGATGGAAAGTAGTTCCATATCTTAACGTCGAATAAAAAATTAGCTAACCATTTATGATATCTTAAAATTATTTTTCTTTCGCTTGTTGTTTTTTTAATACATCGAAGTGTAAAAATGAGCAGATTTGTAAGTATTTACATTTCTTAATAATTTCACAGTTTCACTCTGACCGATATATGAATAAAGTGATGAGTCCCATGGTAATGTTAATATTACATAAGGTGGAAGGATACACAACGTGCATACAATTAGAGCTTAAGCAGGGCTTTCAAAAGTGCTCATTTTACCGCTAATAGCCTATAGTATGGTATGCTAGACAGTTGGATGTAGTGGTGTTCCAAATTAAGCCCTATGAATAGCTGAATATAAAAGAAAAAAAAAAACCGAAACGAATTGGAAGGCTTACTCAGTTCGCTGTGTTGGGAAGTTCATAAAGTCCATAGTACCACTGCCGAACTCTCGCGAGGAAATGCTCGACGACTAGGGACATCAGCAGAGGGAGGTTGGAGAACGTGAGTGCAATAACAATCCCGGCGAGGGATAGACGACGACCATCCTCTGGAGTCGCCGGCGCGGATCGCCACATCCATCCTCCTCCCCCCCCCCAACCCACCCGCGGGAGCCGCCTTTCCACACCCGGGTGCTATTTGCATTTACACGCTATTGGCTGCAAGTGCATCGGGAGTCATGCGCGCAGACCTCCCCAGCGAGATGTTAAGAGGGGGGGGGGGCCAAGGGCGCGGTTGTTGCTCGCGCTGGCGCTGCCAGCTGTAAAACAAAGCAATAAACTGACCATCTCTCGACAACGCAACAGCTGGAAACCCCCCACGTCGAGACGACCTTTGGAGTCTAATGCCCGGTCGCACCATCGTGGTTCGGAACTCGACCCGAGATCGGATCTAAGATCGACATTTAAAAAAAAACTGTCGCACCGTTCGAGTTCGGAGCTGGACTCGAGATCGAGTTGAAGTCCATTTAGAACCGCCGAAATCGACGGTTCGAAATCTCGATCCGAGATCAGCAGCCATCGTCGACAAATGTAGTTTGAAAATACGCCAACAGATAGAACTACACGCCATTGTTTTCATGGGAAATTAAAACAACATTATACGCACTTAAATATTATTCATTAAAATTGGTACAACAATAATTCACTTAAAACAGATAAAACATCGTACATCTAGTTCTATCTATGTGAAAAATACGCCTACTTCCATGAAATCATATAATACGAAACAGTAGCAAAATTTGTCTCATACTTAATCTCGATTTCTCACATTGAAACCAAGATCGACAAATCGGAGAACCAGAATCATAAAATTTCGTTGATACAACACTTTTACATTGGAACCAAGATCAAACCGGATCCTGGTTCGGAACTAGGATCATTCGATCTCGGATTGGGGAAGATGTTGGTGCAACCGGGCATAAGCCTCTGGGACTGGGCCACAGAACACGTAAGCATACAGAAGTGGAAAGACGTACCCATTAGCTGATTGGCGGCTCGAAGGAGCTCCGGAAGTGGGCCTTGTGTCTGGTTGGCTAGCGCGTGCTGCGAAGAGTCCCTGGTGAACGACTTTGCTTCATGTTTCTGGGGGGCCCGCGGTGGATGAGCGGCTCGACTGCTCGCCTCCCACCAAGGCGGACCGTGTTCAATCCCCGGCGCGGCGGCACTCCCGAATTTCCAAAACTGGGAATCGTGTCAGACGATGCCGCTGGTCGGCGGGGGCTTTCTCGGGGATCTTCCGGTTCACCCGCCCCTCTATTACGGCGCTGCTCCACATTCACCTCGATCATCACCTCATCAGCTCTCAAGACCTCGTTGTTAAGAGCCGGCCAAATCTATCAACTCAACTCCATTTTGCTGGCCAGTAACGCCATTTTGTCGACGTGTGCGGCTGGATTTGGCGATGCAAGCGGATCTTCCGGCGCTGTTTTGCTCGACAAGCGATCACTGTTCGAGATAGCTCCGTTCGTGCATAAAATTTCAAACGAATTTCAATTACCACTTTCACAGATATTTCCTATAGTCTATTCTCGGTTTCTTCGCACTTTTTGAATCAGACATTCGAACGATCACGCCTTGTATGACGTGTTTGGTTGTTATAAGCTATTCGCGGTAAATTTAGCACTTTTGAAAGCCCTCTCATTTGGAATAATAGTCAATAAATTTATTTTATTTTAGCCTTACATGTTAACTTCAGAGAGCGATGGAATACACACACTGTGTTTATTACTTACATACCAACATTTATTTAATAATGTGGATAAAAGATAAAAAATACCTGGCAGGAAAAAGTAACTAGGGCTTCAAAAGTGCACACATTACCGTGAACAACCTATACCTAAATATCTCACGTAGTTATCGCAAACGCTTTATACTTGCGCTAGTATAAATTTCCCGTTTTTTTTTTAATTGAACTTTTACCTATGTTTAATTTATAGTTAATAACAATAAGCAGGGAGAAAATAGACGTGTTGGTTATGCCCAGTAAGAAATAGTTCTTATGCAAAAGAATATTACACAGAGTGTGCACAAATGCGGTGCGTTGTCTCCCTTTGGTGTAATTTTCTATATTCGGTTAAGCTTTGTTTGCATATGGCGGAGGAATATCCTAGAACTAGAACTGCAAACAGCTGCACTAGCTTCCAAGATGCAGCAACTCGTTGCATGTGATGTTTCATATACTGAAAAAGGGAGAAAAAAATATCACATGATAAAAGAAAATAGCGAACATTTTCGCATCGAAACAGCATCGTATCCAGCCAGATATTAACTCACTCGTAAAACTATTTTTCATAGCGTTAATGTTATTCAAAGAGACCCCAAATGTTTGTGCTCTCCTTTGTGGTTAGATAATTGCAGTGTGTTATACATAGCACTCAACATTTGTGTTCTTTTCATCCCATCGGGAATGTATCATACGTCTTACATAAAAGTTTTGAAAGGTACTTTTATTTTTCACCAAGCCGCGTGTAAATTATTACGTATACGCACGAAAAATGCTAACCAGCTATCTCAAAAGGCTTGTTTGTATAAGGCTTACTGCACTGTAGTGTAGCAAAACCATCCTGACGCAAAAACATAATTCTGAACGGAAATCAAATTTCTTGTGAACATTGTCCTTATATTAAATCGCCGAAAAAAAATATAACTCATATTTATTAATACATAACAAAACAATTCTAAACAATAATTTTCAAAGGAGGTAATAATATACGTTACGGAATGGAAATGTTGCCTCAAATTACCTAAACAAATAACTCAATAAAATAGAGCACGCCATATAATCAGGCAACTTATACTTGTAATCTTATTTTATGTGCGCGCATATTTTCCGCAGTGCACTCTAAAAAAATCCTTACAAATTTTTCTATACTGCAAAGAAAACCGTTTCTTTGAGTTTGTTTTGTTAACAGTTACATAACATTGCTTTAATTAAAAGCGAATGTTACAGAAACATAAGGTTTGCTGTTGATAAATGTTTAATATGTTTTTGTTTTATGGCGGGATTATCACCCTTTTCAGCAAAGAAATAAACATTCTTTGAGCTGCTTTTGCTAATAGCAAAGAAATGTTATTTCGTACCAATGGTATCGGTATAACGATATCAAAGGTTTTCTGTCGTCCATTGTATTTATCTGTACGTAGCTCCTGTCAGGACGCAAACATTCATAAACCAATGTATTCTGCAGTATAGGCTGTTCACGGTAAAGTGAGCACTTTTGAGGCTCTAGTTACTTTTTCTTTTCAGCCATTTCTTATCCTTTAACCACCTTTTCAAATAAATATTTCCATGTGAGTAATAAACACGGTGTGTATATTCCACCGCACTTGGAAGTTAATACCCAAGGTTAAAATAACATTTATTTAATGTCTTTTATTCCGAATGTGATGGCTTTCAAAAGTGCTCACTTTACTGTGAATAGCCTATAGCGAAACTGCAACTGAGCAACTACAGAGTCCTCCTGCAGACGCTTAATATCATTCTGAAGTGCAGTGATTCTGCTAATCATTAACTTCAATTCCTCTCAAGAGATGACTTTATATTCTGGCCATTATTACCATAGGCTGTTCACGGTAAACCGAGCACTTTTGAAAGCCCCGCTTAAGATCTACTTGTATGCACGTTGTGTATTCTTCCGCCTTATGTAAAATTAACATTGCCGTGGGCCTCACCACTTTATTCATGCGTCCGTCAAGTGAAACTGTGAAATTATTATGCAAGTAAATATTTTACAAATCTGTTCATTTTTACACTTCTGTATATTAAAAATAACAGGAAGCGAAAGAAATAATTTAATTTATCACAAATAGTTATCTGAAATTTTATATTTGACGTTGAGATATGGAACTACTTTCCATCCATCGTTACCAACTTTACTGGGCGCATGTCACTCAGTGCGCCCGAGAAATATATGCAGGTAGGAGCAGTGACATTTTTCTAAGGTTAATTTAAGTGTGCTCACTTTATCGTGAATAACCTAAACCTAACTATCAAAAGCAATTAAAATACAAAGTTGCGCAATGGTCATTTGGTGAAGGGCGTTAAACTACAAACGCGGGGGCTGCGCGTTCGAGTTTCAGACACATACAGTTATTTTTTAAAAAATTTTTTTTTACGCATAGTTTCGAAATATTAGTTACGTCGCTCTTATTTACTAATCACAGTTTTTCAGAGCACACATTCTCTTTACCGTGTAACTGGCGCTACCAGAAATACGTCTGCTGAGCTACGGCAATGACGACGTAAGGTTAAACTCAAACAAAAATTATGTTTGCGGCAAACTTGCTTTGCAGTGGCTGATAGCTATTTCAGCAACTCTTACTTTACGGTAAAAAAAAAAAAAAAAAAAAAAAAAATCATGTTCTATATAGGCCATTCACGATTACTTCGCACTTTTCTGAAGTTCTACTTTTGGTTGCTGATTACGTATACTTCCGCTACATGGAAACTTAAACAATGCAATGTGACTACATTTTGACTGTCAAATGCTTATTTACTGTTTTCAGCCATTTTGTAAGAATCTAGGTCAGCTTTGTAATTTTTTTAACAATATCTTTGTTGACGATAGTTCTTACGGTTATTATTTTGCATTGTTAACATATTTTTATACATGGGATAGCACATTGCACATAATACACATTAATATTTTGCCGCAACTGTGTTTAACCCTGTCTCAACTGCGGGGGGAGGAACTTTAGTATTTAACCTCTTGTTATTAATATGTGTTTGGTAAATTCATTAAAAGGACGGCCTAGTTGGAATAAAAATTAAAACGAAGGGACAACCAATCCAACCAAAATACACAGTAAAGCCAAGCACGCAACTCGTGTCACTTATTTATTGTACATAGTAAATACCAACTTAAAATATATTAGTGGATATGCACACAAATAGGCTTACAGTAACTTTAATTCCACTCATATTTATATGAATTGGTAATTACTGTTTTATATATATATATATATATATATATATATATATATATATATATATATCTGGCTGGGCTTAGTGTATTCTTGGGTTTGTGGCAAACATTCGAATCGCAGAAAAGTAAGCACGGTGCATAAATGTGTTTCAAACACCTAGGGCAAGATTACAACGATGTGATAAACGGACGTGACTATCAAACAAGAACAAAAAATATTGGTATTTTAACTAAAAATGAAAAAAATCATACATAAATAAAAAATAAAATAATAATAATCAAAATTAAAAATTAAAGAAAAATTTAAACTAAGTAACATTGAGGCAATAGTTTGAACTAAAAAATAAGTTAAAGCGGATTCTTTAGAACTTATATTTTTTTGTTCAACTTAGTATTAAAAAAAGTCCACGGTTAAAACGTATAAATTTCACACGTCCTATATTTGCAATCACATACGCACACGCACACACACACACTGGTTCGACCACAAACGCCGCCGTACTCGTCCACGAGAATGTCAGTCTCCACGCACACTCCGCGACTCCAGGTCACCGTCCGCTCATACGCAACAACCCGGCAAGCTTTCTGGATATTCCCTCTCCACACACACCCTCATTCACACACTGGTCCAACGTAACGTAATGGCAACAATACTCTTTCACACACACACAGCGGTCGCGGCGCACTTAACAGTATATTTATTTCTGTCGTAGAAAATTATATTTATCACAACATCGTAACTTGCCTAGGTGGGTTTATAACAAAACACAACGAGTACGAACTTGAGGCTTCGTTCAGAAACACGCCATGCCATGTCGGCGTCGGCAGTCGCCACTTTTGCCAACTTCGGATTTGTAACAGTCCCGCCGTCATATATAAATATATTATAATAAGTATTCGAACAATATAAATCTCGTTTCAGTCGTAAGTTACAAATTCAAAAATTGTTATTTTTTCTGTAATAAGTGTGAAATATGCAACAATTTTAAATATGTACACTTTCTACTAAAGAGTAATTGGGCACCTGTCCTCAATGTTTGCTCGGTGGTTGTCACCCTGTTAGAATCTCGTAGGGCCACCTCATGCGGCTGTAACAGCAGCCAACTTGTCTGGCATGCTCTCTACGAGTGTTTGCAGGACATCCACGGGGATTCGTCGCCATTCCTCTTGCAACCTTTCCACGAGTTGAGCAACGGATTTTGGCCGCGCCTGACGAGCCCTCACCCGGCGATCCAATTCGCCCCAGAGATGTTCTATAGGGTTGAGGTCGGGGCTCTGAGCGGGCCAGTTCAATCGGCGAATATTGTTGTCGGCGTACCACTGCATAGTAGCCCTTGGAACATGGCACCTGGCATTGTCATCCTGGAAGTAACACGGGTCCATTCCGTAAAAACGTCACAATGTTGGGAGAATTTCATATTCCTGAATGTTACAATAGTCCTCTTGTGTTCATGCCACTACGGACAAACACCAGCGGTCCTACGCCGAAAGCCTTGAAACACAAATCAATGGACGTACTGAATCACCTATCTTCACGGGTGTCCAATTACTTTTTGGTAGATAGTGTATACTTTTCCTGCTACCACTGGCGCTGCGAAACTTCCCGAGAAAGATATGGAGAGAGAGAGAGAGAGAGAGAGAGATAGAGAGAGAGAAAAGAGAGGGAGAGAGAGATAGAGATAGAGGGAGAGATAGAGAGAGAGAAAGATATGGAGAGAGAGAGAGGGAGAGATAGAGAGAGAAAGATATGGAGAGAGAGAGAAAGATATGGAGAGAGAGCGGGAGAGAGAGAGAGAGAGAGGGAGAGATAGAGAGAGAGAGAAATATATGGAGAGAGAGAGGGAGAGATAGTGCTAGAGAGAGAGAAAGAGAGGGAGAGGGAGAGAGAGCGACAGCGACAAGCTCCACTCCGCCTATTCAATTTTCTTCCTCGGACGAAAAAAAAAATCATGTCACCAGTACCTACGCACAAATATATCAAAGCGCAACGTTTAGTTTACAAATAGCATACCAAAAATTAAGTTAAAGCACAATTTATCTGTGAGCTATTTCTTTCTAGCCGTTGCCAACGCACCGCTACTCTCACTCTTTTTAATTCGTATTTAATACGAAATAATTATTACAAGTTATAGAAGACACCATGTTACAGTTTCAATTATTCAAGAATACACTACTTGAAAGTTAATCACAGTGTTATATATTTGTGATACAAGTTATTGAAAGAAAAAAAAACAGGTTGACATGTTGCACCTAGCGTGATTCTTCAAAGGTTCGTTTCAGAACATCTGAGGAAACCGTGAATGGACTATACAGCTAGAGACCTGAAGAATTCGCGGATTCCTTTTGGGACAAGCTAGTATACAAAACACGTGCGTTTATATAACTTTGGCCATTGGTCCTCGCGGTGTTTGACACCGCCTGGAGAACGATGGCCCAATCGTCGCATTCCACTGTGAGAGCAGACAACCAATGCGCGATTGACATCGGCATGTTTGTCCATAAGACTGTAGAGTCCAGCCTGCAGCTCACTGAACTCGCGAATTTTTCAGGTCTCTAACTATAGAAAACAAAGCGTTTTTACAGTATGGAAAAGTCAAACTAAAGATTTAAAATTTAAAAAAAAAATTCTTCTGTAAAAAAATCACATTGATGGAGAAAAAAAAAACAGATTCATTGTAGGTCAAAAGCAAAAAAAAATTCACTTTGCAGTGACTAACAGTAAAAAAGTGTGATTGGTAGAGTTATTTTTATACATGCACGGTAGCGTTTCTGTGGAAGAGAGATATGGGCGTGGAAGTTTCCAACATCCAATATTGTTTAGGAAGATCACCAGAAGAAGTTTTTTTTTTTACAGTGTATTGACTACTGCGGGTGGGAGAGTCAAATGTGACGTCACGGTGTTTTTTTCTAAACTACTCTGAAACTAAGAGTTAGGAGTGAGCCCGCGGTAGGGTCTGGAGTTTAAGTTCAAGTAAAGCAGCTGCTTATGGAGCACTGCACCCAACTATACAATGTGAAGAACTTATTAAAAAAGTAGCTACAGACGCCATGACAATTGTCAGAAAAGTGCGAGTTATGCTGTATATGAAAGAATAAAGTATATATTTTGCAACATTATAAAATATTTTACAAAACTCTAATTTTTTTTAAATGTAAAAAGAGATATTTTTATTTAAATAGACTGTATTTTTTTTTAACAAAATTTCAGCATATTTCCATTCTGGATGCTTCAGAAAACACAATTTGCATGAAAATCTTCGTCATGGAATATCGTCATAATATTTACTGTGATTGTGTGAAAGAAAGTTGTAATAATAATGTAGGAAATAATTTTTATAATTGATTTTATGTGCGTCCATGTATCACAAACATTTATGGTTAAAGCTGACGTAAATGAATTTATTTATAAAATTGAAATGA
Organism: Dryococelus australis; assembly: GCA_029891345.1. Classification (NCBI taxonomy): domain Eukaryota; kingdom Metazoa; phylum Arthropoda; class Insecta; order Phasmatodea; family Phasmatidae; genus Dryococelus; species Dryococelus australis. Next base: position 26,765,671 of record CM057007.1, on the reverse strand, counting down.
TACATTATTATTACTATTTTATTACATATGATAACAGCAAATATTATGGCGATCTTTCTTGTAGAAGAATTTCTTGTAAACTCTGCTTTCCGAAGCATCCTAAACGGAAATGCGCTTAAATTTGGCTAAAAATGCGGACTCTATCGAGCGATTAAATCTTTACATTTAAAAAGTATATCTTAGTAAAATATTTTATAATGTTGCAAAATATAGGTATACATTCTTTTTTCATGTACAGCATAGGCCTAAATCACACTTTTCTGACAGTTCTTATGGCGCCTGTACTAATTCTTTATGAGTTCTCTTCACGTTGTATGGTCGGGTGCAGTGCTCCATAGGCAGTTGCTTTACTCGAACCTTAAGCGCGTCTCAGGGTTAGGCCCCGTACGCCTACCAGGGAAGGAAATCATGCAAGGCGACATGCATCGTGGCGGGGCAAGGGTTTGGCTTGCCATGGCCGCGTTCAGGCCATGACAACCTCCCAGAGAGTGTTGTTATAGCTAAAAGTACTAGACCTAAGATGAGAACGGGAAAAACCCGGCATACACATCTTAAAAAACCACTTCGACGGGAAAGAATTAAAAACTGTTGCATGCATTAATATAAAATGCTACAGGAGACAGGTAGGTAGGAGCGGGTAGTGGTGTTACGGTGATTGAATTTTCATGTACGAAAGCGAGCTGAATCTGCGACGCCGATGTTATGGTAGGTTCATTGTTAAGTTTCACGGAGCCTACGGTATCACACGATTCGTGCATTAGCTCACATACTATCCACAAGAAGGACCTCACCCCCCCCCCCCCTTTTTCCCAACCCCCTTAGCTGCTCGAGTTTCCCCATTGTAAATAATTTCACTCATAATTGAAATCAGCTACTGGTTGGCGAAATTGTTTCTTTCTACAACATGTATGGAAGAGTGCACATTAGCAAAAAAAATTTTCCGGAACGAAACATATTTCTCGGCCACCACAATTGTTTTTTTTTTTTGTTTTTCATTTTTTGTTTATAATTTCGAACTACACAAGAACATATATATATATATATATATATATATATGTGTGTGTGTGTGTGTGTGTGTGTGTGTGTGTTACAAATTTTAAATATGTCCCGAAATATAGATGTTGGTTAGTTATGTAATGTTGCTTTTAAAACCAATATAATAAGTTGAATTCAGAAGATCCTTTATTGAATAAAATAGAATTGAAGTTATTAATACATATCAGTTTACCGGTAGTAGTGTAAGACCAGGTGAAAACCAAAGGTAGGGTTTCTGAGACAGGACTTTTACTCAATCTTGTTTAAATTCGGCAGTTACACACTGTCGAAATATGGAAATCGTATTTTTAACATCGCAATGTCATGGAATACCGGGAAAAAAATTCGGGTCGTAGTACTGACCATTTTAATGCTTTTAAAATTAATCTCCTGCGTAAATTATTTTCGAGAGTAATTACACCTGGTTTTATGTAGCATATTTTCCAATATATACTTCACATTTCTCAAAAAGAATGTGACGGCAGAGAACACTCGAGAATACGAAAATGAAGCAGCCACTCAGGCAGGATTTACGACAGCCCGTCACGTCCGTCCGTCCGTCAGTCATACGTCCGTCCGTTTCCCAGCCGAGCGATTTACATTAAAACTTCGTACGTCCTTCGTCAGTTCATTGCTGCAAACTAAAACAAACATGACTGTTTAGAAATAGAAAAAAAATATGCATTAAAAATTAATATTTTTGGCGGTATTGTGTTTGTAAGTACCCAAAACGTTCATACGGCGTACATAACAAAAATTATTTGGTGTTAAAAAATAATCTAAAATAGCATATAAAGCACGATTGTGTTACTTTTATTTTTGCAAACCGGAAACTCGTGTTTGCAAACGTAATCATCAATAAATCTTCAGGAAAAATGTAACGTAATTTCATTTTTCAGCTACATAAACAAACATACGAAAACAAAAGACAGCCAAAACAAAACACTGCACACTCTACACGGGCTTCTAAATATTTTGGGATGAACGGGTAACAAAACAAAACGTGCAAGTTTGGAGATCTGTAATTTCATCCGTCCGTCCGTCAACATTTAAATCTTGTCACGGTTTTGACGGACGGACGGGTAGAATGAATGGCCACCTCTGATTGGCTATTGGTCACGTGATTGAGGGACAGATGACGGAACCTCGGACGGACGAGACGGGATGTTGTAAATCCTGCCTTATACCGCAAACTTTGGCCGCACACACATCAGCGAAATAGTGTCAATAGGAAATAATGTGGTTGAAGGAGCCATCTTGGCTGTTAAAATAGGGACAACATTCTGGCGAATTTTAGGTATAATTTATATATTGTTGCGTTGGCATGGATTAGTAAAGGCTTTTCACGATAAAGTGAGCACTTTTGACATCAACCTTGGAAAAACGTCACTGCCCATGCCTGAATATATTTTAACGGGCGCACTGAGTGACATGCGCCCAGTAAAGTTGGTATAGGCTGTTCACGGTAAAGTGAGCACTTTGTAAGGCCCTTCTAAATTTTTCCTTTCATCCTATTTCCATCTTCCTGCTGATTTTTAATATAAACATTGCTTTGTGATGAATACGCACTGTGTATACATTTCACCATCCTCAAAATCGAATGGCTGATGCTGCAATAAGATATATTTATTAGTGGTTAAAGCCTGTTGGGAGGGCCTTAAAAAGTACTCACTTTACCGTGAAAAACCTATAACAATGGAGGGAAAGTAGCTCCATACCTTAACGTCGAATTAAAAGTGCTTGGTAATCATTTGTAATATCTTAAATTATTTCTGTAGTATTTATTTTCTTTTAAGCATCTAAATGTAAAAATAAACGGGCATGTAAAATATTTACTCTTCTAATCATTTCACGGTTTCACTTGATCGACTCATGAATAAAGTGTTGGGACCCGTGGTAATGTTAATCTTACATAAGGCGGAAGAATACACAACGTGCATACCAGTAGATCTTGAACAGAGCTTTCAAAAGTGCTTATTTTACCGTGAACAGCCTATAATACCAACGGAAGTGATTGTGATATTCCTGGCTGTGATTTCATTTGTCGCTACGGTCGCTACTGCAAAGACTTCAACAATATGTTCTGTTGCTAGTGGGTAATGAAGAGTTCTGTAATCGGCGTCGAGAGTAGCAGCCACTGAATAACCTGTTATGTTATTACAATCCTGGTTGCTGCGGGAACAATGCGAGTATCATCCAAGTTGTTCTGTTGGAGGTACTAGCTTTTTTTTTTTTTTTTTTAGTAGGGACACAGTGCTCTGCTGTAGCAACCGCATTGTTGCGGGCACTGGAGTCGAACCCCGGGACCCAGGGCTGGCGGAGAGTGCTGTCCTGGCGCACTTCTTGCGGTGGGGGGAGGGGAGATGAGGTGGGCGAGTGGCGGCGGAAGGCGTCCCTGCAAGTCGCAAACTATTTAAGGCCCCGCTGGGGGCCTGACGACGACCCCACTCTGCCGGTACCACTACTCGAGGGGCAACATCGACGCCGGAGGTCGGCGCGATTGACTCGCGAGGGGCGACACCGCAGGCCGAGCCGAGATACAGACGTCTTGGGGAGACGTGTCCCGATTGGCCATCCACGACATCACAAGGCGGAGGAGGAGCTCCGGCCGTGACGAAATTAACAGTGGTAAGGAGAAATTCGATTCTGGGTGCAGGATATATCCGGAGGTGATATTACGTGCGGAGAACCCTAGAGATCTAAGAGCCTAATAACTGCTAATGAAAAAGTAGCTTGGAAGAGTCGAGAATTATTTATATTATTTGTTCGAGACATTTCTAACTAGCATTCATTCTATATTGTTTGTTATTGTATTTGATATCATTTACTGTATGAGAAGAGGTAATAAAATAATTTGTAGTTTTTGTAATTATTCTTATGTTATTGAAATCATCTAAAGTTCGCCCCCCTCTCCCCCCCCCCCGCAAGGCCAGAGTACAGAAACGTTAAGAGGAATAGCCTCAGAAGTTTTATGGAGTTACAAACTTGTGTTTAAAAATAATAACGTTCAAGTAGGCATTTCCAGTAAAAGACATTACTACATATACAGTAGCACGCAAGATCACAGATAGGAATGAAAAAAAAAATTCTGCTGGCATTGCTATCTGTGTTATAGGATATTCACGGTTAAAGGAGAATGTTTTGAGACCACCTCTTTGATAATAATTTTCAGTAAATGTATTTTATTGTTACCTTAGGCGTTAACTTTCGAGTCCTGTGAAATGTATGTATACACTGTGTTTATTACTTACGTGGCAATATTCATTTTAAAAATAAGTGTTAAAAATAGCTAATGCTAGAAAAAAGTAACTAGGGCCTCAAAAGTGCTCGCTTTATACAAACATTTAGACGGTACCTACAACCCAACATATGCTGTCCCCATTTTAACAGTATAGATGGTTTCTACAACCGTGTGAGCCTGGTAATCTACTCCTCAGCCAACAGCAAAGATGTCATAGCACGCAGTAGCCAATCAGATACAAAGCCCGTTTCCCAGAGCCCCGTGCAGCCAATCGGCGACTGGACACGCGCGCGTCAAATGAACCACCGCGCCATTTAACTTTTGCGAACTTACATATTTCCTGGCTGTGGCGTGTTCGCCTCCGGGTCCTCAAGTGATAAACCGAGGCAAAGAGACCTTGAAATTAGGATTCCTCCCCTCCCCCGTCCTACCAGCCCCTCTCCCTCCCGGGTGAGAGGGACGAGTAAAGCAAGGCGGGAGTTTTAACGTCTGCAGCGGCGATCGCGCCGCCCCCCCCCCCGTGGGGGGGGGGGGGGGGAGAGACTCATCGGTCACGTCCCCTGGCCCCAGATTAAACTGTCAGGCCTCGGCGGGAGATATTGCGAAGTCGTCGTTCCCTAACAGGCGCCTCGTCGTGTGTTTATCGACCTGCCTGGCGCCTTCCGAAGGGAAAGGTTGATCCCGATCTTGTTACGGCCTGAGCCCGCTGCTGGATGCTGGATGCTGTAACATGTTTCAAAAGGGGGGGGGGGGTTTCTGGGGGTGGGAGATTCTCGACGCTTGCCGCTGAGGGGTCGAATTTCTTGACGATGAAGTGGCGGGGGGGGGGGGGGGGGTTGAGGGTAATTCAAGTCACTCGCAAGCCGTGCCGATTCCATTACTACACGAACCCTTTCCTTGGATGGAAGCAGGAAGGATCAGATAGGCCGCTCCTGGTGAAGACAGGTCTCTTTCCCAGACCGGGTGTGTGCAACAGGTGACGTTTGACGAGCAGCAGTTTCCACGCCGGATGAGGGATATCGACTTGGGGCGTCATCTCTCGACGGCGGGAGAAACAGCGTTTCTGGAACTCGACAGGGTCCCATCGCAGAGGTTAACTGCGGAGTCGGGTCCTTTCATTTAGACGCACCCATTCGCTGATTGGATAGGTTGCAATGGAAGAAGACGTGCTATGCTGCGTATGTGATAATATAGTGTCGCGCCCCTGCGACCTATGCAACGTGTCCTGCAGGTTCTGTAAGCTTCTGCTCTGCGCGCAATTATTTGATATAAAAATACGTTTCCGGATATAGGTGTATAAGGCTCCTGTGTTACTATTGGTCCAAAGAAAATACGTCTGGAGTTCGGGACCGAGTTCCCGAATGTACTGTATAAATTTCTACGATGGAATGAGTAATGATGTGAAACACACAGAGCCGTGTTAACAGATTTTATCTGGCTAAAGAGAGAACCGAAAACACTCTATGGGGACTATTCTTACACACGTATATAGCTATACATACATCACATAAATGATTAGCATTAAATTATGGTCCGGATAGCAGATGGAAATAGGACATTCACCCGGTTCGCTACTGGCTGCGGTGCCGCAGCGGCCATCTTGGATGACGTCACGCCAAAACCTCTTACTCTGTCATTCCTCGCAAATGGCAGCCATCTTGGATGACGTCATGAATTCGGCAATGCGAATATGCTAATACCTCCCACGTCAATCACGCACAAGTAAACTTATCTCCACGGCGATTGAAAGTGTCGCCGAAGTTGTTAATTCGTTTTCTTACAGTTTGCTTCTGGCTAATTTTGCTATTAACTTTTAAACGCCATGTAATAAAATGTGGTCACGTTTAGTTAGTGCAACCTGCCGCATTTTATTATCCGCATTCCTACCCAAATATTGCGTCTGTTTAAACCGCGCCATTTAAACCGGTCGTAGCCTCAGTAATACTCCTGTATCTGCACAGCTGATTAACCTGCGGACAAACAGTTTTACGTCGCACAGTGGGTTTTGGCAAATTACCAGCGCAGAAGTTCTCTCCTGACAAACCTCGTAAGAACGGTGTTGAGAGGGCTCTAAAGATCTCCGTAGCTTTGTGTCTGCAGGCAGTAATTACTCGGCGACATTAAAATAAAATAAAGATGGCCTCGTTTAAGAGCCGCGTCCGCTCGGGCTAGTAAAGTGAGTGAAGGGTGATGAGATTTTGGCGGCTCGTAACAGCATGGTCTTGAGAGCCGGTGAGGGTGAAGTGAGGTATGGAGCATGAAAGATCAGGGTAAAGCGGTAGATCCCCGAGAAAACTCGCCGACCTGCGGCATCGTCCGGCAAGATACCCAATTGCGGGAATCCGGAGTGAACCGGCCGGGGATTGGACCCGGGTCGCCTTGGCGGGAGGCGGGCATTCTAACCGCTCAGCCACCGCGGCCCCCCGGACTTAGAAATTTGCTCATTTTTACACTTCGACTCATTAAAAAAAAAATCAAAATAAATAATTTTAAGTAATAACAAATGGTTACCTAACATTTTTATTCGACGTTAAGATACGGAACTTTTTCTCATCCATCATTACTATCTTTACTGGGCAAATGTCACTCAGTGCGCTCATTAAAAAATTAATGTATGCAGGGGCAGTGACTTTTTTCTACGGTTCATTTCTAAAGTGCTCACTTTATGGTGAACAACCTTTACACGAATTATCTCAACATTGAAAAATCTTTTGCTGGCGTTTACTTGTTTCAACGTTACAAAAAAAAAAAAAGGGAGAGTATTTGAAATAAAAATTTAATCGTATTTACTTTCTGGATTCTTCGGAAAAACACATCATTTCGCAAACAAGTCTTCATCAAGCAAGCGATCATTGTAATGAGTGTGGTTTTATATCGTAAAAATTAATAATAATTTTAATATTATTTTCAGTGATTAATTATAGTACGTGCATTTTTTTAGTTATGAAAATGATAACTTTCGTGGCGGAACAGACGTGCGTAAAATCAATCAATGCAAATGTAGTAAACTTTATTGCTAATATTATAGGCTATTACGTACAACGGGAGTAAATGTTGTATTGGTTTACTTGAAGAAGGTAACTTGCTACAGCATCGTGATTATAAATACGCTTAAATATTGATTAAAATGGACTTATTAAATGATTCTTTTAAGCATTAAAATCAATAAATTCTAGAAAACAATTTTACAGTGTTAAAAAAATATGTGTACTCTTCTTTCATATGGAACATAAATCGTATTTTGTGATAGTTTTTGGCGGCGTGAGTGCCTCTTTTTAAAGGCTGTTCACGATATAGTGAGCACTTTTGAAATCAACCTTAGAAAAAGGTCACTGCTCCTGCCTGAGCATATATTGTAACGGGCGCACTGAGTGACATGCGCACAGCAAAAGTTGGTAACGATGGATGGAAAAGTAGTTCCATAATTTTATGTCAAATAAAAAGTGTTAGGTGACCATTCGTGATAACTTAAATTATGTCTTTCGCTCCTTTTCTTTAATGCATCAAAGTGTAAAAATGAACATGTTTGCAAAATCTTTACTGGTCAGTAATTTCACAGTTTCACGGGACCGAAGCATGGATGAAGTGATGAGGCCCATGCCAATGTTAATTTTACGCAATTTGGAAGAATACACAACGTGCATACAAGTAGATCTTAAGCAGGTCAATGAAAAGTGCTAATTTTACCGTGAACGGCCTATAATGAGTTCTATACGTTCAGCAGCGCGGTGTAGAGCTTCATGGAAGCCACTCTCCTATCAAAAATAATGTCTTTTTTTTCCCCTGACCTTTTGCTAACATTTTTTTTTTCTGCAAGGATTGGTGCATTTGCATTATAATAAACTTTTCCACCAAAATACCTTTCTCTCCCACAAAACTGCTCTCTGCGTACTCTACCTCAGCATTTTGTCCACAATCATCAAAAACAATTTTATACGATTCTGGTAGCGGTGCAAAAATTTTTCACGCACCTCGCATAGTTCCCTGACATTTAGTTAGCTCGTTTAGAATTTCCTGACGTTTCCCTGACAATTTTCAAATTCTCTGACATCTCCACGATTTGCAGGTTTTCCAAATGAATAGTGACAGTGAATTAGCATTTTTTTTTAAATCACCAATCGTAACAACATGAATGATACAGTACACACACGCGTGCAAGCTCCCGATTAGAACGACATAGCGAGAAAAAAAAATACTTGTAAGACTCGACGGTGTACTGAGTGTAATATGCAAATTCCAGGCCCCTAGAGACATTGTTTTATGATTTGCACACATTAAGCGTACAAATCTGCATTGTGCTAACACATTTTTCTCTCCTGAAAATCCCTCTATTTTTACTTGGCCGACGCGTTAATATAGTGTGGTAACCAATGGCTAGTTACCTGCAAAATTCACGTTAATTTTTTTTGGGACACGTTACACTCGAAACACGTGTACCTTTTGCAATACGTTTGCTATTGGACCACGCTTCGTGTGACACGCCCTGGGTAACTCTGCGCCAATAAATGAACAGTTCGCATTTGCGCCCCCCAACCACGTGCAGCTCATTCAGAAAGGGCGTGGCTTCACATCTGTGCAGCAACAAATGGAGAAACAACGCCGGCTTCAATACAGACAGCACAGTGAAGTCTAGCCTGATGCCGAATATTAACGCGAATCTTGCGTGTCTCCACGAATGGCGTACATACACGGATAGAAAACGGGAAGTAAAAACTGATTTCACCCAGCGCTTTCTTCAAGCGCGGAATCAACCGTGAGCATCATACGGCCAGGGAAAGGAAAATTTCGCGAATTCACATATTTCAGGACAAGATAGGCGTCCAACACGTGTACACAGAAGCGACCTTTGCAATTGAATAATAGTTCATTATACACGCCGTGGAGTACTCTGAGCCAATAGCAGACTTGCAAGGAAACAAGTAGCGAGAGCCATGCTGCCAGGTGCAGAGTAACACTAGCTTTTCTCTGAAGCAGCAGCCAATGAACAAACATCTGAGGATCGAGTGTACACAGGACTGTGGAGTCTAGCCTGCAGGTCATTGAACCCGCGATATTTTTCTATCTCTATGTATAGCTTAAGGGCGTGTCCAGTGCGGGACCGGCCAAGCGGAAGGATACGATTTCATTCGTGACGCTATTATTGTATTGGTGGGAAGTCTGTAGGAAGGTTCAATGGAGGGCCATTGAGTAAGTTTATTTTATGTATATGATGCGTATATTTTGAGTGAGTGAAGAAATTTCGGCGGCTCTTAACGGCAAGGTCTTGAGAGCCGATGAGGGCGATTGAAGTGAGTATGGAGCAGCGTCGGAATGAGTGGGGGCGGGGAAACGGGAGATCCCTGAGAAAACTCAGAAACCAACGGCATCGTCCGGCACGATTCCCACTTGCGAAAATCCGGTGACCCGGCCGGGGAATATATGTTGAGATACATATGTTTGAAAAAGCCGTTTTTATCCATTTTGGAGTATTCTGGAATGGTGTTTCTAATTTATGCGACGTCTCGAATGTACTAAAGAGCCCTCGTCTGAAGTGTGCTGTTTTCGTACATTAGCACATCGGACGCATGCTCAATAGCATCGTGGGGGAACGATGTATTTCAAACACTCCGTAAAGCAGTTTAAGTACCGGGTATGCAGGGGCCTTAAAGCCAGGCTTCACCATGCATGATCGTATAGATAGATTCCACAGTCCTGTGTACACTCGAGCCTCAGATATTTCTTCATTGACTGCTGCCCCAGAGAGTAGCCAGTGTTACCCCACTCCTGACAGTATGGCACTCGCTACTTGTTTCCTTTCCAGTCTACTATTGGCTTAGAGTCGTCCAGGGCGTGTCTAGTAGATTACGATCCAATAGCACACTCAACTTCAGTGTACACATGTTTAACATCTGCCTTGTCCTCAAATGAACTCGCGAAATGTTCCTATCCCCACGTATAGGGAATCAAAGGCTAAATTCGGACAAAGATCGCTCAGTCATTTTTGTGATAATATTTTCAACTACGGTTTTTTTGTTTAAGACTCGACGCATCTACATTTGTAAACCATTCAAATAAAAGATTTTAAATTTTAAATGCACCTTTTCATTATTTTTTAAATGTCGCAATTTCATAAATAATGAAAACGTACTTTTGAAATTAAACAATTAAAATTTGGAAGGTTTACAAAATCTAGACGAGTTCAATCTCTAGTTGGAAATACTACCACAAAAAAAAACGACTGAGAGATCTTTGTCCGAATTTAGCCTTTCATTCCCTATACGCCCATGCATGGTGAAGCCTGGCCATAATGGACACGTGGTTAGCAGGCAGTCGTCGCAGTGGATCAGCGGTGCCACGTGTTAGTTAAATTGAGCGGAAGAGTAAACGCGGATCGAATGGGGCCGTGTCCTCAGAGACGGAACACATCCACCGAGGGTTCAAAGGTGCGCCAAATCCCACGGCGAGGTTCCCCCGTCGCTAACGCGTACAGCGGCGCGGACTCGCGACCGCGACAGACCACATGAACATGCGTTAAGAGTGAGTGAAGAGATATGGACGGCTCTTGACATCGAGGTATTGAGAGCCGATGAGGGAGACTACGATATGAGTACGGAGCAGGCACCGGAATGAAAGGGCGGGGGAAACGGGAGATCCCCGAGGAAACCCAACGGCATCGCCCGGCACGGTTACCCGGCCGGGGATTGAGCCCGGATCACCCTGGTGGGAGGCGAGCAGGCTAACCGCTCAGCAACCGTGGCCCTGACGTGCGTTAGAAACCCGCTATCTAAATCCTTCTCATAAGATTGGAGTGTAGTGGAGTGATTTGGGTGGCCCTTAACATCGAGGTCTTGAGTTGAATTATTAAGCCGCCTTGTAAGTTATTTAAAATGACAAGTCTCCTATATAAATACGAAAGGATTGAATTAACATTGTAAATAATGTCAAAATTGCTGTTATAAAATACTTTCGGCTCTCTTTTTAACACGTTTAATAAAACAAATACTAGATTGCATATTCCTACTTAAACTTAATACAGAAATAAGCATGTTCCCTGTTTTTATCATTCATTCTCTGATTTTTGCTTATTTGTACCGTATCTGCGTTAGCTACGTTTCGTGTGTTTTTTTTTCTTTTCTCTAGAATTACTGCTTGATTCCTGAGAATATTACGAAATTAGCACTGAAACCAATTAAATATAAGCTTTAAAAAAAAAAAAAATATATATATATTTACAAGTGAACTGTTTTCAAACCCTCTTTTAGCGCATGAGCATCAAACTCACTGGGTACTTTGGTAGCATCTCGTTATTTTTGTATTCCAGAGAGTTCATCACATTTTCATTGGCACATAAGCCATTCATGATGTAACTACAGACTGCTTCTATCGCCTAAAAATAAATACATTCATGTATTATGCAGACTACAGATTTCAGGTCGATATCTCTTGTGCCATACGGCACAGGATTTGAAGAATTTAGATCGATGTTCAGGATTATCTCGACAATATAAACTTACCCGCAAAATTTCGTGTACATATTTTGCAGTTATTGTCACGATAATTGTAATTTCCTATTTAATCGTCAATATATTGAGATGAATATGAATTAAGCGTCTTGGTTAAACTAAATTTGTAAATTCACTAACCTGTTGTATTAACATATCAAACGTGATTCAATGGATCGATAGTAATTTCTACGACCTTAGCGATACATTATGACATCACCCCCTGTCTTTATTTTGAATTACTTCGAAATATAATCAAGGTACGATGAAGATTAAAACGTCAGCATCCAATAAAAACATTTTACGCACGTCTTTGAAAGAGAATTGTGAAGTAGAATTAAACGTAATTTTCTTTTATTAAATCATATTGAAAATAATTTAAAAATTGCATCACGGTTTTTTTTTTCATGTATGTTAGTAAGAAAACAAACCAAGCATTAACAAAATAAGTGTTGAAGCATTTTCTACTGTTGGATACATCGTGATGCGTTATATACTTATTATAGGCGATTCACGGTAAAGTGAGCACTTTTTAAGGCCCTGCTGAATTTTTCTCTTCTTTATATTTCTATCTTCCTGTCTTTTTTTAATATAAACATTGCCATCAGACCAATACACACAGTGTGTACATTTCACCAAAAACAAAAATTGACGTCTGGAGCTACAATAAAATCAATTTATTAGTAGTTAATGCCTTTCGAAAGGGCCTTAAAAAGTGCTCGCTTTACCGTGAACAGCCTATAATTCTGTGTATATGTATAAACATGTGTAGGACCTCTGTATATATAATTATTTCTTTAATAAAAATTTAGTGGCAGGACAGACGTTGTAACTTTTGGAAACTGTATACGCATGCACGTGTGTACGCGTTAAATGCATTATAGCAAGAAAAAATTTTAAAAGATTATTTAATATTATCTTCTGTTATTATATAGGGATTCATTCCGCTGCACACTTAATATAAACGGCTACAGTGTTATTTGCCAATGATAGTATTAGGCTGTTAGTAATAACAAACACAATGGGCTTGCTGTATACTAAGTAACGCAAAAATTTTAATGAAAGAACGATGTCAACTAAAATAAGCAAAAGTATTGTGGCTTCCTGCCTTAGCGGCAATTTATTTTGGTAAAAATCATCTGATCTGTGGTAACCTAGTATCTTAAAAAAAAAAATACAGCTATACATATCGTATAGTCCGTTAGGTCACCTATTATAGTGAAATAAGACAATCTTGATGTTCGTCACTCTCAAATTCCAATTTTTTGTGTCTGGATTACAGAGTGGATTGCAATATTCGGAAGCTTGTTTGCTAAGTTCAAACGGAAGCCAGATTTATTTAATTCGTGTACTGTATTGTTAAAACTATGAAGATGGGTAGTTTCATCTGCACGAACTTAGCATCACAGTTTCATAGAAATGAATATTAATTCTTTTCAAAACGTGATAGTTATATTCTGCTGTTCGCTGTCTTCAGCTACAACTCAAACCATTGAACTGAAATAATAGTCTATTGTTATGTCAACGTTAAAATATTTCTATAAACTGTATCTTTTTTCCATGCTTTAAAAATAATTTTCTATTACATTTATTGATTTATAAAATTTTGCTTATAAAAAAACCTCCCTTTCCCTTCCTCCAGGAACTTCTGATTTGCTTTTGTGATTTCGTTTTAGAATTCGGAGTTTGAACATATAAATGTTATTTTTTGCGTGTCTTAAAATTGGCACTGTGACACTTACGCCCCGGTAAGTATTTAAATGGGCACCGTGACACTTAGTGACACTTACGGCCCGGTATTTAAATGGGCACCGTGACACTTACGCCCCGGTAAGTATTTAAATTGGCACTGTGACACTTACGCCCCGGTAAGTATTTAAAGTGGTACTGTGACACTTACGCCCCGGTAAGTATTTAAATTGGCACCGTGACACTTACGCCCCGGTAAGTATTTAAATTGGCACCGTGACACTTACGGCCCGGTATTTAAATGGGCACCGTGACACTTAGTGACACTTACGGCCCGGTATTTAAATGGGCACCGTGACACTTACGCCCCGGTAAGTATTTAAATTGGCACTGTGACACTTACGCCCCGGTAAGTATTTAAAGTGGTACTGTGACACTTACGCCCCGGTAAGTATTTAAATTGGCACCGTGACACTTACGCCCCGGTAAGTATTTAAATTGGCACCGTGACACTTACGGCCCGGTATTTAAATGGGCACCGTGACACTTACGCCCCGGTAAGTATTTAAATGGGCACTGTGACACTTACGGCCCGGTATTTAAATTGGCACTGTGACACTTACGGACCGGTATTTAAATTGGCACTGTGACACTTACGCCCCGGTAAGTATGTAAATGGGCACCGTGACACTTACGCCCCGGTGAGTATTTAAATTGGCACCGTGACACTTACGCCCCGGTAAGTATTTAAATTGGCACCGTGACACTTACGCCCCGGTAAGTATTTAAATGGGCACCGTGACACTTACGGCCCGGTATTTAAATGGGCACCGGGACACTTACGACCCGGTACGCATTTAAATCGTTCTTACTTCTTTTCTGACAGTCGCTGAAATAGGAATAATTAAATTGAATTACATTTGTTATTTTATTAATTTTTAAAATGGTTATTATTATTATTTAAAAAGAAACTTTCCAAAATAGTATGTAAATTATGTTAAGCTTACAATAAATTTAAAGCATTGTAAGTGTTCAAAAAGTGTCGCAATGAAACTAAGGAGTTTACTTTAATAACTAATACGTAAAGACAAAAAAATTGGGTAATTTGTTACATCTTTTCTTATTCGTATATTTAAATGGATTTAAATTCTTGGAAGACAGCTCATTATCTAAAAAAAACTATTCAATCAGAACAAAAGTTTACTTATCAAAGATTTTATCACACTGTTCATAATTGAACAGCATTTAATTTAAATATAAACTAATGAGCCGAAAAATACACCCTTATAGTACAAGTAACGAACTTATTAGAAATATCTACTAAATATAGGCTTAACGAAAGAGGATTTACATCATCTTCATACAACGTCTTTAAAAATTCGTACGCGGGTTTATTTTGTATTTACTGATGATGTGTGATTAAGGCCACTGAAGTGGCTTAAATTAATGTATGTAATTTTAACATATTAAACAATTTTTCACTGTGATATAAAATTAAATTTCAAATAATAATTTTAAAAATATTGTAAAAAGGACCTAAATTACTTCAGAATTTAATTATACTAACTAGTGGAATTATACATTTATAACTTTATCCGTACAACTTTCATATTTTAATAACTATAATACAGCAATACCAGTACAACACAGCTCGGAATAACTGTTAATGTTATTAGAATATCTTGGACAAATTTTCTGGATTCTTTTTTTTTTTACCGTTTACTCGAATTTCAAATTTTAAAATTTAAATTCAAATTAAAGTAAAATTATTAAGAAACTGAACATTTGTCGCAAGTGAATTAAGTGACTGATTTGTTACAATAATGTTTAAAAATTTGTACGATTTAAGGTTTTAAGTTAAAATTTTCACATTAACGCCAAAAAAAACACGATGAATGTTAATTTTCAAATTGGTTGGAATTTTATCAAACTATAGTTAGTTAACGGTTAAACTGAGATCTTTCGAAAATCCTGCTTAGGATCTAATTGTATGCATATTGTGTTATTCTTCCACCATATATCAAATTAATATTGCCATAGAATTATCAGTTAATCCGTGCGTCGGCCAAATGAAAGTGCGAAATTTTTAGATAAATATGTATTTTACAAACTGGCTTATTCTGACACGTATAACCATTTAATAACCAGAAAGCAAAATATGTAATTTGTGTAATCACGAATGTTCGCTTAAAACACTGAATTCAACGTTCAAACATGGAGTTATTTTCCCTCTGTCGTTACTAATTTCTCTGGGAACACGCCAGTTAGTATGCCTGGTCAAATATAAAGTGTGCATATGCCGTTCACGGTAAAGTGAGCACTTATTTAAGCAAATACATTTCATTGTGGCCTCGGACTTTTGGTTTTGGGTATGGTGAATGTATACACTGTGTTTATTACTCACATGGCAGGGTTTACGTTAACAAGTGGTGGAAGGATATAAATTGGTTGAAAGAAAAAAGTAACTAGGGCTTCAAAAGTGCTCACTTTACCGTGAACGGCCTATATCTAAATTTGAAAGACAAACTTCAGGTGTAAGTTAATCACGAATAAAGAAGTTGAAAACATACATACGATATATTAATTCTAAGGGAGGTATACATTTTTGAAGTTGTAGTAGAAGAAAAAGTTCATTACACTACCACTGTAAAGTGCCTCTGTCTGGAATCTCACCTTCCCTTTAATAGCCGCAAAAGTGTGTTATTGGATATTGTGCGTACCCCGACAGCCAGGAATTGGTTCATATTATTTTGAAAATAAAACATTAATTACTCGAAAAACGGTGAGGTTTAGAGTATTTACACAACGTGACATTTATATTTAATTGTGGCACGAGTATTATTTAATCCATCCTTCACATCCGGAATATGCGACCGCGACATAGATGTTAGTTCGAAATAGGGATAATAACAGTGATTATTTACGTGGAATAATTTGATTACAGCGACAAGTGTTGTGGTGTTTGAAGATGTGTGTTCAGATAGCCATTATCCCCACAATCGGTGTTCTAGCTTAAATATTATCTCCAATATTTGCAATAAACTAGTGTTCCAGGTCCAACTCCGAAGATATGTACCACTCTAGAATTCACTTTAGACCATAGGTTGTATATATGTTCTCATGTTATTTTTTCGTGATTAACGAACACCCGAAGTTTGTCGGTCGAATTTAGATACACCCTGTATGTAAGTAGGAGCGACCACGTTTAAGGTTCATTTTAAAACTGCTTAATTAGCCTTAAACAACCTTTATCATCGATATAATATCACGAAACAATACAATGTTTTCAGCATCAAGACAAATGCCGGCTCTTGAAAAGTCTTGTATTCCTGTTCCTTTGGCGCGAGCTTTGAAGGCTGTTCACGATAAAGTGGGAACACTTTTGAAATAAACCTTTGACAAAAGTCACTGCATCTACCTGTACATATTTTTTTAATGGGCGCTTTCAGTGACATGCGCCCAGTAAAGTTGGCAACGATAGATGGGAAGTAGTTCCATATGCTATGCTAACGTCGAATAAAAAGTGTTAGATTACCATTTGTGATAACTTAAATTATTTCCTTCGCATACTATTTTTTAAATACATAGAATGTTAAAAATGGTCACATTTTTTAATTTATTTACTTTTCTAATGATTTCACTGTTTCGCTTGACCGACGCATGAATAAAATGATGAAGCCCACGACAATGTTAATCTTACAATAAGGCGGAAGAATACACAACGTGCATGCAAGTAGATATTAAGCAGGGGTTTTCGAAAGCGCTCATTTAGGAGTGAAAAGTGTTTACAACAGTTTGCCAGAGGCGTCGTTATCAGTTCGCACGGTCTGCGCCCGAAGGAGCTCGGAGCGCTGCCGAGCGACCGAAACGACGAATGTGGGGCGACGACCGAGCTCTCGACTGGAACTTCAAGCCTCGACATACACAGTTTCGCAGTTTTCCCTCCCCGCAAGTTCAAGGAGAGAGCTACCCCAAGTTCCAGCTTGCGACGCCGCGACGCCGGAGGCTTGATCGGCGGTCGGTCCTCGAGCTAAATGGAGTGTCCTTTGCCTAGGGGGAAACGAAATATTTCTGCCGTGGATAAACAAAACGCATTTTCTTCAGAATGCGAAGGCTTTTGGGCGATTTTTTTTTTTACGGCAGCAGAGCTAAATATAGTTGCATCATTAATAAAGGCAGTTCACGAACAAAACGAGCACATTTGAAATCAACGTTGGAAAAAAAAAGTCACTGCTCCTACCTGCATATATTTTAACGGACGCACTAAGTGACATGAGACTAATAAAGTTGGTAACGAATGGAGAAAAGTAGTTCCATCTCTAAAGTAGAATTATAAATGTTAGGTAACCATTTGTAATAACTTAAATTTTTTTTTTTTTCGCTTTCTGTTTCTTTTTTAATGCAGCTAAGTATAAAAATTCACAGGATTGAAAAATTTTTACTTTTCTAATAATTTCACAGTTGCACTTGACCGACACATGAATAAGTGATGAGGCCCATAGCAGTGTTAATTTTACATAAGGTGGAATAATACACACCGTGCATACAAGCAGATCTTGAGCAGGGCTTTCAAAAGTGCTCAGTTTACCATGAACAGCATATGCTAATAATTTATGAGTAGAATCTTAATATAATCGTAATATTCTGTTGTTGAGGAAGGTCTACTCTTTTTCTATAATTTTATTGACTGTACAAAATTAATATTCAAACATATTAATATTCGAAAATAGTAAAAAATGAACATGGACAGTGGACAGAAAAGGAGGAAGGAAGGAGCAAAGATATTGTTACAAGACACCTGAGGAGCGTATCCGAGTTCGTGAGGGATGAATGTCTTAGTAAAATAAAAGAACTAATTGTGATTTTTAATTTACTCACGCAGCTATTATTTACAACATTAAACTATATATGTCTACTATTACTAATTTTATTACTCATCATTAACATATGTCCAGTCTGTCTAATGCCATCATTTCAAATGTGTTCTACACTCACGCATCCAGTTCAATAATCCCGCCTGCCAGCAGCACCCTTCAATGTACTGATGCTCGCAGTCGCAGATTTTTACTCCGCTAATCACTTCTCTCGCCAACCTGTTGCTCTCCTGGCTCGTCGTCTATCGCGTAAGGTCGTGCAATCGCCCGGACTCCCGAATCTCGGAAACTCCCCGCTCGGAGACCTGTCGCACCTTAAACAGTATCGGCAGCCAAGATCTGGAACATTCCCCACACCCCGAGTAATGCTGAGAGAGTCAATGATGATAAACCAAAAAATTCCATAAGACAAGCGCAGAAATGCAATCTGCTGATGCTCAGGAGCGTGCCAGCTGCCATGGACATAATGCGGCAGCTCGGCTTTGTAACTTAACGGGCCGGCAGCAGCGAACTTCAACTGGAGAATCAGTATTAAACGTAATTCCTTCTCATTGCGCCAATTTTAAAGATATCTGTTTCAAACAAAAAGTATTCTATGTGAAATTTCTCAAGGAATGATGCTACGTTAAAATATTTTGCCATTTTTTTTTGTTTAATATGGTTTTTTTTATAAAATGCAAACATTGAAATTTGCATATAACAAAAAAAAATATGGATAATTTTTATTTTATTTTTTTCAAAAACAATTTTACGTAGCAATATTCGCTAAGAAAATCACTTCAACGGTTTTTTTGTTTTAAATAGTTATCTTTAAAATTCAAGCAATGAGAAGGAATTTCGTTTAACATTTATTCCCCATTTGAAGTTCGCGACTGCCGGCTTGTTAAGCAGGCCTGTTAAAGCGTTATCGCTCGCCTGTTACTCAAACATTTTTTCGTGACTTTCCGCCCGCTATAATAACATTACTCTGTCCTCCACGTACTGTGTTTATTTACGAAACTATTAAACGTGCGTCCAATGTGCTAGTCTACGGAAATAACGCGTGCTTCAGGCTATGCCTGTCGGTTACTTCCAAGATGTCCCGCGCATTTCGGAGCACTCCAACATAGCTAAAAGCGGCTTTTCCAAAGCGCTGTATCTCAAAATATACCCGTTATATACGCATAGAAGTAATCGAGGGGCATGCACTGTACCTTGCTGTAGGCTGTTCACTGTAAAGTGAGCACTTTTGAAGCCCTGATTACTTTTTCTTTCATCAATTTATATATTTCCCCCGCTTGTTAATGTAAACACTGCTACGTGAGCAGTAAACACAGTGTATACATTACACCATTACCAAAATCAAAAGTCCTAGGCCACAATGAAATGTATTTATAGGTTATTATGGTTGATGAGACAGCTTCATAAAGTGCTCACTTTACCGTGAACAGCCTATACAGATTTTCCACCAATAAAATGACCAGGCCACCGCTGAAAGTCCCATAGGTACACGCACCACGACGAGCACACTGCACGCCAGTTCAGCGCCTTGCGCGTAGGGGCGAAGTGGCATCAGGCGCGCGTGTTAGTGTCGTCCTTATCGCTCCCACGCTTCCCGGCCTCAAAAGCGGAAACAAGCTCCAGGCAGGCGGGCCCCTTAAGCGATTTTCGCAATAGAAATTTGCGCTGTGTCGCTTTGAGCATCAGCCAATCAGAGCCTTTGACGCTAGCGACGAGCGTCGAGAACGTTGCACGAGCGACGGGGAATAAGAAGAATAACATTTCTGTACTTCATAATAAATAAATTGGCGAGAAGCTGAGGTAAAGGACTAATAAAAATGTAGATAGTTAATGGTTTTGCAGAGATAGTAATTGGAGTCCAAAATTTGTATAGATTTTTCTTACCTCTAGGAAAACAAAAGGATAATGTTTCCCGATGCCTGAAGAGTCGTTCATGTTCTTAGATATAATTACGAATTCTTGTAAATTTTTATTTCAGAAAAGTGTATATCATATTTAAAAAATAATTTTATTCACTAAAAAATTCACTGATTTTCCTTCGCTTTTAGCATTTCATCGCGAGCTTCCTTGCAGGATAACAGATGGCAGCTCGATCTGTGTCGCCAGGACCCGGGGACAGAACGTCGCTTTATTGTGAAGACGGAAATATTGCTCGTCGCTGGCTGCGACGCGCCGCATCGAGCCGCCTACTCGGATGCATTTAGCGCGTTCGAGGAAGGGAAACGCGGGAGCGATAAGGACGACAATGATACGCGCGCCTTATCCCCCTTCGCTCCTACGCGCAAGGCGCTGAACTGACGTGCAATGATTCCGTCGTGCTGCGTGTACCTACGGGGCTTTAAGCGGTGACCCTATCATTTTATCGGCGGAAAGTGTGCTGCAAGGTTCAATGCAAGTCACTATAATAGTTTCGCATGTTTCCAACCAGTATATTATGAGCTACAGTAGTGTGAAAAAGCGGTTCTTAGCTATGTTGTAGGACTCGGGAATATCATTTATAATGTACATGATGTATTGAGAGTATTATACGTACCTCACCCGAAATGTGTTTTCTTTTCGTACGTTGGTATCATGGGTACACGTTTAATGGTTTCGTTGTAATAATTAAAAAAAACGGATTTCAAACACTCTGTACCGCGTTTCCACCGCCAGGTAGGCGGCGCCCTTAAGGCTCGGCTGCACATTCCATGTTGAATGATTGGTTTTAGCTTATTTCAGTTGTATACCGACACTTATTAACGAAACTGCTACTATACAATCATGACAATAATTCTGAAAATTCGTTAAGTAGTCACGCCGTACTTTTTCGAGAATTATGAACAGATTAGTGCCATTTCACAATCATCATATCACATGTGGACGAAGTTTGATGACAAAATTTGAAGGGGATTGTCAGTTGTGATAATGCTATAGTAACAAATATTTGGTTATTTCACTTGAAAGGATGTTATGGCGTATAAATGGGAAATTCAACATGGCGGGTGAGGCCGAACATTAAGTGCACCGGACCTCGAAATGTCTGTAGCCGGCGCTGACGTTGGGCGCACCAGCGGGCCTTCGAGCAGGAACTCGTGTTAACGGTTATTACCGCTAGCGTGACACGGCCTGAGACAGTCAAGGATGGAGCAAAGACGGAATGCTCATGCGCTGTGGCTGCGTGGTTTTGCGATGCCAGTGGGCGATTGGCCCGATTACTGCACCGCAGCGAGGATACTGATCGTTAGTTTCACGGAAAGAGTAATTTTAACATGTGCCGCGGAAGGTTAAACATAAACATTACACGGGGGGGGGGGGGGGAACACACCAAGCAGTATTTTCGAAAAAGTTAATTTACACTTGAACTAACTGTACGTGTATTGTGAACTAATCGTCTAGAAAACACGAAATGCGAATTATTTAGACCACATACGTAAAAAAAAAAAAAATCAATCAATGCATAGCCAAATATAAATAGTCTTTGTTCACGCACACTCAAGGGCAATTTGAGAGCAAATTTGACAAAGGACAACTGTAAGTTTATTTAACCCCAAAAATTATATTTCAAAATTGCAGTTTTCACTAGGAACTTTTTTTGAGATTGTGTTAATTATTTTTACCTATAGTAAAATCGTTCAACATTTTTTCCTTTAGATTTTCATCTGTTAGGTCCTCTTTAAGTATTTCAAAGCTCTAATAAAGGCATGTGTTGATGAGAATGTAAGTATTTGTAGCAGACCCTGATTTATAGCATACATGCCTATGTACAAATTTCCGCAGCCGTTGGGGAACGTAAGTAACAACTTAATACATTTATTTATCACATGTTTGATTTCCATGTGAAGTTACGGTGATATGGCCTCGTCTACCAGTTAGCCACCGAAAATAACAATAATAATATACAAAATTAAACAATATAACAAATAACAGAAATGCTAATTTCGTTAAAAATTATAAAACTTACAAACTACAAAAACCGAAATATTTACATTACATACACAGTAACTATTTATAGTTTTTATTTATAAAATGTATAAATTAACAGTATCAAGGCAGGATCATAAATAATAACTACCAACTAAACAAATCAGTATAGAAAAATATACAAATGCAAAGATGCTAAGTAAAGAAGGAAAATAAATGTGTTTTATAATACTCAACTGCTGTGATAGCAATGTGTTTTATGTAATGCTGGTGTATATTTCCACACTTTATTCTGGTATACACTTTGTAATAAATACCTGGAGAGTAAAGGCAGACGTCCACACACCATGAGTAGGCAGCCTTATGCAAGGAAATGCTCCAGAATACTTAAAATATATTAATAGACAGGATGAAGGGAAAATTAAAGTTATTTGTACTTATCCACCATATATTGGCAAAGAGATATCCTGCGTGATTTTAGTACTGTTTATAATAACTATACCCGACTATCTAACAATGTAGTTTCCCGTAACTCTAAAGGCAGGTGCCGGACGATGCCGCTGGTCGACGGGTTTTCTCGGGAATTTCCCGTTCCCCCGCCCTTGCATTCCGGCGCTACTCCATTCTCACCTTTTTTCACCCACGTCGGCTATCAAGACGTTGTTGCTAAGAGCTGCCCAAATTTCTCAACTCAACTCAACTCTGAACGTAGGGTCATATAAGGTACACATTTATATGTAGTCTGATAAATGGTGTAGTACATTTGTATACTAACTATTTAGACAATTTAGTGAGCGAAACGTGTACTCAATGGTTGGGCTCTCTATGTAATGTTTCACAATTAGGTCGTATTTTAAATGAAAGTCCTACTCCGACTGGAATAAAAATTTAGTAAAGAATATGGCCAATAAATGAAGAGCAGATTCTTAGCCTGTTACTATCAACAGTTATCTACAAAATTAAACTTGTGATTAAACGCGTGAGCTACTAGAAAATATTTTAACCACGGATGTTTTTAGCAGAACTGGAAAAACGCCTCCCCGCAGCCATTGTTTAAATAAAATTCTCAGTGCGCTAGATACAAATTGTATTACTAATGCTGGTTGCCATTTTGCGTGAAAAAATCACTGAAGATCTTCAAACTCCAAAACTGACGAATTACTGGAAAGTAGAAAGGAAGTATGCTAATCAACAAATTTCGCTTTCCTGTAACGCGACAGTCAGATATGCTCCTAGGACTGCCTAGCTCCCTCCAAGTCGATCCTAGGACTGCCCAGCACCCTGTACTTCAAAACGACCAGACGACAAACATTTTTTTTTTCCTGGATGGTGCAAATGCACGTCAATAAATGTGTTGCGAAGGCGGCAGGTACAGTTCTTACAGTGAAAAACAGGACGATTCCTCTCTGCAGGGCGTAATATAAAACACTTGTAATCACACCGATGTTGCCCCTTTAAACTATCCCGTTGCTTTTCAATGAGTTCGTGTACAACAAAGTGTACAGAACTGACGGCGATGTGTAAGTAGCCTAAAAAAAAACAACAACTTATTTTCACGGTACAGCGCCTTCTGCTGTATTTTCCTCCGCCGTAGGGAAAACGTTTTTTTTTTTTCCCCCTTAAATGCTGGTCGGAGGAACTGAATTGCTCGGAATCGATCGGCGCGCCTTTGACCCAGGCAACATTCTTGATGAGGCCGAAACTTCCCAAGTGAAAGGTGGGGCGCCACATTTCAAGCTTCGGGATGCTGGTTCACGGAAGGGCTACGAGGCAAACTATAATTCAATCAACCCAATTCCAACTTATTACTCAACCGCAGGCCAAGTTTCGAAGCGAGTTCCATCTCCGAAGTGGGGGCAAACTCTACGTCTGGTTATTGTCTGACGATGAAAGGTAGAAGGCGGTACACCCCTAGACTGAAAAATTGATACTCTTCGAGGAAAAAAAAATTTCTTTAGCTAGAAGTTTGTTTAGCACTTAAAAAAAAAAAAAATGAACTACTGTAGTTGTGAAAACCTAATAGCTAGGGGCATCCGACTTTCGCGAAAATATGTATGCACATGCTACACTGTAAGAAATGATTCGGGAATTTACTGTAGCAATGCATACGCCTAGTGAGAAAGTGGGAATGGTAATTTCCCCCCCCCCCCCCCCCCCAAATACATTAATTGTAGCGTTCCTACATTTACTCAGGAAACAGTCAGATGTGTAGGGAAGTTTCCAACTTTGAATAGAAGCGACGCTAAACAGTCCTATATATGAACGTCCTATATATGTACTTTGATGTGTGGTATTATTTCCATACAGAGTATACGTTAAAAACTTCCATTACAGTTTAGGAAATTTACGAGAAATTTTTTACAGTTTATATTTCAATACCCACTGGGCATATCGGCAGTAAGCTTATTGGCGGCGTGACTTTGTGAGGAGACATTTTTTTTTCTTGACTGGCCAATCATAATTGGGTAACTCCAGTAGCGTAGGTTTGTGATTGGAGGGCAGACAACTAAGAGGCGTAACATGGAAACCATCCAATCACGAAACGGGCTCTGAAATGAAGGGTTTTGTAATACAACTGGTAATGAAATCTTTTCGCGAAATTCGGGTGTTCCGTACAAATAACAAGATATATCAGATGATTCAATTTGCACAATGAAAGTTTTTTCTGTTTCAGCAAAATGGTTCGATCGATCCAAATTTCAATTTGGTTGAGAGTACAAAATTAGTTTTCCGTTGATCAGGTTATTTTGGCCAACAAAGTAAAAGGTAATATCAACCATACATGTCTGTGACACTCTTTAAACTAAAAGTCTGTTGAGCCTGACTACTATTTCCCTCGGTGATTGAACGACAAAGACTGTTTAAGCAGTATTCGCAATTTAAAAAAATTAACTAAATAGACCCCAACAGATATATGTTTGTAACAGATATGTGTTTGTGTATCGAAGCGAAACGATTGTGAAATACATCAATCTCCAAATGTCATCACGTTACGTTGAGAATTTGATTTCACCATCTAGCAAGCTATCAAAATCACAAATAAACATTTACAGGATTATCCTTAAGTGCAGGTGCAAATTTTGTGAGACTATTCGTTGTGGAAAAATGAGGTAGCCTAAAAAACATAATACAACCTATGTCCTATAAGGTAGTCTAAAACCTAATACGACCTATGTCCTATGAAGTAGCCTAAAAGATAATAAGGCCTATGTCCCACGATGTGGCCTATAAACATAATACGATATATGTCCTATGAGGTAGCTAAAACCTAATACGATCTATGTCCTATGAGGTAGCTAAAACCTAATACGACCTATGTCCTATGAAGTAGCCTAAAAGATAATAAGGCCTATGTCCCACGATGTGGCCTATAAACATAATACGATATATGTCCTATGAGGTAGCTAAAACCTAATACGATCTATGTCCTATGAGGTAGCTAAAACCTAATACGACCTATGTCCTATGAAGTAGCCTAAAAGATAATAAGGCCTATGTCCCACGATGTGGCCTATAAACATAATACGATATATGTCCTATGAAGTAGCTAAAACCTAATATGATCTATGTCCTATAAGGTAGTCTAAAACCTAATACGACCTATGTCCTATGAAGTAGCCTAAAAGATAATAATGCCTATGTCCCACGATGTGGCCTATAAAGATAATACGATATATGTCCTATGAGGTAGCTAAAACCTAATACGATCTATGTCCTATGAGGTAGCTAAAACATAATAAGACCTATGTCCTACAAGGTAGCATAAAAACATAACACGGTCTATGTACTATGAGATAGCCAAATTGCACAATATTACCTACGTCCTAACCTCATCACAAAAAGAGGAGATACGCGCCTTTAAACACCGAGAATTCAAATTAGTTATTTGCAAAACGTCGCAAATTACGTAAGATAAATAGACAACTTTATGAATAGTGTTAACCTGTTTTGATATCTGTTGTCTGTGAATGTTTGACGTGTGATATCACCCGTCATTAGGCAATTAGAAGGTGCCATATTATTTACCAACGATAATGTTATCCGTGCGTGTTTATTGATTGGTGTGACGCAATAATCATGTGTACATTAAAGGAACACAAATCAACCTAACATTATTCACGGATTTTTGTTTCATCTCAGATTATTTCCACCTTTTTGCAAATAACTACAGTAGAACCTTGATTTTACATTCCCCTCAATTACATTTTCCCCTTAAATACACCAATTTATTCAGGTCCCGCCATTTTCCCTATGTTCACAATGTGTTAAATTACTGCTATCTACACTGTAATACAATATGGTTTCCCTTGAATTACGCTTATTTTAAATTCATGTGGCAAACAAAATTTGGAAATTCAAACATTTATGTAAATATTGAGAGTGCAATAATATGCATACAATAAAAATTATTTTATCAGATCTACAGCAAGGTTAGGTATAGACTAAAGAATAACTTAAATTGAGATAAATATATTATCCTGTGATTTGGTTCTAAATAAAAGTTAAAATTCCACTGACAAAGCCAAACAATAAAAAGGTTACAAGTTACTGTTAGACACAGTAAAGAAAAAAAACTCTTCTTAACGTTAGTAAAATACTTCACTACAAAAACTGACCTAAATAGAAACCAGTGATTAAAACTTAATATTTATGATTTGGCATCTTAAAATATTAAACTAAAACCTGTTCGACCCATTACTCTACAATCTCCATCAACATTTACTCTTCAACATATAGTTTTAAAGTTAGATTGTTTCCCTTCATTTGCACTTTCCCTCCATTTAAACCATTATACATTCGAAACCAGAAAAAGTGTAAAATAGGTGTTCTAGTTTTTTCAAAGGCGTGTTTTTCACTTGATAAATAAGTTAGGTCATAGTTTATATTCTTTTTTCTACCCCATTTCCATTAAAGGATCGTCTCACAAAATTTGTCACTCTATAAAAATTATATTTTTTACACGGTATCACACGGTGACACAAATTCCAGCGCCATTCTCTATAACGCAACTTAAGTTCTCGTCCATTAAAGAAGACCAATAGGCGAAAGTTTGCATTTTACCCTGACATAATGAATTCAGAGCAACTCGGGTGAGCCGATGGAAGCTGCAGGAACTGGCGATGGCTGTGCTCGGTGATCCATTACCCCTGATGAGCATCACTTAAGACTCATGATGTGAAACCGAGTGTTATCGCTGGCGTTAGCCTCTCAAGCCCGGGAGCATTTTTTTTTTAAGTCGTTAACATGCAAATATGCCCGCGCACAAAATCCCTTACGCCGTTCAACCTCGTTTCTCTCCGGGCCATACGGCAAGCCATTATCCCTTCAGACATCGTCGACAAAAAATACCCATGTGGTAACTTAAAGGAAATTATCTAAAATTTACAAACTAATTTGTCGCAAAAAGTGTAAAATATTGCGAAAAAATAAAGTTAAATTACACATAACAGATAAATGTCCAAGGTCAAGAAGCGAGAGAGCGATAAGGGCTACACTAACACGCACGCCTAGTGCTTCATCGCTCCTACGCGTAAGATGTTCAGTGTTTCCGTCGTGACACTGTACAATGGAAATTATATCTGTAACAGTGGGGTTTCATTACACCCGATGAAAGCCCGCAGTCTGAACTACGCCCGTATCTTTGTACTTTTATCTTGCCGCTTAAGGAAGCTGCATAGGCAAGCCTTAAAAAAATACGATATTTGACCATTTTTACGAATTTTTTTCTTCCAAGAATACACTCAATATGATAAGAGCAGAAAAATTGGGGCATCGATAGTTGTACCTTTTCTAACAAAAGATAGTTGTACCTTTTCTAACAAAAAGTCGTATTTGCAGAGCATTTATTTACCGAGATACGCGTATTCGCGCCAACAACTATTTCACCAAAAACGCGGGGCTCAAGTCCCCTCCTAAAGGACGATCCTTGTTTCATTTGTTACCCGAATTAAAGACACGGTGATGAAATTAGTTTCAGAGTTCAAATTTCCCAAGAAAATCCTCATTTTTATAAATGTGCGGCGAGAGAAATGTTTTTTGTGAAAAGAGAGTCAAGCATCGCCCATCAGTATCCAGCCTATTTAAGGCGCTCATACAGTTGAGACGAAAAATTTGGAGGGTGCTTTAAAACTCGTTCTTCAGTGCGCATTAAAACAAATTTAATATAAAAATTATTGGATTTGCAAATACAGCTCTTGTTTGACAAAGAAATATACATATGTATGGTAAAAACTTATATTAAGATTAAAAATAAACTAACATTTCTGAAAACCTGTGCCCCCCCCCCCCCCAATCCCGGGAGGTGTTCCCTACGACGGCCATGCTGTCGAGGTCATGGCACCGACGCGACGGTGGAAGGCAGGGCGAATTGCAGAGTGGCAACGACGTCATCAGAGGCACATAATAAAACGGCGTACGGTTCCGGGTCACTCACCCCCCCCCCCCACCAACTACTGTACGATACTCGGATGTGACGGACTCCAGGGCAGGGCGTCTGCGAGCCGGTGACCAGGAGACGCCGGGCGACGGGGGACGTCAGCCAATCAGCTGCGAGGACATCCGGATCATCCCACGACGGAGCAGCTTCGTTCGTGGTCGAGATATCATTCAGTGGTAGGTGAATCTCGTTTCCCAGTGCAGGCCGGTTCAGTTAGGGAAAGCTACGCGTCGTGATCTAGGAGTATAAACTTAATTAATGTAAAGTAGTATCTCGGCTATAATACACTGCCCTTTTGCGTGCAGAAATATTCAGAGGAATCCGACCAAGCAACTAGTCACATTTCGTCTTTATAATATTCTATTATTTATTGCAACTCAAGCTGAGATTAAATGTGTAGTTTTGTAAATTATCTAGCTCGCACCCCAGGTATTCATATAGTTGGCCGAGAGCTAACTTAGTGGAGTTGGACCTTGTATTAAGAATGTGGTCGAGGAGCTAGAACAATGTCCACTGCTACAACCCTCGCCAAATCCAGATGGTGTATTCTGGCGCCGGCTATATTTCGCCCACGCAGCTCGTATTCCACGGGTCTGATTGCGAAATAATGCCTGGGCCCGAAATAATAACAGTTTTATCCCCCCCTTCCTCCCCCCGTCCCCAAGTTTCCGCATGCGTCACGATAGAAAAAAGCTTCGCGTGAGCAGAAATGACAACAGGACTTTTATTGTTTTTTTTTTCTCGCCCCCCGCGTGACGATGCACGAGAATTACCGCGATGGGTGATGAATTCCAGCCCCCGGGCGGGAGGTAATGTGCTTAGCTGGGGTGCACAAACGATGCCTCGTCACACGCAGTGACGTATCGCTCGACGACACAGGAATGCCATCACAATGGTGCGGAGAGTGGAACGTTGGAGTGCGATGTACGGGGAGAAAAAAAAGGAAGAGGCGTCACAATACGAAATGTGACATGGCTGCCTAATGCCAAATCGCGTCTCCTAAATGTACGTTAAGGGTGTCAGGTGCCCAAATATTTCGTATTTCTTAGTTCCTTGATACACTGTTCAATTTATTAATGGCAAGAGACGTGCTATTTGCAGAGAAAACGTACTAATCTTTCGTAGCATGGATCCCCCCCCCTCCCCCCTGCGCCGGCCACCCTTCAAGTTACTGTTTGTTCTGCTCTTACCACTTCAAGGTTCAAATAGGCTAGTAAAATGTATGAAAGAATTAGAAAAGAGCTGTAGAGAAAATGTATTTTTTAAAATAAAAAGTGTCACAAATGAAAACTATTATAAAACTTTGTCATATTGAAGCTTTGAAAGATACATAAACCATTTAGGTGATTTTATATAACTCGAGCGGCTCCATTTTCAATATTAACAAGTTTAATAGTGTAAAACAGGATAATTAACTTATTTTATTTATATTTAGGGACATAAAGAACGCTCTAAATTTGTAAATAAACTGCAGACAAAAAACCATCAGTATCATCTTTTTTTTTTACCAACAAAACTGATCGTGAAATATGTGAAAACTTATGTGTGCTTGAATAATGTTGCAATGAAACATATCTTTGAACAAGGAAAGTATATTTGACCTTATAGTCAGGACTTAAAATAATAAGTATTCAGAGCCTAATATGATGCACATGCGTACGCATGTGCATCATATTAGGCTCTGAATACTGCACGAAACTAAAGTCAGTGTATGAATAAGGGGAGAAGATCGAGACTACAACCGGCATTCTTTCGTATAACCGTATTATTTACACGAAGTACAGGAAATATGCGTGGAATATTGATAAGCGATATTATCATAGTTACACAATTATTTTAACGAGCGGCTTGTTATTGAACTTCATAACCTAATTACAAATTGCCGAAAACGGCAGCTGAAGAATTTTACGAAAACTTCTAGCTACGTTTACACAAGAGAAGTACTAGCCCAATCAAGCGGCTATTGTACTCTACATTGTAAAGAAGCGAGCGCGAAAGACTAGATATAAAGGAATAACAAATTATAACTTGTAAATACGCAGTGTTTCTCTAACCGAGTAGAATATGTACGAGCCGTAATATTTACAATGGCTCCAACGAAGTAAGGATATGGTTTGACATGCAGTAGAAGCAGTTTCCACGAAAATGCCAAACAACGTTGTTCGTAAATGTTTATACCATTTAAAACGAAACATGTAACCTATTATACCATGGTACAATAAATTACACTGACCGAGTATTGAGGTATGGCACCTCCCGATTTTTTTTTTACCAGCAAACATGTTCTCTCAAATATTGTGCTACGCAATGAAACATTTGCAATGCAGATATAACATATATAATGTTTCAGCTCACAGCACCGGTAATAAACCTTTTTGTATGTGTGAGGAAAAGAGAGCTTGTCCAAACATATTATTTTTAACGATACAACCTAACGTCTTCTAACTGAACTGCAGAGTGCAATGCGTATTGCACAATGTAAGCTATAACATATAAAATCGGAACAGGCTGTATCATAAGGACATAAAAGTATTTTTTTTTCTACCTCGGTGCACATGAGTCCAAGTATATGTGTTTTTACAAACGCTCTGGAAAGCAAGATGGACATTAAAATCTAATGTTGCAAATTAATGGACAGGCTAATATATAGAAATTATATATTTTTTACTGGAATACACATTACTTGACATTCTCTCACCGCCCTTCTCCCAGTGATATGTTATATATTTTTGTATGCAATTTAATTCTCTATAAAAACTCTTACTCGTCAAAAATTACCACCGTTCACTTTACGTGACACTTGACAGTCACACAGGCTGTAAAAGACATCCACTTTATCTCTAGTGTTATCAACAAATGCTGTAATGAAAATCTTAGTTCTGGGAGGGTAATAATAATTTGATATGTACTCACCTGCAACTGGTCTTTTGAATCTCCTTAAATATACCAAAAACAACAACTTAACCATTGTGGAAAAGGGGAAGGGTTGGGGGGGGGGAGTGTCATCCGATCTCGTAAAGCTCTTTTCTTGTGGTTTAAGAGATATTTACAAGCAAAACGTTTTCGCTCTGTCTAAACAGCGAAATCAGGTTTGTAAAACGCGCCAATTAATTACGCTTCGAAAATTAAGCATATTATTCTGAGGCAGTGTAATGTTTTTTTTTATTCCCACGCTGCAGCAGGAGAATTATTTTCTATCAGAAGAGAACGGAGGTTCGCTTGCGAAATTTCTTGCGTGAGCTGGAGAATGACGCAAGTGTCGTATCGATACGGCTGGCGCGCTTCGAGACAATTTAAACTTTGTTGCACAGTTTGTGTCATGTCTCGTGTGATGTAGGGGTGTGTCGCTTCTCTTTCGCGAAAAAAAAAAGTGCAGCGCCGACAGTGGCGGAACACGCCCTTCGCCACCACGTCACATTGAGAAATAAACACCTCACCTCACTTCCCCGACCGGCAGAAACACTTCCAGATCTCACAAGAGCTGCCCAGAGTGGCGTGGGCTCATCGTCCGGAAGATGGCATCGCCACATTGATTACACGTACGCTACAGCGTGATAGGGACCTGCACACTGAGAGAAAATCGAACAAAATATCTGATTGTGTAGGGTCAAATATGTACGTATTTAGTTGCCCTAGCGAAATATGTTTGAGCAAATATGTTTGAGCATCAAAATGACTTTTGTTCGACTAGCAAAATATGTGTTTGAATAAACAAAATCTCTGTGCTGTGCCAAAAAAAAATTAGACTGTCAACTAAATATTCTGTTGAATCAATTGTATATATTTGTTTGGCCACTCATTTGACTGCCGTCGTTATAAAATACAGCTCGAGAGTTTGTTTGTATTTTTTGTGATAATTAGGATAGTAACCGTGTTTGTTATTGCATCTATCGATGCTTAGCAATCGCATAAACACATTAATAAAACAATGCAACAACAAACTGACATGTAAAGCTGTAAAACTTGAAAAATTAGTTTGCACACGTTACCTTCGACCTTCGTTCGTAAGTGAACGAAGGATAGGGTTGTTAATTTAGTTTTCGGGTGTTTTAGGCTTCCCCCGACATATATTTTGTGATCTTAAGGTACCAGCATCGAAAGAGCAGTTTAAATTTCCTTTCCCGCTAGGTTCACTGTCAGGAGGTGGAAATCCGTTAGACCGACATCACGAAATTTTTCTGGATTTAATTACACGTCGTACAGCCTTAATAATGAACCTCCTTACACCCTGGGAGCCGCCTACGAGGCCGTCGCACATATTAACATCAGATACAGCTGCGAGGTACCTGCAGAACCAGGCGAAAACATTAACTTTCATATTGTGGTCCGGAATCGACGGCCATAACGATGCGTCCCAGCCGCAGACGTTTAATCGCACCCGCACTGCACAAGCCAGCATTAACATTTGCTCACGGAGAACCTGATTTAGATTCCCTGTGCCTATTTGAACCAGTTACAGCACTTGGAAGATTTTAATGTAATGCAGAATATTGACATTCAAACAGCTGAGAAGCAGTGACTTTTTATTTCGTTTTCATTTTACGTGTGAACTTTCGACTGGGGACCTGGCAAATAAATACGTTAACCTAGGGACAGTTCATTCTAGGCACGGCCACTTATCAGCTGTGATAGGATTGTTTGATTTAATTAATTTCTTGCTGATTGCCAACACGATTTTTCTAACTCAGTTGCTAAAAAAATTTTTTTGGAAAGAATTCCTGCCAGGCGTCCTAATTTTTCAGTTCCATTTTTCGCATGTTCCTCACTCAAGTGTTTTTGTTAGTTTTTAAATATTCAGAAATTGTGAGAAAAGGGTCTCGTACACAAATTGTGTACGATAATGTGCGTGTCTGTGTTGGTTAAGGCGTTAAGCATCAACGGAGTTTCTCCTGCTCGGCCCAGGCCAGCACCGGATACGAGTAGCAACTAACTGGGTCTGTCGCACATGCACGCATGCGCAGTCCTAATTATATTTCACTACATACCATGTAAAGTTATTTATTTTACACGGCCATCATGAGTATACTATGTCTAGCCTCTGGTTCCTCTTTTAACACTTTTTATCTGCGTTCACTCTGTCACCCTGTTTGGTTAGGCACAGAAGTTTTAAGAAAGGAGGCACCGATAAAGTTGAATGTGAGGTAAAATTAGAGCAGAGATCCTTAATTTACCACAAATGTAGAATTTCAAAACTTCTACAAAAACTACCAAAATTGCAAATAAAAAAATACAATTAAAATTTTTGCACGACAGGAGAATATATAGTTTTGTAACCAAATAAAATATTTTACTATAGTATGCTTGTATAGGCTGTTCGCGGTAAGGTGAGCAATTTGAGACAAGTTAATTTTTTGTTTTAGCCATTTTTTATCCTATATCCACCTTTTAAAATAAATATTGCTGTGTAAATAGAAAACACAGTGTTTATATTCCATCGCACTCGGAAGTTAACATGTAGGGCCAAAATAAAAAAAACTGTGACGACCGTGTCGTAACTCTTTTGGTCTGGTTACAAAATATTGAAGTTGATAACACTCAGTTTATGTGGTGTGTAGTGTACCAGCCAGTTTTAAATATTCTTTGGATTTTATACAGCTCGGTCTGTTCCTCGTAGTATATACTTTGTCGTTTATACGATGTAATCTTTATTATTTAATTTATTTTACTTGACAAATATTTATCAGTTGTAGGTGTATTTTATTGTATTGCATTCTTATATGCGTATATTTTGTAGGGGTTAATTTTCATAGCGTGCTAAGTGTATTGTCTTCGCCTCTGCGATTTTGTTAGGGAAGTCGCCGCTTGGCGCGTGGCGATCGGGTTTTTGCGCAGCGCTAGGCGAAGACGTCGTAGCGTGAGTCGTCGTTCTGACCTGGCAGGCGCCGGTCGCGCCCGAACCAGATCTTCACGCAGCTGATGCGTGCCGCGCGCGATGTGAGACGCAAATGCGCCGGCCGCGGTATGAGTGGGTATGTCGAGGCCGAGCGCAAAGCAAATGCATTGGTATAGGCTGTTCGCGGTAAAACGAGCATTTCTGAAAGCCCTGCTTAAGATCTACGTTGTGTGTTCTTCCGCCTTATGTAAAATTAGCATTGCCATGCGTCGATTTTTACAAATCGATGCATTAAAAAAAAAAAAAAAACACGAATATAAAATCTCGCAAATAGTTAGCTGATAATTTTTATTCGACGTTAATATATGGAACTTCTTTCGCCTCCATCGTTACCAACTTTACTGGGCGCATGTCACTCATTGCGCCCATTAAAACATATACGGGTATGGGGCAGTGACTTTTTTTTCTAAGGTTTATTTAAAAGTGCTCACTTTACCGTGAACATGCTATATTTAATTACGTTTAATTCCTGCCAAGCGAGATTGTGTTAATATAAAGTGGAGTATGAACACGTTAGCGCACCGCTCGTCCTGCCGACGGACTTGGGATTACCGCGGCCCCGTAAACCGATTGGCACGTCGACACTGCGCACTTCAGCCTCGGACGCGGACGTGTGAACTGGATTCCGGTACCGTCTCAAGAAGCGAGGGAGCGATACACGGGCGACACTGACACGCACGCCTAGCGCCTCCATCGCTCCTACGCGGCGCAAGGCGTACAGTGTTTCCGTCGTGGCGCTGTACTGTGTAACCACACCTGTAACAGCGGGGTTTTATTACACGCGATGAAGGTACGCAGGTTAAGCCACGCCCGTGTAATCATTCTTTCGCTTAAAGAAACTTCACGCGCAAGCTTTAAAAATGCTCCTCCATTGATACACTTAATACGGCAAAAGTAACAAAATAGGGGCATAGATAATGGTTTCTTGTATCTTCCGACAAAAGGGTCGTAGTCGCAGAACATTTATTAACCGAGACACGCGTCTACGCGCAAACGACGATTTCGGAGAAAGCATTTCAGTACGCAGGGCCCTCAAT
Organism: Dryococelus australis; assembly: GCA_029891345.1. NCBI lineage: Eukaryota > Metazoa > Arthropoda > Insecta > Phasmatodea > Phasmatidae > Dryococelus > Dryococelus australis. The sequence goes on along the minus strand of CM057007.1, from coordinate 26,730,085 downwards.
GTCGGTGTTAACTACCGAATGTCGATGCGAAAGCTGCAATCCTGCGAAGACAGCCTTCGGCGTGCGCCTTGGGGGGGGGGGGGGGGTTCGTGCCGCCGCAAGCTAGCTGTTGCGAGCCGCCCACTTGTACGTCGGCAACCCCCGTGGGCCGGACGAGTCCGCGTGGAGTTCGCTACCGGGCCGACGTCGCGAGCAATACGTCGGCGGGGCGTTTCCCCGCCCCTCCGTCGACGTGCTACATCTGCGAGGGATGCAGTCGTCAGTTTGAGGGCCCAATGTGATCGTGGGTTACAGCTCTCCGCAAGACTTTGCTGCAGCAGTTTCTCAGCTGTGATACTACCCGGCGCGACGAATCCAGGCAGTGACGTTGAATATTATCAACATACATAATGTTTGTTTCAATAGAGTAACGAATATATACAGATCATTTAAAAAAAAAATTGTGGTTATACAGTTAATGAAACACTATTGAACAGTTGCTGTTGCTATGTTGGCTGTACTGCAAAAAAAAAAAAATGTTTTGTCTGTGGCGGCCTGTGTGTTACCTTACCTTATAATTTGGATTGAACTGCCTTTCACATACTGCACTTCACCTCGTGGTTTGGAAAAGAAAAAGGTACGAAAATGTAATTTTAAAAAAATGTGTATTCATGCTCTTTACCTTTATAAATGATGTACTATCAGTTTTAGACCAATACGATTAGTATAAAACTGAAGTATGAATGAACAATGAGTTGTTGCATTTTTGGTGAATTTCGTATGGTTATATTGATGCACAAATGCAGACAAGCAATCACTGCAGTTTTTATTTACATTTTGACACGATTTTGGTTGAAATAGTACAACCTAAATCGAAATATTTTGTAAATATGCATGCATGTACATTTACTTATGTACAGTTGATTTCTACAAATGATTTTTGGCATTCTGATTTCTTCTATAAAATATAAAATATATATATATATCAAAAGTAATTTTATAAAAATGCACTAGTGTTATATATTCATATGAGGTTTGTACAACTAATATTGTTTACTTTATAGAATGAAGGGAAACGTACCTTGAAGGGTGCAAATAGTTGACGTTGCCCCAGATTCTAGAGATGAGGATAAGGATGACAATAGTGATGATGATCCTGATTATCTGCCTAATAGTTTTCGTCGTAGATTTCTAGAGGATGCTTCCCCAAAACTGTTATCGTGTACCAAGGGGCGCGCATTTATTGCAACAGTGTTTGATACAGGTAGTTTTGACGAACAATAATTGCGCAGTGTTAAAGATTGCTATTTTGAACAGTAAGACCCTCGTCCACCTGCAAATTCTACGTTTGTTTCAATTAATGTTTTGCGAGTGTGTAACCAAACCGGACGTTTGTATTTAACAGTAACTAAAAAGGATCGACTTTCTGTCGCTAGCAATGAGTAGCCCCCTCTGATATTTTACTGTCAAGGCATAACAAATTACTTGGATTAGTATTGTATATTGGAATGTACCTTAGGCTTAATATATTGAGGCATACAATTGGCCTGAAAGCAAAAAGGCTCCTTAAGACGAGATTCCCGTGTACCTTGAGTAGTAGGTAATGTGGTTTAGGTCTATTGGCGAGTGAGGTAGTATTGAACGACCCGAACCCTAGCGGGTATACAGAATGTCTCAAAATATTTGCTCACTATTATTCCAAATGAGAGGGCTTTCCAAAGTGGTCACTTTACCGTACACAGCCTATAATCAATGTTTAACCAACAAAACTAGTTGTCTCCCTCAGGTTACGAGTATTTCAATTGGAATCATTGGAAAGCTCACTGTGCATAAAGAAAATAATTTGCCAACCAGGCTAATCACAATATTTCCGTACTTATGTCAAGACATTTGCAATAAATTCCATAATTGTACTTAGGTACCGTTGTAAAATTGATTACTTAATCATTAAAAAATCCACCCTGATGAATACAAAAAATTCGTCTACCTTTTTAATTAGTACAAATATTTTCTTAAATAGATGCTTAGTTACCTTGATTAACGATGGGTTTGTTTTTGCACGCTGTGTTTACTGAAGTATTCAAAACAGGTATACACCTAAAGTGATATAAGAAAAATGAACTAACTTGATAGTTCTTCACCCATATAATACAATTCAAAACTAATAATTCTGAAAATGTTTATAGTTATTGAAGTGTTTTTTTTTTTTTTAAAGCCAGCTCTACGTTGATTTTTGCAATGATATATATAAACTCCACTCTACTCTTACGTTACGGCTGATTCCCACGCGCCGTCTTGGATTTATGGGATTTTTTTTTCCCATTCTCTGGAAATACAGTTTTGTATCATGGTTTTTGGAACGACAGAGCACCTAGTGCATTGTCAGAGGCCAGTATTTCTTGTATCATGGTTTTTGGAACGACAGAGCATTGTCTAGTGCATTGTCTACGGTCAGTATTTCTTGACTACTGTTGATACCGCCGCCTTTGTAATCGTTCGCAAGAAGTAGCTTCGCGTTTCGCTTCGGCAGTCACCAGCTAAAAATTAATAAATGTAGCGAAACTGTGGCAGTTCAAAATGTCGTGCAGGATATTTCAATACACCTTCTAAAATAGAAGTTTGGGCGAAAAATCGATAAATCCAAGATGGCGCGCCCCGCTACTGATAGTAAGTCGAGGAATTTTTGGGGGGGGGGGAGGGGTCCACAAACTAATGAATGGGATTACACTTCAGCATTCATTGTCCTCAAGAACCACAGCAGTCTTTGTAGAATAAAAATGCCGACACAGACTGTAGTATTATATTTTATAGTTGAGTGACTTCTACCAGTATGCGAACATTCTTAGGTGTCTAGGTTGACAGTACGATAGACGACTCGTGAGATACAGTTCAGTTGGCGTGAACATAGCATAAGAATAAAATGAACAGACTGTTTATTGAAGCAGTAGGCTACTACAAATTACAATTTTACTTTAAAGAGTTTATGACGTGGTTACCTGACGATTTCATTTTTTTTTACGAGTATTCCCTTTTTATTCGCAACGAGTTCTGTCCACTATATTACACGCGCTAAAACGGACGGTACAGTCACTGCCAATTGCGATATTCTGCATCTCCTCATCGGCGAATCACTTAAATACCCTACTATAAAAAGGCAGCGACTCCGACTTGTCGGATTTGTTGTTGTTTATCATACGTCACCGATAACCTGTGACATAGCGACTACGTCTTTCGTTTCCTTCAATGGCGGGCTACAGTTTCCTTCATTAAGTTGAATGTTCACTTGTTCGTTTTAACTATGAGCGATTCCGTTTGTACTCTGCAGAAATGCCGTAATGGTCAACTGTTAAAAATGCAGCACAGCTCCAGTGCTACCAGCTGATTATTCACCGTATGACACAAAGATTGACCGGAGAACACACTTTAGCCAGAATTAAGGTTTATAAATTGTGAGAATATTATACTGCATAGGCCTGCTGATAGTACTTTAGCTGCTTAGTTCTACTGCATTTTTCTTTCAACAGAAAGAAAGGATTTTCCGTCGAGTTTAATTTTTATATTTCCAACTTACGAAACATGCTATCTACGTACATGTTATTGTTTATTTCAATACAGTTTAAAGGAATAATTCAATGTTAATTTTTTTTGTCCTGCCAGAAAAGAACAGCAGGTTAAACAAATTATTTCCCACAGCGAGACATAGAAGAATACATGTCGCGGGCGCAGAGGAAAAGATCGTTTAGCGTAGAAATTCAATTCATTTCTAATGCCCGAGCACTTTTGAAAGCTCTCGCGTTTGGAATAATAGTGTGTGTGTGTGTGTGTGTGTGTATGTATATAAATTTTTGCCCTAGATATGCTAACTTCCGAGTACGGTGGAATATACACACTGTGTTTATTACTTACATGGCTATATTTATTTTAAAAGGTGGTTAAAGTATAAAAGTATATAAAGTATAAAAAATGGCGGAATGGGAAAAGTAACTAGAAC
>CM057007.1:23366115-23521115 GCA_029891345.1 Dryococelus australis | reverse complement strand
CAACATTTACTTTTCTAATAATTTCCCAGTTTCACTTGACCGGCTCATGAATAAAGCGATGAGGTACACGGCAATGTTAATTTCACATAAGGCGGAATAATACACAACACGTATACAAGTAGATATTACGCAGGTCTTTCAAAACTGCTCGTTTTACCGTGAACAGCCTATACTAGCTTTTGGCACACTTCGCTGTTATAGTCAAATCACGGATACTTCCGACTTTTCTGAAGCCCTGCTAAAGTTCTACTTCTAGGATATTCTTCCGCCTCATGCAAACAAAGCTTAACTGAGCCTAGAAAATTACACCAAATAGGACAGCGCGCCGCATTCGTGCATACTCAATTTTTCATAACAGCTGGGACACACGTAGCGTAGTAAGCGGAACTCGCAGTTCACCTTCGAGTTTTTTTTAATTGCGTTGTTTAATCGATTAATTTTCTTCGATATGGGACGTCGATGATCAGCGCACTCGAGCGTGGAGGAATGCGCAGACGACAAAATGCGGACTGAGAGCCAAAGCTGGGACGTTTACGCTCGGGAATCACCCCATCCCAGCGCGCACACGGCAAAGTCAAAAGGCGCCGAGGCAATAAAAACCTGTTTAGCGCCTGTGCGAGGACGAAGTGTCCGCTGAGATTACCAGCGCCAAACGAAGCTGATTAAATCTCTTTACCCTTCCCTCCCCCCCCCCCCTCTCTCTCTGTGTTCGAAGTCACCTTTTCTCCCAATCCACCAACCCCTCGTACCGATGGATCAACAAACGACCCCCAGGTATCGCCGCCCCACATGAGGGGGGGGGGGGATGGAAGGACCAACGAGATTGTGTGCATGTTTGTCCTACGCTCCAGATTTTTTATTTTGTTTATCATTTCGCCCTTCCCTCACCCCCCCACCCCTCGCAAAGGGACCGTAACCCCTAGCGTGGGCTTTGATCTTGTTCCGGCAGAGTGGGGCCCGCTAGATGCGTCCGATTACGCCCAATCAGAAACAACCCCCCCCCCCCCCGCCCTTCGTGTGCTTCCACTCAACAACCCCTCCCCCCCCCCTCAGCAAACCAGAGAGGAGGGTGGCAGCGTGTGGTCAGCCTTTGTTTGACTCCTAACCCCCTTCCTCTCACGTGCCCACCCCTAACAAACTGATTGACCCTATCGCAATCACGTTTTGATTGGGGGAGAGCTGCGCTTCTCTTGCCGATACCCAAATATACCAACCCTCTCCACCCCCGACCAACCCCCTCTTAAATCCGAAGCTGCGTGCCTGACCGTCTCTCCTGTCCTCATAAAATGACATCCCTTACTCTATTAAATGCCTCCCTCTGTCTCTCTTTGTTAGCGGGGTAATGAAAATGCTTCTTTGCAGGGGAGGAATTTTTATTGGATTTTTTTTTTTTTTTTTTTTTTTTAAGCCTCGCTCCGTGACCCGGCGCTTGAAGTTAGCCTTTGAACTCCGCGCCAATCAGGCCACGTCGTGCAGATGCGAAACCTGCACGGCGGACGGTCCCCTAGTGAATAAACAGCCTGCGGACACTGCATTAAAAGTAATTTGGAAAAATAGTTTGCTCATAGCCTTTCAAGATTAAAGGAACAGCGTGTTTTTCATACGCCGGCATATTTGCAGTGCAGCTTGGCTGTCCTGTTCGGAGAGTCTTAATTATATTCGGTGGGTTTTTTTTTTTTTGCTTAGGTACTAATAAAAGAAGAAAGTGTTCCAGTATCCTTCAAAATTTGCGAATGAAACGAATTCATATTTATATCAGATCTTAATTGTGAAATTGGAATAACATAATTCTTTTAACATTATTTTATCGATTCATTGAGAAGCAAGTATAGCCCTTTATTTGAACAAAGGAATTTTTAAACAGTTGTAAAATTACTAATTGTCACTTATGAAAAATATATGCTCCAGGCGTAAATAAATTACTTCTTCCCCCATATCTCCCCCCCCCCCCCCGGGATAAATAATATTATATTATAAATAATAATAATACATAATTTGAACGTACATTTTGGATGTGTTAGAACCAGAACTACTACATCGCGGTTAACGATTGAACTTTAGCCCTTACGTTGCCATTATAAAATGCCTTTTTGTTTACGCGTTGATCATTTTCTTCTGATACAATTAGCAGTGGAAATAATGGACAACCCCAAAACTAAGCTGTGTTAGTTACTTCCAAATAAACAATCAAACTATCATCATAAGGTCTAAAGGGAGGCTGAAAATTTTTTTTAAACCATAATTGTTTATGAAAATAAATGACAGTTGAATTATTCCAGTAAGAGAAACGGAAATTTGAAAAATGCCTACGCTTACAATTAAATATCCCATGGCAGCAATTATCACTTACTGTAATCTTTATTTATGGCATTACGAAGAAATATCTCACTGCTCTAAGAAATATATCTTTGTCACTTTTTTAATGACTTAAAACAGGTCAGCTTTCTAATGACGAATTTAAACACACTGGGGTAAACATTTTCTCAAAAGAGGATGCTATAAAGTTTTAATGCCTTATTTTATAGTGTGGCACAATATATGCCACCCACGATAATGTATAAAATACGTATGGGTGTCAAATGGCGTAAAGCAAGGCCAAGAAATACTATAATTATATTTACCTTGCTGTGTCCATCGCCAATGAAGCCTGTGGTTTTACCATAAATTTTTATCTAGCGTCTTCTTACACTATAAAGAATTAATTTGCATTTTGCTTAATCGTTAATATTTTGGATAACGAGATAAGTTTGAGTACGCCTTATGTTACTCGTTGAGAGTAGTTTTAGTGTTTCACTTTTAAACGAAGCATTTTCTCAGAATTTTTCGGAAGACTAAACTATAAATTGTAATTGTAGCGACACAAAAGTTGCCTTTTATATTACATTCTTGCGTAATATTTGTTACTAGAGCACTGTTCATATAATCGTTTTTAAACTATAGCCATTTTAATATAAGAATGCGTAAATGAAAGCATTAATATAATATAGCAATTTGTACTAGTAATTGGACTGATTATTCGATGAACACGTAATTAACCATGGACACAGCAACTTATAGATGAGTGTAAAATTTACCATCAATTTTTATTGTAGTACTTTTTTTTTTGCACTATTTAGATATCATTTGCATTCGCCTTAATAGATAATGTTTTGTTTAAATAATCTGTGCACAGCACATCAGTGAATAGTACACTATTGAAAATTTTCCGTAGATTTACGGAATGTTTTACGGAAATGTACAGTGTTTATATGGAAAGGCAATACGTAACGACGTAAAAACGGAGTTAAGTCCGTAAATACAAAACACGGAAAAGTCTCTGTATTCCCTTTGGCTTCGAGTTACGGGGACGAACAATGCCGATTCTACACGAAGCTTTCTTCGCCACTGTAACAAGAAAATTATCGTCTCTGCGGCAGTTAAGGTTATCCACGCGACTATGGCCTATTCTTTCAAACATTAAAAAATAGCATAAGGCGTCTGTAACATTTAGCAACACTAAAAATAGACTAAATTTAATAGAAACTTAATTTTTAATTCTGTCCTTTCAATACAAATATAAACGTAATACTACAATTTGCTAAGTGAGAGTTGTACGTGAACGGAGCCCTGCCCTCGTAGCTCAGGGGTAGGGTGGCGGACCTGTAGTCGGAGGGTCGCGGGTTCGCGCCCCGGCGCCTCCGACGCGGCAGATGCTCAGCTCGATTGTCGCACTGGGAATTCGCCAACAAGTCGGTCTAGCTAGATCTTCATCAACGTCAAAAATGTCACAACAACGTCAAATGAAGGTAAAAAAAAAAAAAAAAAGAAGGTTATAGTCACGGACCGGTCAGTTATGACTCGGGTTCAAACCTCGCTTAGGTACAAAATATTTTAACTTTTTTAATATCATTTTTTATGCACGGTAAAACACCCACATAATGAAAATTAAAGACATTTTCATTGTCTCTTTTTATTATAAACGGAAAGTACAGAAAACTAACTTGGAAATTAACTGAAAGGTTCGGTGAAATTTACGGAAAGTCCGTTTCTGGAAATCAACGTGTCCGTAATTTTACGGAGAGTTTATGGACACTTCTGGATAAATTCTTACCGGCACTTGTCTCTAAAATGGTGGGAATTTTTTTTAAACAGTGTAGCAGTTCTAAAAATACTACGGTTTTTTTTTTTTTTTAATACGTACTTTGGAGTTTCGGTCCACTAGGGATAACAAGTTCACGGGTTCGAATCGTGAGACTACTCGTCTCCCGTCTAGGCGAACCAGGTTCGTTTCACGATCGGGTCGCTCCCGGTATTTTCGCTTGTGCCAAACGATGCCGCTGGTAGGCGGGTTTTTCTCGGGAATCTGCCGTTTCCCTCCGCCCTTGCATTCCGGCGCTGCCCCACACTCACGTCGCTTCGCCCTCATCGGATCTCACGAGGCGTGTGAACCTACGCGTCCAAGGTCACAAGAAGCAAGGGAGCGACACGGGCGACACTAACACGCACGCCTAGTGCCGCATCGCTCCTGCGCGCAAGACATGCAGTGTTTCCGTCGTGACGCCCTGCTGTGCAAATTAGTTGTGTAACAGTGAGATTTGATTACACGCGATGAAATGCCACAGATTAAACTACACCCGTATATTTGTACTTTTCTCTTGTTGCTTAAGGAAACTGCACAGGCAAGCTTTAAAAATGCGATATTTGACCATGTCCACGGATTTGTTTCTCAAAGAATACAATTAATATGACCAAAGTAAAAAATAAATAAATTGGGACCTACTGTTGTTTTTTTTTATCTTTTCTGACAAAAAGTCGCATTTGCATAATATTCATTTTCCGAGATACGCGTATTCGCGCAAACAACTATTTCGCAAAAAAAAAAAAAAAAAGGGGGGGGGGGTCCATCCCACTCTTAAGAGCCGTCAAAAACTCTTAACTCACTCACTCCCTCAAATCGCCAGCTAAGCCATAGACTTACGTGCTGTTTCTATACCTACACTTACGTTTAGCATAATCGCTTGTATCTTCGCACTTTCCAAGCCTTTGAAAAGTCATTTCCATGTATGACTTGTGCGGCGGCTTCTTACATTAGTCATGTCTCAAATGCGCTTCACACTAAAGTAGTCTAAAAGGATTTTATCTTTAAATATACTGAACTTCTGATTATACTGCATATACGATGGCTGATTCTGAAGTCATTATATTATTGTTTATCTCACGAGAATGATCCGACACAGGAAATGTACTGTCCACAATTGAAAGTTTGCGACACGTAAGTTTCACAGGTGACACCACATGGGGTATGGATGTGACACAGGAAGTCTCGTTTTCGCGTATTTTTTTCTGCCGCCCCCCTCCCGCCTACCTTTCCGGTAACTACGTGCTCCATTTTACCTTGCTATGACTTCGCTGCCGCGGCGCTAGGCAGTGTGCTAACCGGCACGGAGAATACTATGTGAAAGGCTGGATTTTCACAGCTTCTGCCATTAAAGTAATAGCTATAAATTACACACGCTTGCGCTGGAACACCAACCTTGCAACTCCTGTGTTCCCTGGAAGGACTGCGTTGAACTTTGTCTGGACAAAGCGGACGGACGAGCAGCGGCAATCTGGCCGCATGTCTGCCTCGACGCCCGGTTCCTTCACAACTGTGGCCTCGGCTGTAGGGATGTTAGATCGTCAGTGCTCTATCATGGTACGGGGAACTCAAAATAATGGTACAGTGGTACAAAATTATGGTGCATTCCTTACAAATGCGTAAAATCAAAGTTTTATGTTTGCTTTGCTTTCAATACACTACAGTTATCTCAACGTTGCGCTACTGATATCAAATAAACATTTAAAACAACCTTTAATTTGCAGATAAATCATAGTGCTTCGGATTTTACTTTAAACCAAGCGCTGCAATCTGACCTTCTTTAATAATACTTCAGAGCCGTTAGATCCATACTTTTACTGTAGTCAGATTGGGGTACATTTGCGTACCATGAAGACCTCGTCATGGTACATGGTAAACAAAGTTTAATTATGGTACAAGTACCAAGAAAATAGTATGTCTAACACTCACTGGGGCGTGCGTGTGTGACGTCAGCGGCCCACACGGTATCACGTGGCCAGAAGAATGTGACGCCAGGACCGTCGGCTGTTACTGTGCTGAAGACTTTCAGTTTACGGAAGAACGTTAAAAAATTGTTCGACGGCCTGTGATTGACTGGTCATTTGGAGGTAACCCTCTAGGATACAATTGTGAGATTTTCTGGTATTTAAGCCCCACGCTCAGGCTCATTCGGGGAGGACTGCAGCCAGGGAGCTTCACGCCGAGTTAAGTATGAACTTGCAAATATGAACATTTCTCGGAAGGATCCTTAAGGTCGCAGATGGGAAAGGACATATTGAACGTCCTTATTTAAGAGTCCTTAGTAATAGTCGCTATGCTAGAAGCGCAAGAAAGACTTTTAAATTTGCCATTTCCTTTTTTAAAATGCGGTAAATATAAGGATGAGAAATATTGCCGTAATTCTTAAAATGTCCTGAAAGAGATAGTTTTAAAAATATCAGAATTTCATTGAATTTTCGGCGCAGGGTTCCTCCATTAGATCTGGTGCAAATTTTAAATGAAATCGCTTAGTAAATCTATACAACTTCCTTGAGAAAATGTAATGTTTACTGCCATCAATGGCTATTGACAAACTCATGCAGCCAGGAAAAGATAATTGGTAAATTTCGTTAAAACTTTCAAGTCAATTAATTTTTCTTAGCATTGTAAGGAAATCTGTTATTGGTAGCGAGAAAATTTAGTAATGGCTTGTGACCTACCTTTTACAGCCAGTAAATTATTCTTGATGAATAAAATAATAATTTTATAATTTTTGCAATAATTTGAAAAAAGGCAAATACTGTTTTAGAAAATTCATAATAACTTCTTGTCAAATGTTAAAGTTAAAATCCTCAATGGCTTGTGACTTACCTAAGAAGCCAGTGAATCCTTTTGGAAATTAAAATTTAATTATTGTTATTTTTAAAATATTTCCATTTAGGAGGAGAATAAATCATACTTGTATTTTGAGAAATTCCAGCAAAAAAAAAAAAAACCGTGTTTTATGGTTTTTTTTTTTTAAATGTATTTAGACAGAAATCGTATTATTTTCCACGTGTGAGTAAAATAAATAAAATTAAAATTTTGTAAGTATATGTGGAAAGATTCAAGCCTGGTAAAAATATTTTTAAGCCTAAAAATATTTTTAAGCCTTGGTTTTGCTTGTTTAGCCAGAAAAGATTATTTCTAGACTGCAGGGAAAATAAGAAATTAAAATAAATTCAGATAAATATTTGTATAATATTCTAGAGGATTCTGTAACAATTATACATATCAGTGTTGTCCACATTGTATTGCGCTTTACATATTTAGCATTTTGCGCTTAGCTTTGATTTTGTGTGTGTATTGAAAAAAGAAGGAATTTGCAGAAAATTTGTATACATTTTTTTTACATACTGTTGTATATTGCAAAGAAAATAAACGAAATATTTACAAATAAAAAATGTATAGAGTTTTTCATTTGTTTTACTGTGGGATTTTTGGAGGGCATGCTCTTTACACCTTGCTTTGAAGGGGTTTTGGAATTTTCTAATATTTCTAATTTTTTTTTTTTTTGTGATGCTGGGTTGGTTTATGTGCCTATTTTGCAACGCTCTGTAGCCAGGGCGTCGCAGATGCAGGAATTTCCCGGCCAGGAACAAAGACAATCATGGCTGCTTTAAAGCATCGTTTAATTGATTTATTCTGGTACATGTGTATACGCACATTGGAATGGGCAGTTATCGTGTGCGAGCTATTTAGCATCCTTCAAAGAAGTCTCTGAGGATGTCCCCGTTGCGAAATGCCGCTGCCGTCAGATGGGGCATGACTGCATCCATCCCGCAGTGAGAACTTTCCCCTACGTCAGTTGTCAGTCGACAGCGGTGCGAAAAGAACGTGGCCAAAGTCGAGCAGCGTGCGTATAGGCCGTTCACCATAAAGTGAGTACTTTTGAAGCCCTAGTTCCTTTTTTTTTTTATTTCAACCAATTTATATCCCTTCCACCACTTGTTAATGTAAACCCTGCCACGTGAGTATTAAACACAGTGTATACATTCACCATACCCAAAACCCAAAGTCCAAGGCCACAAAGAAATGCATTTATTGGTTATTATGTCTGATGAAACAGCTTCAAAAAAATGCTCATTTTACCGTTAACGGCCTATGCATCACGATGGCCGTACGCAGCGGCCGCAATGCACACGCCTGTCTCGCGGAGTTACGGAAAGCCAATGCTTTCCGTAACTCCGCGAGACAGGCGTGTGCATTGCGTGTGCTGTACCCTATCGTACGGTGGCAAGGTGGGTCGAGGCCTTCAAACAGGGAAGAGAGTCGACAGCCGACTGTCCTCGCAGTGGACGCGCTGTGCCAGCTGACTGTTATGGAACTAGCCCAACATACAGGTATTCCTGCGTCGCCATTGCCCTAAATTCTACGGCGGGACCTAGATGTACGGAAGATTTGTGCCGAGTGGGCGCCACGTCATTTAACTGAGGTAGATGAGTGGACCCAATATGAGAGATCGTATCATCTGGAACGCTGTCGCCGTGAAGGTTAATGGCATGTCGAACTGCAACATTGCTATCGATGAAACACGGGTACGAATGGCGCCATCCTGGATCACCACGGAGACACGACGTACGACAAAACCCGTTACCCACAAAGCTGATGATCATTTTGGCGTTTGACAGTTGAGGTGTTTTAGTGTGTCATCCAGTTCGTTGAAGCTGTACTCTAAATGCTCAGAACTACATGTCAATTCTGCGTTACCATATACGTCGTGCAGTTAGAGAGAGACGCCCTGAACTGCTGGGCAACGCTATAGTCTCACATAACAAGCTAGACCCTGAACTGCTGGGCAACGCTATAGTCTCAAATAACAAGCTAGACCCTGAACTGCTGGGCAACGCTATAGTCTCACATAACAAGCTAGACCCTGAACTGCTGGGCAACGCTATAGTCTCACATAACAAGCTAGACCTCATACAGTACGTAGCGCGAGTGGACAGATTTGGGCAGCTCTTAACAGCGATGTCTTGAGAGCCGATGAGGGCGATTGATGTGAATATAGAGCAGCGCTAGAATGAAGGGGCGGGGGAAACGGGAGATCGCCGGGAAGACCCGCCGACCAACGGCATCGTCCGGCACGATTCCCACTTGCGAAAACCCGGTTCGCCCCGTGCTAACCGCTCAGCCACCGTGCCCCCCCCCCCCCCCCCCGGTAGATAGCGTTACACGTTGTTTACTACTGCGTTGGGGGTGGAGGTGTTGCCACTCACTCCCTATTCGCCCGATTTTAGTGCGGGGTAAACGCTTTGCCAACATACAATGCAACGTCACAAGCATTTAGACGATAGGCGGCGCACACTGACGGATCTCAAACAAGCGATGGCATTTCCCGTCTACCTCATCGCTGGCAACGAACCTTGGACGACCTCGGAGACTAATTTGAAGGATGTTAAACAGCTTGTACAGGTACGATACGTACCTGTATACAGGTTGTACGAGAATATATCAATTAAATCGTGATTACAAGTAGCCACGTTTGTCTATGTCGCTTGCCGGACATTCCTGCATCCATACCCCACGTGTGGTGTCACCTTTAAAACGTAATTGTAGTGTACTATCAACTGTACTTCGTACATTTCTTGTGTTGCATCATTTTCAGGAGTAAACAATATTTGCCATGACTTCCTAATTAGACCTCGTATAGATAAAACTTAAACACTTGCTATTAATATAAAATGTTGCATTTAAATTACGCGCCAAACATTTATCTAAAATTGGAATTGGAAAGAGCTTATTAACGCCCCCCCTTTGGTTTGCCTGAAGGCTTATCAGGGGATTTTCTGTCTGCGGTGTTGCCAAGTCTTACAACCAAGGGGTTGTGGCAGACTACTCGTCCCCCAACTAGGTGAACCGATTTCGATTTCCGGTATGGTCGCTTCCGGATTTTCGCATGCGGAAATCGTGCCGGAAGGTGCCGTTGGTCGGCGGGTTTTCTCGGAGGTCTCCCGTTCCCCCCGCCCTAGCATTCCGGCGCTGCTCCATATTCACCACACTTCACCTTCGTCAGCTTTCTAGACCACGATGTTAAGAGCGGAAATTGTCATTGTCGTCCCTCTGCCTCCTCTCTCCCAGAATATTCTTCATGTGTATGAGCGTAAAAAAGAAGACCGGCATTAAAAATTACTGCTTAGTATTGTATATAATTTATTGTTAACGTTGGTGCCTTCAAGTTGTGTAAATTTATATGCACGTGACTGAAAGAAGTTCAATTTTCAGACGTCTTACTGGAAGAATGTGCCAATCAGTGCGAATTATGACCGTTCCTTCGTGTTTTGAAAACGATACACAGTAAAATTTTAAAAGCTTTTTGTGTTTCTAACGACTTAAACATTGAACTTGGCCACGCGTTCCGCAAAGCGAATCTTTCGCGCCACTGATAGTTGGCAAGTTCTCCTGAGGTGCCCGCTTCAGGCAAGAGACGGCCGTTCACCTTCCCCAGTAAACACGAGTGTTAAATGTTAAACTGGACCCGCAATCATCCGTCGCATCCGTCAATCGCCCGTCCGTCCGTCACGTGATTTTCAACCAGTCGCGGGGCAACTTCTTTTTCCATCCGTGAATCCGTCAAGTACATCTCAAACTCCAACTTTTGACCGACGGATGGGCCTCCGCCTTCTGACGACATTCCGCAGACCCGAATACGCGCTTTCAAATAAAATGCAAGGCGACGGATATGTGTTTATCTATCTTTGGTGGTAAATACAGGAATTTAAAATGTGAACAATAAGTCGGTATAAATACTTTTCACGTAAAAAATTACTTTCCCGAAAATATTTCGCCCTGGAATATGTATTTACAACCAAAATGTACCTACAGCTAAATACAGTTTGCTTTGTTGTTGTCACGCTGAAATTTTGCCGTACAAAGGATTGGCGGACAACGGATTGTTGCGAATTGCTTTCAGCTGACGCAAACTGACGAACGGAAACGCAGACGGATGACTGGCTGACGGACGGATGACTGACGGGTTTGACGGATGGTTGTGAGTCCAGCTTCACACTCCAAAATACTACAACGGATCCTTTATGAAGGTTGCCGGCAAAGGACCTTGCAATATAGGCCTAATACGGCCTCTAATTGAATTATCACGTTTCTGACGTTATTTATTTGTATTACTTTCAGACCATGACTTACACTCTAAATCGGAATCAGCAATTTCTTACTGATTGTTCGTTGAAACTGCTCCATCCGGAATCAGTAGAAAAATAAATGAAATCCACTAATACAAACAGTAGAAAATCTGTTATTTATAGTCGATTAATAAAATGCACAAGGATTGAAAACCGTGAATTACAGTTTGAAATAAATTAGGTACACAATTATTTTGTCGCAAAAAAAAAAAATTATTACGTGTACATACAAGAAAATTTTGGAAGTGGTTGGTATCGAGCCACCACCCCAAAACGCAACGCATTTTGTTGTTTCTTTTGGCTGACGTTTTCCGAACTCTGCTGAACGGTCTCGCATTTGCGTAGTAACATAAACTTACATTTGTCTCGTTACATTGTAAAATGGCGAATACTAGTGGATTGGATTCTATGCTGCTTTTTAAGCACAGAATCCGAACTAAACTAAAGATAGATTGACTTTCGAACTTTGCAAAGAAAATCTGTATATTTCGACAAGAAATACTTCCACAACACGAAACTTACAGCAATATTTGACATTACATTTTGTGGTTCAGTACCCATAATACGAGCACACATTTGGCAGTCGTAAAGTAGGGCAGTGGATATGGCTGATCATGAAAGCTTCAGCATACCTTGCCTTATGGGCGGAGGTTCGAGCCCAACCAACTCCAAAAAACGTTTTTATGTAGACAATATTTGTGTTCTGCGACAAAATAAATCGTACCTAACTTACAGCACATACGAATGCTCTGTGCATATTTATTAATAACAACTGTAAATAAGTAGTTTTCTACTGCTTGAATTAGTAGATTTCTTTTAACTGATGAATTAGTGATATTTTTTCTACAGATTCCGGATGGAGCAGTTTCAACTGACAATCAGTAAAAAATAACTCATTCCGATTTAGAGTGTAATGTAATATATTTTTACGTGAACAGGTAGGAATATATTCGTGTGCCTGTATACAAGTCGATGTTAACTAGCTATGTTAATAAATTTCCTATGTAGCTTCAATAAACTGTGACCGTGTGTTTATTCCGGTAGGGTGTAATGTGTTGCGAATCTGCGCGTTTATTTACGCACATCATACCCTCAAACGTTGGGCATTGACCTATCATAAACAACAGACCTCGTATTTCACTTATTTTGGAAGGAGTGGCCGCGTTGGCTGAGAGGTTAGCATGCTCACCTTCCACCACGGCGAACCGGGTTCAATCCCAGACCGTGTCACCCCGGATTTTCGCAAGTGGTAAATCGTGCCAGACGATGCCGTTGGTCGGTGGGTTTTCTCGGGGATCTCCCGTTTTCCCCCGCCGTTGCATTCCGGCATCGTTCCACTGTCACCTCGTTTCACCCTCATTGGCTCTCAAGACCTCGTTTGCTAAGAGCCGCCGAAATCTCTGAACTCTGAACTGAACTAATTTCGGAAGGAATGAAACAGTGCAAAATCTGTTAAATACCTCGCTCAACACTAAATTTTAAATGTGTAATAAACACTTGACTATAGTTTGCTGGGGTGGAAAGGCCCGGAAAACTCACACAATGGCTATCCCAACACATTCAATCCTCCAAGAAAGGAGCGGCAAGTCTACGATAGTCTTTATACGGCACATACGCTGTAAGAAATTATTTGAAAATTTACCACACTAGTGTATACGTATGCTGATACAGCGTGGATGACTAAATTTTTGCCATACATTTATGGTAGCGTTCTTACATTTGTTCAGGAAAGAGTCAAATACTGAGGGAAATTTCCAACTTTCTACAGTATCATTCCTATATTCGCAACCTGATGTATGATAATTTTCTCATGCAAGAGATGGGTTTAAAACGTCCATTGCAGTTCTGGAAGTTTACCAGAGTACTTTTTTTTTACAGTGTACCAGGTGTTAGCTGACGGCTCCTTTGTAACTGCGTGATCTTTGCCGGTTATCGGCGATGTCTTCAAATACTTTCCTTCGCAGCTCGAGGGCAACGGGACAAGAGAATGCGATGCAGAACGGCTGTACAAAACAGTATATTTTAAATTTTTCTGTTACCCCAATGAATGTAAAATGTTGAAAAAATGCATATATCTGATCATATATTCATGTAGAATTACGAAATTTTATTTTTCTGTATAGGGAGCACTGCTTGCCATGTTGTGGAAGTCCAGATAAGCCTTGTGAAATAATTTTCCTGTGAAATCAAGGGACATCGTTGTCCTTTAACCTTTTTAGTTTATAAAATCATCTACTATTTAGCTTAATATATATGTTTGTAAGGGTCGTGCTCAATGCGTTAGAGCTACTCTATAATTGACTCGAGGCTTACCCCTCCCATGGTTTGACACAGAATTATTATCTCTTGGGTTTTAAACGTATTACATTAACTGGGAACATATAGAAGATAGTACTTTATGCATTTAAGTTATTTTAATAAAGCCTAATGAAACCTACTATGAAGCCACCATTGCGGTTATTTACTGGACCGATCTCTCCCACCTTGCATGATGCCGAAGGCTGGTTTGTAGACGGACTACGGAGGTTGGCCCATCGTCATCCTTCTGGCTCTCTGGAACGTCTTCCATGGTTGGCGTCGAGGCGAGGACAGACATCCTTCCAGTAGTCTCGCTCGCCTATCTCACGCCGCCGCGGCCTCATTATTCGTCCCGCCGTGATTTGGCAATGTCGCGTACTTCAGACTGGCGCGTTCATGCAATCTCTATAGACATGGTTTGCCACAGTTGTCCATTGCATAACAACATGTAATTTACCTGGCACAGGAATCTGCCGCACATTTGTGGGGTGATTTTTTTTTTATACCTGTAAGTTTATTAGCTTCCCTTAAACGTGGAAGCGTTTTTTTTTTTTTTTTTCAAACCATATAATAAATTCTTCCTTTGTACGTTACCCGGTGTGTTTTAAATAATGCTGTTACAATCTGTGCCCTGTCTCTCCGCGACGCAATAACATTGCTCGGGTGCGGTTGCGTTGTGAATATTACAGTCCCCCTCCCCCCTTCCCCTGAACGTGTCCACAGCTTGACACTGCCGCGACATAATGCTGTGGTAGGTCCCGCGTGTCGCCGCATTTCGCTATGTTACTTCCCCCGCACGAATCTGGCATCACGTCGTGTCTTTTTAACTTACCGACCCCATCGCGTGGCGACGTAACGCAGTTCGCTGGTATTGTGAAAAAAAATTTTTTTTTTTTTAAGTTCAAAAATTATCCCGAGCGTAACACGAACCTTGGAGCATTCGCTCGGTTCTGTGTATTCCTCTATTGTGCGGTTTTGTGAGCGGTGCACCTTTGCTTCGCGCAACGAACAAAAAAAAAAAAAATACGAAGCCGATACGAGCGGCTGATTATAACGGAATCACAATCGCTGGTGTGTAGAAACTCGATTCTCCAACAGAACCGATGTCAGCGCTCGTTCGTATGGAAGTCTGTGCAATAAAAATGCGAGTATTTTTTGGAGTACCAGATGTACCTCGGAATTTGAATGAACA
Organism: Dryococelus australis; assembly: GCA_029891345.1. Classification (NCBI taxonomy): domain Eukaryota; kingdom Metazoa; phylum Arthropoda; class Insecta; order Phasmatodea; family Phasmatidae; genus Dryococelus; species Dryococelus australis. The sequence continues at coordinate 23,506,372 of CM057007.1, read as the reverse complement.
AATGAAAAATTTATTTCTTGCAATTTTAGCACATGATAGCACAATTTGAATTCTGATGAATGACTGTTAGACCATATCCTTCATTATGTTAATTCATACGAACTTCCTTATATTGTATATTTTAGATAGGGCAAAATTAGTAGATATTTTAAACTGAAAATTTCAACCACGCTTTTAGCATTCTCAAAATTTTTGTTACTTAATATAAATTATTTTAATAAAAATATATCTAAGGTAATTTGTTGTAAAGCGTGATTAATACGTCATTCACTTAAATTTACATTAATAATATTACTTATCTTGTACAGTTACCCTTAATTTTAAACATAAAGCATTAAACGTACCCCATTTTACTTTCACAATGTTACATTGTTTTCTCACACTGGATAATTGTAGATAATAGAATTGAATGTTGTACACGCCATAATGAACTTGTACTATAAATGCTTAGTTTTCCTCAAAACTTTTTTTCACTTTATTTAAATACTTTAATTCCTTGCTATAAAACTTTTCTACACTTGAAGTGTGGAGATTTTGGCTTGTGTGTTTGTGCCTGCGCTATTACATATATTTGTACGTATATATCAGACCCAAGATATAACTATATGCCTAGTTATTAATTCAGAGACATACCTTGACTCACTCGCATTTAATTCAGTGTAGTAAACGCATTTGAGTTTAGAACATCATACGTGTTAAGAACTTGTTAATGACCATAAAATGAGATATTTGAAGCTGTAATTATTGTTATATTCAACTTCCAGGTAACACTGTTGTTTAACCACAATGTTCTCATATCCTTCCTGAATAGTTAATACGAGGAAAATGGAAAAAATACATACTTATACGAAAAAAAATGAATATTTTAAACTAAATTATCACCTGAAAACTTCCTATATTAAAAGTCTTTATATCGAATCAACATGTGACAAGTCTGTTAAAGAAACAAATTTGTCAATGGATTAGCGTTATAAAATTTTTTAGGAATTTAGCAGTTACTCTCGTTGATTGCTTCCGATATCTACTTTTGATACGCTAATTTGTGTAGCATTTGTGCACATTAATTGGCCTTAAATAATTAGTTACAGCTGGTTTTATATGGCCTCTGCAAAGCTGATGTACATAACACCGACTAGTATTTAAAATCAGCACTTTTTTTCTTAATTTCATGTCAACATCAGTTCTGCTGTACTAACAGAATTCAGGTAACTAAAACTACCTCATGACAATAAGAAATCTAATGTTTAGAGAAAAGTATCTGAGCTATCTCGAGGTACCTGTGAGTTAACAATGCAAAGTCAAATTATGTTTACGTTTATATATTTACTGTAAATTTTTTGGTAATTTTTATTTGCTATTCATTTTCTTGCATTTAGTAGGGAAAATTTTATTTACCATAACATTAATTTGGCATAATCAAAGACCATAAATCGGGGACTTTTAAGAGACTGGATTATTTTATACGTATTATTTTTTTTTATATACATTTCAACCTGTAAACTTTACCGGAGGTGTAATTTTGAAGGAGACCAAATTTGAGCTTCGGACCAACGATTTGTATTGTTATTCGTCAAAATCGCAATTTCCTGACGTTAACAAGTATTTTCCTTGAGACAATACACTTGAGACCCAATTGTGTCTCGTGTACGCTACCTGGCATCGGAAAGTTCCCAACCGACCGGCTGTTACTTGATCGACCGGCTGTTACTTGATCGCCCGGCTGTTACTTGATCGCCCCGCTACGCATCGACAAGCCTGCCCGCCTGCATCGCTCGACTGTCAACGGTGTTACGACGTAATAACAATTCGCGGCAGAAAATGTAGTTCAAAAAATGATTCTACGCTGATTTAATACTGAATAAAGCGGTGCGATGCGGACTTACGTTTCTTGAAGCAACAGAAGTTTGCAGCGGCCAACGATTTGCGAATACGTGCTGCAAGATGGCAAGCTCCGACGCACGGCGCGCGTGACTCGCATGAAGGCACGCAGCACACTGGCAGCAGCCAGTGCCTGCGGTTCTACGCCTCGCCGCTTCGAAGCGCTCCAGTCGCTGGCGCGGCTGGTCGCGCCTCGCCGTTTCGAGACGTAAAGAGTGAGTTGTACGCACCGGATATCCGCAATGTTGTCAAGTGTCTCTCGAACAATCCACCTAATTTAAAAATGGGGTAGGGTGTTTTCCCCTCCAATAAAGTTTCATGAAAATAGGGCCCGATGGCCGACCTGTCTTCAGAGACGTTCGGCTGTTGGGGACTTGCATAACGATGGAAATAACTTAAGCATCTCAAATTAAGGCCCCCTGGCCAAAAATTGTAGGCATGGGTTCGTAGCCCTTAAAGGTGGTATTTTTTAAAGTATTGCAGCTGACTGGATTTCTTGGTAGTCTTGGACTTAGAAAAAAGTTAATTTTGAAACACAATGTTCAGAAATATAAAATACGCCGTTTGGTTTCCTGTAAATTTAACGCCTTGTAGATTCGTAACATAATTTGTTACATCAATGAAAAATGTTGCTATGCCAGCCAAAACAGTACAAGTTTCCGCCTTATGGGCTGTTGTAATTTTTAAAGCCAGTATTATAAAATATAGGAATATATTAGCTAAAAAGTTGTAATACCTGGAGGTTCCTTCAAAACGATGCATTTTAAAGAAATGTGTAAATTTTAAATGCACGTCATTGTATGGAGACAATACAGGAAAACCAAGTCTGTGTTTGAACATGGCATTGAGAATTTTAAAGGCTGTTTATTGTAATGTTATCAGCCTGTAAGAAATGCGTTGGATCTTAAGCGATGCAGTACATATCTTTACATCAAGCTCGTATGTATTTTGAACAATGCCTCAGTGTTTGAGTGTTTTAAGGGCAACTTGATTTTTAAAAATACACACCAAAATATATATCCCGTCAATTTTCTGGTGTTGGAGTTTTGTATGCATAGTAGAAAATTTGCCTTTTCATATGGTACATGATATTACATGTTGATGTGTGATTTGGATAAAAATCCAATAAAGGTTATGCTTCAGAGAACTCATGTGCTGGAGATTTCACAATATCACTGATATTTTCCCTTAAAGGTTTTCATCAGGTCAGTGATAAGATTTTGTGCGCCGATCACATAATACAGTAAGATTTCTAGAAACAAGTCTTTACACGTGTGTTTTTTGCTGCAGAGAATTAATATGTATTTTTTTAAATATTGAACTGCCGAAACAATTTATTTACTATGCACTTACAACAGCAATGAAAGTACCGAAATCGAGTAATTTATTGTGTTTAAATCAACGCAGCTGCAAGAGGGTTCGTTTACACGGTGTTATTTAATTTAAAAAAAAAAAACCTAGCGAAAAGGTGCAGTGATAACACGCTGGTGTATTCGGCAAAAAAAAAAACGGGATTTATTCTCTATCCAGCTTACTGATTTCAGTTTACGAAATCCTTCCAGGCGAACTCCCGGATGCATACTTGATGTAGGCTGCGACATATTCCTTTGCCGCTCTTGATTACCCCAGCAGTATGATGTAATGATGCTGCTTGTCACGAAGAAGATGCTTAAATGCGATGGACATCAAACATTTTCAGAAATGTTTATATTTCTTATTATTTTGAACTTCTAGACGTCACTCGAAAACACGTATCACAAAATAAAATAAAAAATAAAATTGTTAAAACTGTTTATGAAATAACCATATATTTATAGGCTATATAAATTTTGTGTAGCAAAAATAATTAAAATTTGTAACGTAGGGGAGCTGAAAGACGCTGTAAATTTAATTATAATACATGCTTCACAAAAGTATTTTACAGTGATTAAGAAAGAGCAAGATATTAATTAAAGTCATAGAAAACATCCTCATTAAAAAAAACAATAAAAACCAGTAATGTTATGCATTGAGTAATCTCATAGCATGGTTTTCAATACCAAGCTATCTTTAAATTTTATGTAATAAATTTTTATTTTTGCATTACAAAAAAAGTAGAATCACAGATTCGACATACGACAATTCAAGGAACTTTAATAAACAAAAATTAAGGATACCACGAATAATATCTACGAGCTACAAAGAATTTCAGAGCTCAACCTGATGTAGCGATTCTTTGTGGTATCCCACGGGATTAAACATAAAATAACAACTCTGAAGTATCCGATGCAGTGAATGTGTTTTTGTTGCAGTGACGAGCATCGAAGGAGCGGTGTTCAACATCACGAGGGTGAACCGGCTCCACATGGGCGCCTACTTGTGCATAGCGTCCAACGGTGTCCCCCCCACCGTAAGCAAGAGAATCATGCTCACAGTTCATTGTAAGTTCTGCGCGTGCAAAGTTGAACTCTTGCGGTGTAGTAATTTGCAGTGTCTGTTGTTTCGTTGAATAAAGAAACAGTTCTATATTAGTATTATGCGGATGTCCTCAATGTTGGCCAGCAAATTACGGTAGAACTATCGAAAGCAGGGGTTTCTGAATTCTGTGGAATTTTGTTTTAATTTAATTTCCGAAAATATTTACGGTTTTATAAAATAAGCATAGCGTAATTAGGTATTACATTTACTTAAATGTAATTGTACTAGTATGTGTGTGAGTATATAAATATATGATATGTCTGAAATACACGTAGTTAAAACTGTCGTTTACGTAATCAGGATGTAGATCATGCAGAAATGTTGATGAACATAGGTCCGGAAATGCTTCCAATTTATCTCTCAAAACATAGTTGTAAAGAGCCGCCCAAATCTCTTCGCTTCTATTTTTTTTTTTTCCCCCATAGCCATTTCCGTGTAAAGTGAGAGACGTTGGATCGCCATCATGTGGAATACCATTATCGGCGATTGTGTGTACTTCGTAGATAGTGGAGGTGAATGCCAGAGATTTCTGCAGCTCAAGGTGGGTATTTCGAACATATGTTATTCGACACTTATATCTGATGCCAGCTGTTTCCTGTACTATTCTGACTTACGTTTCGCAGTGTTTGCGGTTTTTGTGTATTGTGCACTGTTGTAATATTAAGGGTTCTGGTATGGTTTGTTTTGTACCGTGTCTATATAACATTCCACATAGCATGGATCCAGTACCTCTCATTATAGATGGTAACGACTCTAGCAATAAACAAAAGCATTTCCGGAAAATATCTTCATACCCAGAAATTTCTAAAATTTACTGCCACGTTCAGTATGCCTGATATCTAGTCAAATCCTCGACCTCAATAGAATATCATAAGAAAAAAAGGGGGAGGAGATATGGCGCCAACTTACTTAGAGAAAGAAATTTATCTCAAGTTGGTCTTGTGTTTTGAAGTAAACGTGTCTAAAGTGATACCTAATCTTCGCCTTGATATGAAAGAGTAATACGTTAATTAGTCAGTGTTTAGAGCAAAAAGGCTGAATTATATCGATTGGCTGTACAAACAAAACCCAATTAAAGCCTTGTACACTCGCATACAACAGAGTGCAGAGTGAAGGATGTAATTTTAATCACGCGCGAGTGGTGTAATGTAAAAAATCGTATAACATTCCATTTATTGTTCTGTCTATTACATGAATCACAAAAAAAAAATTAGAAGTTCACGGACATCATTGCTCAAGAAGTTTGGATAGAAATGAGACAACAATGAAACTACAACGTCACTCCCATTTTCACCTATCGATTGGTCGTACGTATAAAATGCAGACGAGCCATCGAAAAGACCATAAACACTGAGATGACAAAACTACAGTTGTCGTATATAGCACTCGTCGTTTGTAGCTATGTTTGGGATATGAAGATTTCTTACAAAATAATAGCGATTGAATTTCTGTGCTTTATTCCATGCTGTTTTTTTTTCTCACTGCGAAACCACGCACCTTTCTTTTTGTTTTGCTCCTTTCTGTTTATCAAGTTTTTTTCGTATCCTTTACATCTGTTGTGTTTGTTTTGGTCTTTCCTATTTTGTGTTCCCGAGCTTTCTGTGCACCACGGTTACTACATGTATCAGTGCGGGGATACCCAAAAGAGGTGTTGAAATTACGTACAAAATATAGTGTCTATATATTGCGTATGCAATTTCAATATTGGTTTGTTTCACTAGAATCATACCTAACAGCTTTCTAACACTCAAGTCTTCTGGCTGATATATTTACTGCGTGTCTTTGAGGCTGTAATGGGCTTACGCCATTTAAGAAACTCGAAGAAGCTGTCCATTGCCACACTAGTTGGATCAGGTAATTTATTTTTTCCCCTCGATTCTCATGTTTCCCCCCTTTTTATTATATCTATTGGCACCATCCCTGTGGTAGCAAGTGGTGTTTTAATTGTTCGAAGACGAGCTGTTGCCCCAAACAACGATATAAATCCCTTGAAACGGACCGGAATCTTTGCTAGACTACCCTCTCAACTAGCACGAACTTTGTTTATAAGCGTAAGTAAAGTTATTCAGATAGGCAATATCTTCATTTTGCCTGGGTCGCCTTAGCTTCACGGGATGTGCACTAATCAAGCCGGATAGATAAGCATTTCGGTAGTTCCCATCATCGAGGGCATTCAAATCCCGGATCAACTTATCATGCATGTTTTTAGAAACTGTATAGAGGGTCTCAGTCATAGATTGCAGTATGGGGTGTAATGCACACCCTCTCTTTCCAATACACGATTTCGGTCGTTAACGCTGTCTTTGTGCCTGCATACGCTGTTGCCTAGTTATTTTTCTGCGGCCTCGAAAAAAATAAATAAATACTATATGCGTGTGCGCAGTCCAATCATAATAATAAGGGTTTCTCACAGGTTTCGGTTTCAAAGGAGCCTCTTAGCAATGCGTCGTAATATTGGATTCTCTTACGAGTTGTCAGGGATGTAAAAAAGATAAAATTATCCTTCGCCACCCGTTCGTTACTCAGCCTGCCAGTTACGTCGCAAAGCTGAAGTAATCTGGCAACAGTGGCCTCTATATTATTTCTCAACAATTTTGTTGTAACATCAAAAATACAACCGTAAGTAAGTCTTTTTTTTTTTTTATTTAGAAAAACTGTCTTTCACACCGACCTCTTCCCTATCACCTGCACTCGTAGTCATGGTTATACGTGTAACAAAAATACTACAAACGTAAAATAATCAACAGGACGAAACAAACAGGACACAGCGCGTGGACTGATCAAGAGCGACTAGTCCAGAGGTGTTAGACGTACCAGTTTCTTGGCACGCATACCAGTTTTCATGTTATCGTACCACGTACCAAGATAATTTCGTCCTGGTGCGCGAAAATACCAAGATTTTAGCACTTGCGATCACTTGTAACAAAAAGTACCACAAAATTATTTTTGGTCCAGTGCCTTACTTCGCAAAAAAAAAATTTTTTTTGGGGGGGGGGGGAGGCACAGCTGATCTCAAGTTCCGAGCAGGAATCTTGAGCATCCAATTTTCCATTTTGCGTTATTAAGCATTGCCGCGGGCACGAAACTGTAGTGATTTTATTTTAATTCGTTTTTGCTTTGTTTTGTTATGTATAGTTAAATGCAAAATATGTGCATAAGATTTTCCCTTTTTCTAACCTACAGGATGAAAGAGAACATTTTCAATCTTTTTTTTTCTTAATTTAAATATATTGTGTTATTTTAGTTCAAATTTCTTGCATGACTTGAAATGTTTGTGCATTTTGCTTAAAAAAAAATATTTTGTCGCATGGAGTTGCATGGAGTGCCACTATTTCGTTTAAAGGACCAGTTTTTTGGGAGGTCAGTACCAGGCTTTCGAGTTGCCATCTCACATCCCTGGACTTCGCCGTTCGAGCGTGACTGATCGTTACTCCTCTGCATGCACCACATTTCTGAGGTGAATATCACGGACCCTATTTGTTGACTGTGGCAGCGCCATGTGGCTGCAGCTTATCCTTTAAACTACCGGATGGCACCTTTAACTGAAAATCTATACTTTTTTTTTTTTTTTACTATGATCGTTCTTTCGCTGCACCCTTCATATGTTTATGTAAACCAGCTTTACCCGGCTTTACGTATTGGCTCCACATGTCAAGATACCTTATGTTTTAGTGCCTTGTAAGAACTGTTTATTATTTGTCAATACAGCTGAGTCGCAAATCATTTTATGTCTGTTCAGAACATTTCAGTTTGCGTCGAAATAACTAAAAATTTATTTAAATTGGTGTTTATTAGACAACATGTAATTTTTAACCATAGAAAGTTTGTAACTGCGGTAAACCGACAAAAACATCTCATTTGTAAGAATTTGTTATTTAATGCATTGCAGTTGATTTATTTCTATATCCTGATTGGTTTTCCCTACCTACCAATTATATATCTTCCTTACAAACATATATTAACTTCGACGTTAGAATCTAGTAATAGAGTAACAAATGTTTCTATTGCAACGAATCAAATTATTATTTTTTTTTTTTTCCAGTTAAATGCCGAGAAAAAGGGGGCTAATTTTTACAATTTTGCTACCGGAAACAATTTCACCTTGCATTCACCTTGCCTGTCATCGCTCACTTTAACGCTTCAGCAATTAAGAGAATATACGTTTCCCATCGTTTCATTACGAATTACTGCCAGTTACTACAACACAAATACTGACACGTATTAGATCTAATAAATCACACATTTCACTGCCACAAACTGCACTTAAAATATAGTTCAGGTGCAATAATATAGTACAAATGTTTAATAAATATTTAATTGTTAGTGCACTTAAAAACATTGTGTCTATTTTTCTCATACAAATAAATTTAATGCTGTGTATAAATGATAATGTAAATTTAGAATAGTTGCAACGTAAATAATGTTTACAGATAACGTTTCGACGTATGCACACTTTCATAATAGTGATCTGAACTTCATGCTTTGTATATGCATTACCATTGGATTAAAGGAAAATACCTTATCACATTTACGTGTTGCTTGAACAATTCCCAAGGGCTTGAATATAATTTTACCCCGAGCATGTTCGCCATGCCCGTAATTTTCAGCCAGAGCAATATCGTTTAACTACCAACCAATGAGTCGTGTGCGGTAGGCCGAATTCGCAATATCACGGTCTACCTGGCGGATATAAATATTGGTGCCGACCACCCCCCACCCCCCTTTCCGTTACCAACTGTGAGCACATCCGTTTTCAGTTGGCACGTGTGGAGCTCACGAGGGAAATTTATTGGTGTTCGGAGCAAGGAAATATCGACGAATAACGGCAGCTCTTTTCCTGGGGATGCAGAAACTCCAGGATCACAATACGTGCCGAGGTTCTTAATGTCCGTTACCGATAAGGCATTTTTAGCTCACGTGTTCAAAACGCACCTAGCAAACAACTCGAACGTTCCAGCGACAGCGATTCGCTGTTTTCCTGAAAGAGATGAATTTCATAATTTTTTTGGTTTAAAACAATCATTCTCTGTTTTAATGATTTCCAATAACACGTGATGACACGCGACGTCATGCTTTGCCGAAGTTGAACGTGCACTCGCCTTATGGCCATGCACTAAGGCCAACCGAGGCAAGTACGACGAAATGTACAGATGGATGGTGAGCCAGTTATCGAAACTGATTGCTTGTAACATTTCGCTCACTACTACACGCGTCTAGCCCATTCGAGAAACACAACTAAACATGGCAACCGCGTTAAACGCAGCACTATCTGGCGCATTTTTCCTCGCAAGTGTCAAGTTTCGGAATTTGTCCGTCGAGCACGCGCAGAGATGGATTTCGTCCGTCAAGCTCGTCAAAAAAAGAAGAAAACGTATTCCCGCTCTGCTGTATGCGGATGTACAGCGCTGTAGTTTGAGTTCGTATTTACGGTCAGTCGACGTAGCTCAGAGTTGTTGCTCTGCAAATGCTTTCCTTAGAGTATTAAGTTCAGCTCAAAGCGAAGAATTTCATTTGTAGAAATTTTCCCTTCAAGGCTCAAGACTACCCTGAGTTAATGTTGACTGTCCTACGCGAGTGGACATCCTAGTTATTTATTTTCTTTTATCATGGTATCCAGTGGATGTTAAGGATTTCAACAGGTGCTAGGCATATCGATTGTGCTAATAAACTCTCTAACTTTCTGAGAGTAAATGTTTAACATTTTTCTAAGGGCTGTACGAAAAACGGAGGTTACACTTGCAGAAACTGTTTATTTTTTAAATTTTATTCTTTGAAAACTCGTTCATAATATTCCATTTTGTTTAACATAAGTACGTTTATTAAAATCAAGTGATTGTTTACAGGAAGCAATAGTGCCCCTAGCCGAGGGAATTTGCCGTATGGCCTTCAGTAGGTCGTATGTTTTATTGCAGTCTGCTGTCTGAGGGTTTATTTTACATAGTTGATTCCGTTTAGATTCGTGGCATGAGCTGGTTCAGATTCATTGGAATAAGGTTTTCATAATTCACCCTTAGGACTATTTTTGTAATGAGTCCATATAGATAAAGGAGAATAATAATAAGTCTATGTTATATATTAAATAGTTACAATTTTTCCTAAAGCAAATATATTTTAATGTATTGAAACCTTAAAGAAATTAAGAACTCTTATAATAACACTTTTACAATTAATTTTTTTATTATTGCAATAAAGGAATACAGTTAAATGAATGCTAAGGAAACGTCCCGAGTACTAAAGGAGAGTGACTTCCTGGTGTAAAAAGGAAGACATCATATTAATCAGAAAATATTACTGAAAATATGCGACTTTCTAAATAACATTTAAAAAATCTTATTAATATTATATATTGAAACTAATAGTTTTGTATTTAGTGTTTATATATCGATGCTAATGAAGTCAAATATCGAAATATGTGTTATATTTTTAGTTTACCGAGGTCAGAACTCGGCGTATTTAAGCGTGTTGGTTATACGCCACCAGTTACTCATACCATGATATTTTTAGTCCATTCTCGTTTCAATCCGGAATCTTCTTAATCCTAGGGCTAAGAATTACCTTAGTTCCCCTTACTGTGGTAATACGTCTGACGTGTACAAATACGTTTTTAGTAATTCCTCATGTCTATTAATTACTTGTAAATATAAAAACATTTTACAACGAGCATCTTTAAATAATCTTTTTATAAGACATTTAAATTTTTAAACAATTCCTGACTACCACCTACCCTTAAACGCAAACTTATATTAGTCATTACACTGACTTGAATGGCAACATAAAGGAAGGGCTAACAAGATAACGTTCTTATGACTGAAATAAAACATTTATTGCCAATAATGCCAGTATAAAATGTGTACTCTTAGATATGCTATCATTAAATTTTAAACAGAAAATAATTTTACAAACAAAAAGTATTAAGCTTCGAATGGCGCTTTCTGCACATTAAGTGTCTTTCACCGAGCATTTTACTTGATTTCAATTTTCGAAGTAACATTACCACTTTTGAAATGTCGCTTTAACCTTTTAACTAAGAAGAAGTATATGTTCATGTAGCTTGTTAGCCAGTGTTTGTACGTCCCCCCAGTGTCATGCATGGAGGCTTATCACGGGAAGGCTTACAAACTAACTTACGACCTTACTTAAGCTAACCCCCGTGCATTACCCAGGATTAGAACCCAGGACCTCCCGCACCGCAGGCCAGCGGCGCACCAACCGACTGCACCACAGGAGCTCGGCTGTCCATTTGGAGATTACTTACAAAAAAGCTTGTAATTACTTCTTCCCTGCATGTAAGAAAAAATCATAAGCGTCATTAAAAAAAAATCAGTTAACGTAGACAACTCGGTGAGCAATGGACACATAACCACGTCTACATGAAGGGCCGCTGTGGGTGAGCGGTTAGCCTGCTCGCCTCCCGCCGTGGCAAAACCGAGTTCAATCCCCGGCCGGGTCACGCCAGGATTTTCGCACGCGGGAATCGTGCCGGACGATGAGGCGGTTCGGTGGGTTTTCTCGGGGATCTCCCGTTTCCCCCGCCCTTTCGTTCCGGCGCTGCTCCTTTAACACCTCAATCACCCTCACCGGATCTCAAGACCTCGCTGTTAAGAACCGCCCAACTCTCTTCACTCACTCACGTGTATACGAAAATTATTGATAATTTCGTGTACCTTAACGGCAGTTAGAAAAGTCACTGGCATTGATAGAGACAACTATAATTGTTAATTTGAAATGATACTTCTCTTTTAAACACGCCCTTCTTAATATCGGTAGACCAACCGAAGAACGGGCTCCATACTTCAATTACATAAATTTACATCCGAAAAAGAGATGAATTTCGATCGCCTGCCCGATACGTCGTGGTTTGAACGTGAATTCGTAATTTTTACCACGGAGGATATTCTCCGTGTACTTCTTCAAAATATGCGCCCTAAAATCCGGTACAAGCCGTCCATAATTTATTTATTTTTTTTTACCCCCACACACACACACGGAACACGTTTACCAAATTATGATGCTCGCATACACCACCACTATTTGCTAACACGTTTTCATGCAGAAACGAGAAATAACGAGTTTTTCGGCGTTTGGTAAGTTTTTACGAGGGAATACCAAAAAAACTGAAAATGAAAAAAAAAAAAAAAATACGGCTTCCGTGTGTCATCATTCGTGTTTTCGTTTTAAGTACTGCATCCGTAAACCATGATTTTTCTGAGAATAAGAAGCAAGAAAGTACTTTCTTTTCATTCGTAAACGGTGTACCATTTTCCTCTGCCTAATGCCCACACACAAATACACAAATGGAAACAGCATGATTAAGGATTACATTAGTCAGAGTTAGCAGACAGATAGCGCTGCTAATATTTTATTTTACTTTTATTCGATCCATAGAGTCACGCGTGTGGTCTACTAGCGGTTTATGAACGTTTATTGAGTCAAAGTTTGAAAAATCTTACCATGCATTGGATATTTTGGTCGCCTCCTTAATATATATAATCGTTTTACTTTTACGTTGACTTTAACTTGCCCTCGTTTTTTGGTTAAATGGAAGCTTCACTTATATTTTATCTATACATTATACCATACAGAAAGTAGTCAGTTCTTAATGGCCAGTTAGACTGTTCACGGCAAAATGAGCATTTTTAAGATCCTGGTTACTTTTTTATTTCGGCCATTTTTTTTTATCCTTTGATCGCCATTTAAAACAAATATTACGATGTAAGTAACAAGCACGGTGTGTAGATTCAACCGCACTGGGAAGTTAACGTTTAAGGTTAAAATAAAATATATTAATTGACTATTATTCCAAGTGAGAAGGCTTTCAAAAGTGCTCACTTTACCGCGATTAGCCTATAGTCGATAGTTATGTTGTTTCTTGGCAACGATCATACTTTTTCAGGGAATACTATCAAAAAGAATTTAGTTATTATGTATAGAAATATTGTTTTCGTTTACCTAACGAAATAGTAGATTGGGTCGTTTCCCTCGGAGTGATTTTTCTTAAGGGGATGAGTTTTTTCCCTCGTGTAGCGGAAGGATACGCGGTGGGCTACCCTAAAGTAGAACTTAAGCGTGTTTTCAGGAAATATTTGGTAATATCGAACAGACTATACAATGTTAATTACTGAATTCGGCGAAGAGTTCCTTGTAGTGTGTAGCAAATTCAAACAACTGTAAACGAAAATTATATATATATATATATATATATATATATATATACACACACACACACACACAACGTGTGCATACCGAACGAAATGCTGCAGTGGACTCGCGTTCTGGTGGGCGCGGGTTCGAGACCCGTTAAACCTTTCCGTTCGTGGTTTCACATGGTTCTGCTAAATCACTTACGATGAATGCTCGGACGGTTCTCTAATAGGGACCATGGCTTGTTTCCTACCTGTTCCCGCTTGGCCATAAACCTACTTTTGACTATGAAGATTTCCCTGCACGCGATAAGATTAACATATTCTAACCTTTCTTTAGTGGCCATTTTCAAAAAAAAAAATAAGCGGGCAGTAGCGCAAATTATATTTTTGTTTAATTAGCAACAAAGTAATTTTACTTCACTACGAGTACAAAAAAAATCCGGACAACACTTAAACGTGCGGCAAACAACGTTCTCGACAAAATCCTTATACATGCAAAATATATTATACCGTTGGTAAAGGTCTACCAGCACCAATTATTGGTACAGGTCTACTACCATAAAACATAATAATCCATTAATTTTTTTTCCCCCATGAGCTGGCTGTAAAAATTTAATTTCTTTTAGATATAATGCATTGGTTATATCATTCTGGAGAGGAGATAAAACAAAAGACCATCAACCAGGCTTTTTCGTTCAAACGTCTTAAAACCTCACGAATTCTAGCTGGTTCTCTGCAACTTCAAAACAAGGAAACTTCACCTTTCCACTCCACTGTCGTGAAAACCTGGGATTTCTCCTCCGGGTGCCAACAACATTACGCACGTGAAAATTCATTTTCCATTTAACTTAAACAGTTACCTTGTAATGTCATAAAATTCCATAGGAAGTTGACACGCGGTTTTCGTATTACGTCAAATCTAACTTTGAGGTGTTGCCACAGAACACAAATTCACATTCCGGATAGGCGAAATTCTCAGCATCGGGACTCAACTAACGCACATACGAGATTTTTCCTTGATTTATGAGCTGCTTGGAGCAGTTTGTTGAATGCCTGTGTTAATATTGGAGGCTTTTGGGTGCATACAATTGCTCCTCTTGTAAATGCATTTGTATCATGGCAACAATAACAATATTTTTAGTTCCACTATTACTGGTACACTCTTGATTTTTGTAGTACCGATAGCAAAAAAAAAAAAAATTACTGTTTAATGCAAAGCTGCATATCTCGTGTGTTTAGTTCCACCAATGATCTGGATCCAGAACCAACTTGTGGGGGCGCTGGAAGGACAGCAGATAACTTTGGAGTGCAACTCGGAAGCTTATCCAAAGTCCATCAACTACTGGACCAGAGAAAGAGGCGACATCATTGCGCAAGGTATGTGTATTTGTTTTACTTAATGATACATCAAAAGCAAATAAATGCGGTAGATTGCATTCTACGAATTCGCTAATTTATTCAGCTTCGTCGAATTAAACACCAAATATATTATGTCGTTTTTCGTGAGCACATTTAAAAATAATAATTTTATGTGGATCTAAAGTGAATGTCTTTCTTCTCATTTTGTGCATATAAAATCTTGTTCTTTATTGCTACTTTGATATAAAGCAAACTACTGAAAACTTGCCGAATTTTCCAAGCTTATACAAGGGCCTTTTTGTGCATCCAATTTTTGTCGTACGACAACGTCTTACGACACTCGAACGGCTTGAGAAAGTCAACAAAAGTCGGCCGATTTCAAATCGTCCGTTTTTAGTATTACCAACACGTTTGGCAGCACTGTTTACTACAGTCCGGACGACTCGCGACGTCGTTCACATAAAACGATTTTTTGTACGCCTGCACTTAAAGAAGTCGTGCGATTATAAAAGTCATGCGATTCCTAGGAGATGATGACATGACTTACAAATCGGACGACCAAGAAAATCGGACGTTTTCAAGTCGCACGCATAGAATTAATAATTTCTCCCTTGGTACTCACAATACGTGCGACTTACAAGTCGTACGACACAAATAGGATGCATAAAATGGCCCTAATGCCCATGTAAAGGTTCTTTCTAAGAACGGATGTAACAACCACCGTAACAAAAAAAAAAGGTCCTTATGGGTTTTTTGTCTCTGACGGATGATACGAAGTGAGAACCTACAAAATATAAGTAATGGAATGCCTTGGTTTGGGGAAACGGGGATAACTCGAGAGATCCTACTGGTAACTGGCAACGTCAGCCACGTTCCCAGAATGATAGAATGCGTTCACGGACCCGCCTGAGATTGAACCTGAATCGACAGGGCGGAGGGGTGGGATAATAAAGTTAAACTGCGTGACTACCGAGATATCGTGAGCTCCCTCGAAGCAAAATTTTCGAGTTTATCTACGAAGGAAAAGATAACTATTCTTAGACAAATCGCAAGAGGCCTGATCTGAAAGTTCGTGGTCTGAGATCGCTATTCTAAGTCCGAGCCACTAGGAGATTTGGCATGGATTTTATTTCCGAGATAGCGACATTCACACTTTATAAATCTTTCACGCCCGATACACGAGATTTACAAACACGTTGTTTCAAATAATTTATTAGAATGGGTGGAAATTACCGATGTGGTAGCTTTTACTCCCAGGTCCGTGCTTAATTTCCTTCATTTTAATATGTATTTGTTACAAAAGCCCAAAAACCGCACCGTGCAAGGTTTGTGCTGTACGGAGGTTAGTCTACAGACTTCTCACCAAATTTCTTCAAATCTCCCTCAGCCTCTTGTGCCCCACGTGACCTTGATTTTTCATCAATAAAAACGACATGTTTTGCTTAAGGCATGGCAAACGTTTTCTGATTACTTATGTGTAAGTAAGCACAGATTCAGTAGAAATCCCCTGCCTCTATATAAACGGTGTATCGGTCTCATATAGCATTGGAATACACTGGAATTCATATTTTATGGCTATCATATTCACGCCCCCCGGCTATCTTCACATAATCGTTTCCATAAAATTGGCGTACCTTTGTCAGTCCACGAACATTCGAAACAGCCCCTCCTAATTAGAGGATAAGTCAAAAAATAAGATACTCTATTTTTCGTAGGTGAACGGGTAAAAATAGGCCAAGATCCAAAACACCTTTTTCACTTCGGACCCATTCCTTTATTTTTCGACGTAATCATCAAATTTATTTAAGTGTTTGCGAAAGCGAAAATTATGTTTTCCTTTCCCTGGCGATATAGAGTATCGACCTGCTCGTTCAGCCATTTCGTTACTTCGTCGTAGCTGGAAAATTGTGCGCCACCAAGTTTGGGCTGAACGGTGTACGATGAACACATTGCTAATGTCGGTGTGCAGCAAGGCTGCTGTGTTGCGGGCGACAACTCCACTCGTTCTGCAAGAAGACTCTGTACGGGAAAAAACTATCTTCCAGCGACGACGCAGTGAAAGACCGGGTGGTGAAACAGCTTAAAATGAGCAAAACGGCACCTTCTATTCTCAGCGAATGGAAAATGCAAAAAAAAAAAAAGTTTGATTATTATATCAAAAAATTATAAGAATGGGGCTGAAAGAAATTAGCGTTTTACATACTGACCTATTTTAAACCGTTCACCTACAAAACGTAGGAAAACTTTGTTTGACTTACCCTCGTAGTTTTTTTTTTTGTTATATTTTTTAAATTTGATCGGGAACCATACACGTGTTTTATATGCAATTGTCTGTTCTCATAAACGTTTGTCGGCAGTGTCACGGGGCCGAGCGGTTAGCCCGCTCGTCTCCCACCAGGGCGAACCGGGTTGAATCCCCGGCCGGGACTCACAGGATTTTCGCATGTGGTAAATCGTGCCGGACGATGCCGTTGGTCGGCGGCTTTTTCTCGGGGATCTCCCATTTCCCTCGCCCCTTTCATTCCGGCGCCAATCCATACCCACTTCAATCACCCCCATCGGCTCTCAAGACCTCGCTGTTAAGAGCCCGCCCAGTTCTCTTCACTCAGTCGCCCTCATCGGCTTCCGTAACCTCGCCTCCCAAATCTCTTCACTCGCTCACTCGGGAAGTGTCATGGTGTGTGTGTGTGTGTTCGGAGTAGGAAACAAGTACGAGCCCGCGCTCCTGAACAACGCCTACAAGGTGCACATGAAGCTGACTATCCGGTCCGTGATCACGACGGACTTCGGATCCTACAAGTGCGTCTCCAAGAACTCCCTCGGCGACACGGACGGCAGCATCAAACTATACCGTGAGTTGTAGGCCTATTAATTCTCTCGTCCCAAACATGTTGGACACAGACAAGGCCGTATCCCGGGGGGGGGGGGGGGAATTGGTGGCTGAGGGGGCTGCAGCCCCCTTCCCGAAATGACACACATTTTTTTTTAAAAACCTTATTATCAAAATGTCAATTCTTATATCTATATATTTGTTACTACCCAAATTACATATTTTTACACCATATAGTAAAGCGGTAATCATGATATTGATTTAGTTGTTATTAACCACACACAGGATTACATCTTTTACATAATAACTTCGTTTTCTGAATAAACCCACAGGGGGGAAGGGGAGGGGATATTGTCAAGTACATAGTTCCTAGAAATGTGAGCTAGTTTGCATAAATAGTTTCTATCTTCCTTCCCTTTCTGTTCTTCCACTGTCACTTGTGAACGATGTATTACTAGTGACAATACTAATGCTCATCAGCCTCCCCCCCCTACTCCCACCGAAATAAAATTTCTGGATACGCCCCTGGGACCGAAGAGATACAAGTCTCAACATGAAGCTATTTTTCTGTTAATTAAATCGTTCTGAAGTAAACTTTTCAAATAACATCCTGGCTGCTGGCTTCACAGTGCAAACTTTCTGGAATCTGAAAGTTATACTGGAAGCTTCATAGGAAAATACTCCCTAAACGAGAATCATCAATATCATTCACTAAAATACTGATAAATTAAAGTTTGTTTGACGAATGATTAATTGAACTAGAAAGCAGTATGTAATAACGCCCAAGCTATGTTGTTTTTTCTTACTGAATTGCTTCATAATGAGGTTTAAAAATTATACATGGAATGTCTTCCGTAAATAATGTTATTTTTTCATCAATACTAACGAAAGAAAATTAATCCCATAACTTTTGTACACACGTTTGAGATAGTACCTACCTCTGCTAGAAACTTAAGTGTCAGATTGTAATAATGCAAAAAAAAAAAAAAATTCAGACATTCATGCCATGTTCTTTATGCTGTATTTTCAGATAGCTATATAAAATATGGTCTAAGGTTTCACATAAAAGGCAAACTAAATAACGGTTTATTAATATAACCATAGTAAATTTTGTTTCGTTAACAGTTTTGCAAAAGCAAGGAGTTTCGCTTTCAGCCACTGCAAGAAAAAATTTCTGACCACCAAAATGATTACAAAACTAATATGAGAAAAAATAAACACCGTATGATGATTTCCGGATAAATAATTCGAACGCTGGAAAATTCCGAAATTATGTACTTCAGATTGGTTTACATTTGGGTTCCTTTTGTTTTTTTCAATGAATACTTGAAATAGATCGCAGTACAGCCACCTTAGCACTATTCATTTTGCACGCATAGCAAAAATGCTCGTTAAACAAATATAAACTTCTTTCAATAGCGAACGAGCAGCAAAGCATTTTGCCTCGTAATATGATTCACTCATCAGAAATAAATTCGGGTTTTTAGAAACTCTTCAATATTTTGCAGTTTATAAAGGCAACAGCTTACATGAACCCTGTTTTAGTTAAAGATATTTAAATCGAAGAGGTTATCGTTTCCGGCAAGTATCCCTCATTTTGCAACACGAAGCTTGTGTTAGATGTGATGCACAGGAAAATTCCTACACCGTCTTTTTGATCAAGCTGCTGCTGGTTTACAGTAGTTCCAAATCTGTTTTTTCAGTTCAAAAAGCCATTTACAAATATTAAAATTAACCGCTTAATAAGTGTTTGGAATTGCAATGTGGTTGTTTCTTACATAAAACCGTCAAAGAAGTACGAAAAAAAAAAAATATTTTTATGACTTCGTCTGACCGAAATACTGTTTTAATAAAATGTTGATACTATTTAAAAAAAAATCGATTTGAGATAATTTAAAATGGACATAAATGGCTGCATGTAAGCAACTAACGTGTCATCATGAAGGAATCTTTAAAACTTGAATGCCTGAACTGGCAAATTCGTAAATATATTAAACGGTGTGCAATAAAACTTATTGCATTCGGACCATCTGTACGTTTCTAAATATCTACTGGGTATTATGTTATAGACATATGAAATTCTGTTCGTTATTTCAATGTGACATGCAATGTTTAACGGACATGCTACCAAGCGTACTCCGTTATTCCATATTTGTGTGTTTTGCACTAAAATAAAGAAGCATTGACATTTATTTATCACCATTGTTGAACTTATACATTGATGATATCTACTATTTGTGATTGTGGATTAGCTATTTGAAGTTTTTATTACCACAGCGTGAAAGTTATGCATTATAATAAACATCAAGGTATCATATAATTTTCTCTGGGGTTACGAGATTTGCTCATTAGCACGACGTTATGTAGTGTGTGAGATTTAGGCAGCCCTAGAAGGCACTTAACGAGCGGTTGTTTTCTGAGAAATTTAGAGCAGGTAGGAGATCAAAAAGTGACGAAATGCAGACATTGTGGAAATGGGAGCACTCTGGGGGAACCTACCTTTCATCAGCAAAGTCCGCCACGTTTCCCACATGCAATAATCCCGGCGAAGTACAGCCGGGACTAGAAACTCTGGTGGGGATGCGAATGGTCTGAACACTACTCCCTCGCAAAACCCCGGAAGAATTTACACTACATTTGCGAGTTCGTTAATGGGCGCGGTTTGGGCGACTGCGAAACATTGCGGTATCGAGAGCCGGCGAGGGTGGAGCGAGGTGGGTATGGAGCAGCTCCGGAATGCAAGAGCAGGGGGAAACGGGAAAACCCCGAGGGAAAAAAAAAAACACCTTCCGAACAGCGGCATCGTCCGGCACGACTCCGACGTGCGAAAGCCGGTCGTGTCCCCGCCGAGAATCGAGCCCGGTTCGCCTTGGTGGAAGGCGAGCATTCTAGTCGCTAGGCCACCGCGGCCCCGCCCTACACTGAAGGCTGAGCGTGGTATTGTGAAAACATTAAGGCAGCCTTAGTTAAAAAGTTTCAATGAACCGGTTACCAAAGTGAACAAGTTCGCATTGCGCTACCTTAATACTGTAAATCATTGCAAACTAAAGGAGATCGTAACATAAAAAATACGCTCCAATAGTATAACACAGAGTGGCCCGGCCGCGTGTGTCCGTGTATCCGGCTAAGGCTTCTAAACTACTTGACGGATTTTGGCCCGGTTTTCTCCATAATTTATAGAATATCTTGAGGAAGATTTAATTATATAATCCGTGAATATTTAATGTAAGGATAGTAAATAAATATAAACGTTTTATAATAAAGTCGGAAAAAGCCGCTTTTCGGGTGCTTACATGGCTTACGCTGAATAAACCATAAGAGATAAATCAAATTAATGTGCCACAGAATTGAAGATCACAAAAGGTCTACAAAAAAAGTCCGCAACAATATATGTTTATATTTTAAGGATGACCCACAGTAACGATTTTTCCCTTTTCAGATTTGATTTAAAATGGAGGTTCACTTACGAACACAACACATTATTAATCCTATTATATTTACCTTAAGCATTTAGTGTATATACTTGCTGTAAACCTAAACAACGCCATATTTGTAAATCGCATCTGAATGAGGCTGGGGCGGGTAGCTAGTTATTTATAATTAATTCATAAACTTTTTGTTGTTCAAATTTTTTATTAATACAACTAAGCTTACTTTAAATGCAATAGTACAAACCCTGTGTGAACAGGATTTTTATTTACTTCAAGTGACGCAGAAAATTCTGTCAGATTCACCCATGTAAATAACTTTGTATTTAGACTGTTCACGTTAAAATGAGTAATTTTTTTAAAAAAAGCTATTTCATTAGATATAATGATTAATAAACACATTTCATTGTGGCCTCGGACTTTTGGTTTTGGGTATGGTGAATGTATACACTGTGTTTGTTACTCACGTGACAGGGTTTACATTAACAAGCGGTGGAAGGATGTACATCGGTTGAGAAAAAAAAAGTACCTAGGGCTTCAGATGTGCTCACGTTACCGTGAACGGCCTACGCTAACTTCGTAGCAGCCAGTATGAGCACGACGCAGGAGAAAAGTTGTTCTAATGCGCTTGCGCAACCAGTTTAGTTTTAAACGCGAAGTGACTGCGATCGTGATGAGTTGGAGCAAATGTAACCGTGTAGACAGCTGAACATGTTTGAAGTGTAGCAATTCTGATGATAGGCTGTTCACGGTAAAACGAGCGATTTTGGAAATCCCTGCTTAAAATCTACTTGTATACACGTTGTGTATTCTTCCGTCTACACATTGGCATGGGCCTCATCACTTTATTCATGCGCCGGTCAAATGAAACTGTGAAATTATTAAAAAAAATAAATACTTTGCAAATCTGCTCATTTTTACACTTCGATGAATTAGAAAAACTGAATGCGAAAGAAATAATTCTATGCTATCAAAAATGGTTGTCTAACACTTTTTATACGATATTAAGACATGGAACAACTTTCCATCCATCGTTACCAACTTAACTGGGCGAATGTCACTCACTGCACTTATTAAAGTATACGCATGCAGGAGCAGTGACTTTTTCATGAGGTTCATTTCTAAAGTGGTCACTTTATCGTGAACAATATATACTGTGTGGCCATGGCAACAGTAACAGGCTGAAAGTCAAACAGTCTTTTGATTGTGGTGTTTTGTCATTAGACAGCAATTTTACTGACACGCCCAGGAATGCGTACGAGCCAAAAACCTAGAGCTTCGATGAAGGGTAATGGAAATAAATTTGGACTACTACAGAGATACAGTCAAAATATAAAAAATTTTTACCAGATTCCGGAATGAAGTAACCAGAGTTCTAAACGTTTTCAAAATAATATGAAAACACTTGGGTCATATAATATTCAATCTACTATAAATCTTAAGCTGTTGTTTAATTCCTAGGATGAGAAATACCTGTTAATATACTTATTTTGTATTTGCATGATAACAAATCATTAAAATGTATGTAGATATGTCATAGAGCGATCGAAAGTAACAACATTCAAAGGGAAAAAATACTATTTATTGTAACATGTGAGCATTATACAGAATCGTGGTTCGCAATAACGACACCCGTCAGGGTATTAATTAAATTGACTAATATTTCTACCTACATTCTGTCGTCAGATATCGGAAACGAAAAACTGCCGATGCTGCATGAAGAAGTATTTGCCACTCTATGGTCGTCCCTGCGGGAGATAACTCCCTATACTTTCTATATTATAATACAGTACAACCACTTCTGCAATAAACGGAATCACTTGAAAAACTATATGCATATGCCCATACCACACACACACGCGCACACGCACACGCGCACATATATACATATATGCATATATTATCTTTGGACTGTATATGATAATATGGGCCAGGTTATGGGTTTAGGGAAGTTGTTTGATAACCAGCCTTTGTATATATATATATATATTGTGTGTGTGTGTGTGTGTGTATATATATATATTTGAAATAGATTTTATACAACATTTGACACAACATTAAAGAAAATATTTTTAATTAACTACAAAAACACCAGAAAATTTAGCAAATTGACGGGAAGGTCTGCTAGCAGACAGCATTATAAGGGAGGGTTATTGTACACTCTGCGTGTTCGAAATTTTACGAAGATTCCTGGAACATAATTTATACCAGTAGTTTACTTTAACATTAGGAAAAAAATTTGCCTGGCAATGTCAATCAACTGCGTAAATCACGTGCTGTATCTAATTTCAGTGGTTCAGTTTCAATATTTTGGGTTTAATCTTTGTCATTCCATTTGGTTATTCGGTTGATTTAAATTGGAAATGTACGATTAGAAATCAAAATTACCTGTAATATATTATTTGTTCATGTTTAGTTTAGAAATTCCAACCTCCTTGTTCACTTGATATTTTCTTTGTGCAATGTATCATTTGCCAAGATCTTCACGAATAGTGTCTACCATTGAAAACAGGATACTTTAAAATCGCTCAGAAACATAAATGCTTTAATTTTAAGTAAATTCTTGTACGTGTTGAATAAAGCCAAAATGAGTTTCGTAGTAATGCATTTCAAAGTTACATTTAAAAACTTTACAGCACCAAATTACTTTCACAGTTCACTATCTGCCTAACATCAATACAGCAGTAAATATATGCAGTTGGAGACAGGATATTTATTTTACAGAAACTGATATCGAAAGCGTTGCGGTAAATTAAAAAAAAAAAAAAAAAAAAAAACCTGAACATTCAATGTTTTACAAGAAACGAGTGCCGCAATATAAACTTCAGCAGGGCTATGTTTTTGCGGAGCTCAAGGCTGTGTCTGATGTTTCAGAAATGGTATTTCGCATTTCGTATTCGGCTTGGCCTCCATATTTCAGCCACTCTGTCCACAAAGCGTACGTGACTTGTGTCAGTAACGTCGTCGTGAAAATGCAGTAAACTGGCATCAATGGAAATATACCCAACAGCCGTTTCTGTTGCGAGAATTTCCATGCATTCCTGGAATGTTGCCTTCGCTTCACGACACATTTATATGCATGATTTTGTAATTATACTTTCGTTATTGCCTTCCCATTATTCTGTCCTTTTCCAAAAATTTTAACTCTCAATTCGTGTCCCTACCAAATAAAAGTCGGGTGTGCTCAACTGAACCATTTTGAAAGCCCGCTTAGAATTATTCTTCCTTAGCGTAATAAATATTCTGAATTTTGTGTTAAGGAATCGTAATTACAGCATAGTAATTATGTCACTATTATTCATGTTACAACTTTTTCAATAAAATTAGAATAAAAATGGTTTTATTTCGAAAGATAACCAATAACGTATTAATTAACATACTCCTTAATGTAGAGATATTCTTAAAAAATGACATACCAATTATAATTTACTTATATGCGCATCATGTTAAACAAATAAGTTATACTGGCTATTTTTTATCCGGGTAACCTTGGAACTCTGTGGTTAAGTTGCACTAGTATATATTCACTTTTGTTTCACACATGATTATCCGATTGCCAGTTTGATGTTAAAGGCGAGCTTAGAGCCTCTAGTAAGTTGCTCTTCCGTGGTTGTAGAAATCAGCCACAACTCTACAAACGATTTGAACTAGAAATTTGTCAGCAATTGAACAACCCGCTAGACAGACATCGTGAACAACATTGCGCCAATCTACGTGACCTGGGGGAGGGGGAGAGGGTTCATTCCCCGGAAAGCACAGCTCTTGGTAGATTTGATTTGCTGCCAACAAAAATTAAAGCTATACGTATGGGCCGGCGGCCACGCTGCAACAGATACGCAGAGTTCGTCCGTGGCTTGACGACTCGAACCGAGTCTGTCGGGCTGCAAATTAATTTGTACGAGCCACGAGGATAAGTTACGGAATTTTTTTTTTCCCCCGGTTTCATGACAGCACCGCCATCCGGTGGAATATGATAGCATGGAGGTGCAATTAGTCAATAAGCTTCGTGGCTTCCTGTCGTGAGAGAAGACACAACTGAACACACATACTACGCTTAGCTCTCCTCCTGCAATATATGCAACTGAAAATAATTCTGCATGTATGTAGTTGCCTATCATCAGAGCGGAGAGGAGAGGAGGTCGAAGAGAAACGAACAGATCAATGTTAAACTTGTTAATTGAAATGTACAGGTTTTTGAAAGCCGGCATACAAAAACTAATAAAAGGGCAATTCGCAGTTATTATTTTTCCCAGTATTGCAAGTAAATATTTTGCCATAATAACGCACCGGCAAAAGAAAAAAAAAAGTACATTTAAGAGATAAGAAATAGTTCTACCAAAATGCACAACTTCGGTCAAATATTTGGTTGTTAATGCAGCAGAAATAATTACCGAGAATTGCAAAATTTTTAGTATTTCCAAAATGACATCGAAAATTTCGCCTATACCGATTAACGTTTCGAGCATTCAAATCAGAACAACGCAATATTGCAAGCGAGTTATTGGAAGCCGGTGGGTGTGAAAGGAGGTGAAGATGGGGTAGCGCGGGAATGTTAGGGGCGGTGTAAATGGGAGTACCCCGAGAACCTCCACCGGCCAGTGGCAACGTCCGTCATGATTTCACATGAGAAAATTCTGGTGTTCCTGCCAGGAACCTAACCCGGTTTGCCTTGACGGGAGGCTAGTAGTCTGTCCTACCTTCAGACGATGTGCTACGTACCTTGAACAAACTCTGACACAGAACACCTAAATTTCAAGTTGAGGGGATGTGGATGATATACTGTTATTTTCTTTTCCTCTGACACCAATATGAGTTTGGCTGGGTAATCTTGAATGTAACATTTTTGGAGAACGATGTCCTTACTTCGCAACAACCGTTTACGACAGTTCTTAATGTCCGGGGCAGGTACTAAGTTACAGGTATTTTTACACTCTTTTTTTTTTTTTGCAAATAGCAACATAAATGTAAACAAAGCAGGGGGAACAATTCCCTGCAATTTTTAGATTTTCCTCGAAATAAAAAAAAATTGATTCCCACAGATACTTCACATTCATTCACAAAAATATTATTTAAAAAAAAACTGGTTAATTAAAATTAAAATTAGGACATAAAATTTTCTAGTGCTACTTTAATTTTTTTTCGTAAACACATAGAGAAGTATACGAATATCATTGCATAGATATTTTATCAGTCATTATTCGTGAAAATTCTCAAACACGAAAGCAATCTCCTTGTCAATAACATTAAACATGTGTATACTTAAAACGACAAAAATACGGATGAACAACTTATTATTACAAACCAGGAAAGAAAACAAAACCAAAGCAAAAAAATATACAGCACGACGACGAAAACACCAAACATGTGAAAAAAAACCCAGCAAAAAACCATATCAGTGGACACAGTTGAACAACAAAAACTAAAAAATCACACACAAAAATAGGACAAAAACCACAATGAAACACGAGTCAGGGAAAAGTATTCCTTGTCTGATTACAAAACTTCAACATTAATAACAACACAGGAATCACAAAAAAAGAAAAGAATTATCAGAGAAAAGAATAGATAAACCAACAGAGAGAACACAGAACGACGAAAATATGATAACAAATAAATTATCATAAGTATTCACGACGTGAAGGGGCCTGGAATATGTCCCTCTCTTCAGGTGAGACACTGTTAGTTTGTTGTATACTTGTATATGATTGTATATGCTACCGTACATATTGTTTGCTACAGCAGAGCACTGAGTTTATACTACGAAACCGATAGTACCTCCAAACAGAGAAAGTGGACATTTTTTTTCTGGCTTAAAAAGCTTTTATTACGAGTCCTAACAGCATAAACGCAATATGAAAACTGTGGTTAATTATACTGGTTCTCATCCACAATGTGAGGCATTCGCCTATTAATATTAAAAAAATAAACCGTTATTTAAGTGACGTGAATTACTGTACGACGGCTTCCTTTTCCATCAGTACTTCTCCACAGCCTGCCTGACAACATTGTTTGCCACTCTACACGTATAACTCGTAAGCCCTTGTGTAGTCTGTTAGCGGTTTCTTCGCCCTTTATGAATCAAACATTTGAAAAATCACTCCATGTACGCTGAGTTTAGTTACTTTATAAATATTCCATCTATTACAAGCGTCTTATACTTCAGTTAACATAAAATTATCATATTTATAGTTAAATTGAAGTAAGGATAATATTTCATTTATAAATTATAATGTTTCATTTTGAATTAATCTGTATAAAAACTGTGAGAAAACGTGCCCGTTGGTAGCGACTATAGGCTGTTCACGGTAAAATGAGCACTTTTGAAAGCCCTGCTTAAGATCTACTTGTATGAACGTTGTGTATTCTTACGCCTTATGTAAGAATATTTTTATCTTGGGTCTCATCACTTTGCTCATGCATCGGTCAGTAGAAACAGTGAAATTATTAGAAAAGTATATATTTAACATATCTGCTCAATTTTACGATTCTATGCATTGAAAAAAAAAAAAAACCAGTAAGCGAAAGAAATAATTTAAGTTATCACTAATTTTTACCTAGCACATTTTATTCGACGTCAAGATATGGAACTACTTCCCATCCATCGTTACCAACTTTACTGGGCGAATGTCACTCAAGGCGCCCGTTAAAATATATCCAGGTAGGGGCAATGACTTTTTTCTAAGGTTGATTTCAAAAGTGCTCACTTTATCGTGAACAGTCTTTAGTAAGAAATAGTTGTTATGCAAAATATTATTATACCTGTGTGCGCACGAATTCGGTGCATGTTCCTTTGGGGTGTTTTTTTCTAGACTTATCGAAGCTTAGTTTGTACGAGGTGGAGGAATAATCTGGAAGTAGAAATTTTGCAGGGCTTCAGAAAAGTGTGCAGTAACGACGGATGGATTTTATGTACTCTAGTTTGTAGTCTCTAAGGAGAACCATCGCGTTCTACATCAGGCCCATCAAGATATCTCGGGGAAACAATGACACGCCGCGCGAACGCACTCGAGGTGTGCTGACGGGCCGTAAATCAAAACCTCGTCTCGTCTCCGCTCGTCCTGCCCGCCACAGCAGGGGCCCGTGATTAATAGCATCGCCCCCACGGATCCAAAGGAGGCGGGATCGTCCGCGACGGACGGATTCGGATGTGAACCCAGCACCCGTTGCCGGACTAGCTAGAAACATTAACGAGCGCCAAGAGGGTAGGAGGATTTCGGGTGAAGGAGTTGGGGGGGGGGGCGATTGTGTAGTGGGAACAAAATAAATCGCACGGCCAGTTCGTATTTTCCTCGCCCGCGAACACTGCTGTCTCGTCTCGTTTCGGAGCAAACAAAAGACGCGCGAGGAGAAATGTTGTTCCTTTTACTTCCGCCGAGCACGGCCCGGGAGGAAGGATCTTTGTTTTTATTCTTCTTTTTTTTTTTTCTTATCTTTCACCTTTCCGGCGGTAGCATCTCCTGCCGCAGGAGGCCCGGCTTGATTAATTGCGATGCTCCTTTCTTTCGGCATGTCTTCCGAGGAGAAGGAGAGGTCGAGGATTGTTTTTCTTTTATTTTCTCTAACCGCCTACTTACTCCCCACCTTCAGACACTGCGGCGCGGGTTCCAGGGGAAGTTTCCGTTCTGTCAACCGTCATTTGTCATCCTCGCGATGCGTCGCGTGCGTCAGCTCTCGCTGACGTCACACGCCGAGTGTCACTCACGAAGTACGATAATGTCGGGGAAAAAAACTTCGAGGTCACCGTGGCAAGTGGTCAGAAGTCTGCCGCGATGGGCCACTTGTTGTCAGCTGAGCCTTTTGCTTGGGATCTACTTTCCTGTTCACTCTGCATCCTTTCGCCACATGTAAATTAAACATTAGCATGTTGCATTTGTCCTCATGTGTGCTTACGTCACTATGCCCGAAATACTTCGGCAAGATTATCAATTCATAATGCAGAATGTATCTCATTCTTTTTCGGCTGGTAGATGAGAGTGAAAATATAAGCACGGCGTCTTTATTTATCAGTCTCTTCTATGACGTGGTGAAACTATTAACAAAAAAATAGCAATATTCAGTCAATTGATACGTTCATGAGTACTTAGACACTCCCCACTTCAATGTCCACGAAGTTAAAGTATTTAATTTTTCAATACGGCAGTAAATCATGGAGAAAAGTTCCTCAAATTGTTGATATGTTATTTAGGAGCCTGCTCGTCAAAATTATCCTTAATATAGGTGCACTATTATGGGTAGTATTGTTCTTCACTGGTTAATAAATAAACCGCTTAATTAAAAAGTGAGGATGTTTTGGAAGAATTTGCGACTTTTCTAAGACCTAACCACTGGATCCCTAGTCATGTTTGTAAATCTATTAGTGTGGCATATATTTTCATTCCTCAAATTAGGGTCTTGGTAGAGAACCGGTTTTCACGACTGCTAACTTAAACCCATGCCCCCTTAAAAATACAGCGACTTGTGAGCCTGTAATTTCATAAATGGGTGCAAAACGTGGTGGAAGTTGCTTATGGATGTGAGAATTCTTTTGGTCCTTATCGTCTACGGCTGAGCGGTTAGCGCGCTCGGCTCCCATCAAGGCGAACCGGGTTCAATAACCGGCCGGGTCACCGGATTTTCGCAAGTGGTAATCGTG
This sequence comes from Dryococelus australis, assembly GCA_029891345.1. NCBI lineage: Eukaryota > Metazoa > Arthropoda > Insecta > Phasmatodea > Phasmatidae > Dryococelus > Dryococelus australis. The sequence goes on along the minus strand of CM057007.1, from coordinate 23,476,645 downwards.
CCGGACGATGCCAGGATCTCCCGTTTCCCCCCCACCCCTTCATTCCGACGCCGCTCCATCTTCACTTCAAACACCCTCATCGGCTCTCAAGACCTCGCTGTTAAGAGTTGCCCAAATCTCTTCACTCACTCACTCACTTATCGTCTACGCCACTAATGAATTCTGCCTTGATCTATTGTTGGTTCTCACCTTATATTACACTTCAGGGATTAAGGCAAACTAAAAGACTCACTTGAAATATAATTCTGTCTGTGTGCTCCCTTGCGCTATGGTCCACCGAGACATAATCTTTATTGTTACTATTATTTTCTTTTGAAACCGTTAATTTATTTTAGAAGTGGCCATAAACGCAACTTTTTGTGAGATTGATTGTCGTTCACAATCGGTATTTGTTTCGTTCTAGTATCTTTGAATATAATAAAAAATTCTCGATTGTTCTTGCAATTTGTGTAGCATGCTTTTGGGTTATTTATATTAAACGGAAAATCATTTTATGCCGAAAGTTTGAACAGAAATAAATAACTTACAGTTCGGTTGTCTTCATTTTTATACCTTTCCAGTATTCTTTATGAGTCCCTTTACATTGATATTCTATCAGCATCACTCGTAGTTAAGTCTTTAATTTACGGACAATTTCCTTTCTGTCTTGAATGTTTAATGACTTATTTTGTACTTCAACCAATTTAGACCTAGTGTACACATTTGTGTACACTACGCACGTGTAGGTAATTTTTGTTCTGTACTACACACCGCGAAACTCAGTGACCAAAGATCTTACCTGTGGGTAAATGATTCGCAAACCGTCTTACTGGTCTAGGCTCTAATTGGCTCATATAACTGTAGTCGAACATATAGCCTTCAGCTCATTTGCTATGACAACAAAACAAGTGTTGCGTCAAATTAAGTACAGCACGCATCATAATTTCCTTTGTCTGCAACACCTTAAACCATAAATTAAAGCGGGTCTGGAAGGGCTAAGGCACATAAAAAAAAATGTTCGCTAAAAATATAGCTTGGAGTCCAAAAAAATCATCAAAATTTTAAACTACTATTGATAGTGCGTAAATGAACTATTTTTAAGAGATTTACTAACTCATAAGGAATTAAAGATAGCATTTATAAAGGTATGATTGGATCGTGTCCACTAACAGAACTCAGCAAAGATATAAATAGAAAAATAAACGTCTTTACAGCACCACAGACAGATAATTATTAAAGCTATTTCTTGTCGGTTGATAATACGTATGTATATAACTTAAAACGACAGAAATACGGACGAACAACTTAAACAGGACACACAAAAAAAAAGCAAACCGAAATAAAAAATCAACACGATGATGAAAACGGAAACCCCACGCAAGTGAACAAAACCATAGCAATGGACGCAGCTGAGCAATAAAAATTCAAAACACACGCAAGAATTGGACAAAAACCATAATTTTTAATTTTTTTTTTTTTTTTAACAAATAACTGATTATAAAATAAATCAGGCATGTTTTAAAAAGCAAGTGACTATTGTGCTTTGGTGATCTATTTCGCAACTTTTTTTTTCCAAAGTCGTTATTACATAATTTATTATTTTGTTATTATTAGTATATTTGGAGCATTCCAGTGATGTTTGTAGAAATGATACGTCCGTTTAACGTATTCTAATCGGATATAAATTATTTTCGCAGTTAATGTAAAAATGCGTTGCCACGAGTGCTGTCCGGATTTAAATTTACGAAAAGACAAATTACTAAATAATGAATTTGTCATTCGGGACACGTCCTAAGAGTGCGATATCGGACACGGTTTAAGCGGGCCGCGTACTAGGAGCTTGAAATGTGTTGCAGTGTGTTGGGAGACTAGTTTTTTTTTTTTTTTTAAGGAAATATTCCCGTGCGCCCAATGTGCTAATTTACGAAAAGAAAACAAACTTTAGGCGATGACGTAATGTAGCTTTCATGATACGACGCATGTCAGAACCACTATTTCCAAGCCCTTCAATATAGCTTAAAACAGCTTTTTTAGATTGCCGTATGTCAAAATGTGCTGTACTGGATCTACGTGAAACTCAAATACAATCCTGCATTGAACTTTGCATTAAACTTTCCATTGGTAAAATAATATAATCACCGCTTAGAGTCCCATAGAAAAAAAAACGGTTCGACAGAAAGATTGCGCACTACTTTAGTGCTTCACGCATACACTGTTGAAAAAAAATTTTCTTTCATTTCACGGAAAAGTGCCTGGTGAAAATTTATCCAGAGGTGTCCGTAAACTCTCCGTAAGATTACGAACACACTGATTTTCGAAAACGGACCTTTCATAAAATTCACGGAACCTCTCCGTTGATTCCCTAGTTAATTTTCTGTACTTCTAGTTTAAATAATTATTAATATATATTTAATTATAATTTTCATTATGTGGGTGTTCTACAGTACTGTGTATAAAAAAGTATTAAAAAAAGTTAACATTTTTTATACGTAAGCAAGATTTGAACCAAAGTCAAAAAGTTGCAAGTTGACGACCCTGGCCACTTACCTACAATGCTCACATGATCAACCTGCTATAGTTTTTGAATTTCTATATTAATCACATAAGCAACTTTTTTAGTTTATGTTAAAGTTAGTGTATTTAAAATGATGCTAAGTGTTGCGTACGCCTGTTACTACTTTTTAATGTTTGAAAGAACAAGTCTTATTGACATGGATAACCTTAACTGCTGAAGAAACGATAATTTTCTGGTTGCATTGGCGAAGAAAGTTTCGTGTGGACTCGGCATTGTTCGTGCCCGAAACTCAAAGTTATAGGAAATACGGAGATTTTCCGTAATTTGTATTTAAGCACTTTCCTCCATTTATTCGTCATTACCGATTGCGTTCCCGTATATTTGCTGTGCATTTTCGTAAAAATTTCCGTAAATATTCGGAAAATTGATGTGCGTGCCAGTGTCGCCCTTAGCGTTCGCTCGCTCCTGTGCCATATCGCGTCAGGTAGGCGGCCCCCTTAAGAGGGCACAGGACATAAATTAATTGCATTGAGGTTTATCGTATTTTGCAAATTTAATGGAAGCCAATAGAGAAAACAAAGAAAGAATAACCATACAGAATAGTTTTTACTAACTACGAGAGAAAATAATTTTCCTGAGTGACGTTATTCTGCCGAGATATTTCTGACGCCGTCAATTTTTGTGTGTTTTCGTGGCGCAAGACATTATGCTAAATTGATACAGTAATACAGCAAAATACTTGGTCGTTAAGGGAGCAAAACCTATTACCTAGGATTGCCATCTTTACTTTTTTCTATGTTGGCTTTCAAACACCGGTAAACATCAATTCACGTACTCGGTGTTAATTTATGTCCCACGGCCCCCGTAAGTGCAGCGCGAACAATGCTGCCAAGGTGCTGGCCCAGCGAGCAATAAGCTTCGTTCGAGCCCCGAGGGGTCGGTCTACTCACTGGGCCGCGTGCTCAACGCTACGCCGTGTTCATTAGCCGACGTTTGCGCAGCGCTAATTCACCCGCCGTCCGGCAAATATTGGCACAAGACTGTCACCGGCGCGGCGGCGAGAGAATGGCCCGCCAGAAAGGAAAAGGGTTTGTGTGTGTGTGTGTGTGTTGGGGGGGGGGGGGGGGGGGGGGGGTTGTTTCTCGTCGCCTGCCGGGCGGCGAGCAAACCAAGGAGGGGTATTAAACCTCGCGCGCTGCGGAACTCTGTTTACACGTCTTTTGTTTCCCCTTCGCCCGGCGCCCTCCACTGCGAGAGAAGCGGTATGGTTGCCGTCGCACGCGATTCCCTTGTCGCGATTGTTGATTTTCGTGTAAGTGGGTGACCTTTCCTAACACCACTTGTTTGCCTAGAAAGCTGTCGCCTGGTCGAGAATTTGGTATACGAATTTCCGGTTTTTGGAAGCCAATTCCGAATATATAAACTCGAAACAAAACCTTACGTGTAAGAAGTGATACCGTGAAGTTCAGTACCAACGCAAATATAACAATTTGGTTTTTAATCATTTTTAATTTACTCATTAAGTTCTCTGATCTTTCCAGGAAACAGGCTGTAATTAATGTTACAAAAGGATTTGATGGTAAAGAATCACGTATTTTTATGCTCAAAAAAGTTCTTTGTGGTATACATCTATCTTTAACACGAACGCCAAAAAATTAATTTTATTAACATGTATTCCCTTATACCAAATTCTCAACCGGGCAACAGCCTTCAGGTTTCTGGCGACTGAAAATTTCATTACCTTATGTTGAACGAATTACTTTTCAACATGTACACATTACCCGTAAGTACAATTTCCTAGCACAGAGATTTTTGAAACTGCAATATTTCTTGCATTATGACAAGCCGAAAGCCGAATTTCAGTGTTTTTGGAACATATAAATACGTAATTAAACATATTTACATCTCTTACCTAAATAATGTAATTCGCATGAAATAAGATACCCTGGGTTGCATCAATTAAAGCTTTTGAAAACGCGATGTGAAATGCTTACGCAATTTTTAAAAATTGTTCAGAATTAGGAAATCTTTGCTTATATTTTATTTGTGGCAGTCTATGAAATTTCGTAAAACATATCTTCCTAATCATGTATTCTATTTAATTGAGGAATTACTTTTCAACCTTCCTTGTTAAATTTTCTTACAATATTAAGTTTATTTTATTTTTACGTCCCAAAAACACTGCAATTGTGCATATTGTTATATTAAGAGCTTCAAACTCCTCACATGAAGCTAATAACTTAGGGGATGTCTCACGATGGTAGAGTTAATGTGGGGTAAATTAATACAAAGAGCTGTAGGCTACTATATGGGTGTATAATTGGACATCATGACATTACATAAAATACTAAAAGGTCGGTTCTTGTAACCACATCAACTATCCGGAGGCTGATGAAGTATGACGAGATACGGCGGTCGGCACAGCAGGCTTCTTAGGACGTCCATCTCAGCCGACGTCACATTGAGAAAGACGCCTTCCGCCACTCTACATTGCCCTCATATCGACGTCGCATGGTACAATCTGGTCTGATTCCCTGGCTGGTAGAGGAGATTCCTGCTTATCGGGGTTCGGGCAATGCGAGCCCCGATTGCGGAAGCTGCTGTCCTGAATTCTGCTCAAATGTGATGGCGTGTTCAGGCAGGCCGTCGAACTAAGGCCCGCCCACGACATTGTAACATTACGCGAGGAAGGAGTTTTTTTTTATAGTGTAATCGAACGGTATTCCGTGTGACCAGTAACGTTAAGCCGACACGGACACGTTGCAAAGGGAGTCAGCATTTGCACACAACTGTACATTTTTAAATACGAGACTCAACCACGCAGTCAGGTAGCGCTTCTGCTGGAATAACAAGGAAAAATTAAATCTTCTTACAAGAAAATTGTTACTGCGGTCATAAAATTAACCTTCAGGCATTATATTTAAATCGAGCCTCAAGGATATACGAAGCTATCCGTTCGATCCTCAGTGGAAATAACGTCCGCTTATGGCCAAAATTGTCAGGTTCCGATCGCCCAGTGTGTTGCTCAGCTAGACATTTGCTTCGTATTTATAGTGTTCATCACTGTATGTTTGTCACATTTAGTGATAAATGGCCTCCTATCTCATACAATCGGCTATATGAATTTTGTTTGAATTTTTTGGGGTATCGGTTCTGACAACATGATCGCCTCAATGGCTTTTTGTTCCTCGAACTCTACTTCTCATTGCTGGCGTGCCTCAATAACAGTGCCTTTAGTTTAGAATCGTCCACACGCCCTTCACCTTAGGCCTACTACTACTAATATCGTCTTTTCACGTGGTAGCCGAACTATGCGTACGGTTTAGGTGATTATGTCCACATTCCTTACTCGTGATATCAATTCAACACGATTAAACACTCTGATACATGAAGTATGCCCCATAAATCCTTATTCTAGCCTCATGTTAGCACTACTGAAGTAAATATCCATCGGTAGAGAATTCAGGTCACATCCCTACTCGTCTGTACGTTAATGGCGGGCTCTACTAGGGAATGTGCGTTGAATAATCGAGGTCATGTTACTTGAGAATTCTTCCTTCATCTCGTAAAAGTTATGTGGAAGAGGTAATTTGGTAGATTGAACTTAACGTCTCGTCGACTGCGAGGTCAATACACTTCTAAAAAAATTCCGTATATTAACAATATTTTTATGAGTGCATATATACAGTCAATATACGTAAACGCTATCCATAATAACGTAATACCTATTCGTATTTCCCGTAGCTTTGGTTTCGGTAACGAACAGTACTGAGTTTACAACAGTCCTAGTTCAACACTGTCACCAGAAACATCAACTTTGCTGCCTCAATTAGGCTATCCACACAATTTAGACCTACTTCTTCTAACGTCGAAAAATAGCATCAGGCGCTTTTAAAAATTAGTAACACTTAAAATGCTCAAACATTTCTGGAAACTGAGATAATTACGTACTTATTATTTAAAAGTAATCTAGTTAGATTACAAAATATTGTAAGAAGATCGTGAGTTGGTGGACGGTGTCACAGACTCCAGAACTTTCGATTCGTGTTCGAATCCCGCTCGCGATAAAATACTTTAACATAATTAAAATGAATTTTTCACACACTGTAAAACACCCGTGTGGTTTTTCGTTATTTTAAAACATGAAGTAGCCATCAGACAAACAAAACAGGATGTTTATGAAGACGTTCCGTGAATCAATAGCAAGTGTCGTGAAATTTACGGAATGGTCTTTTATTGAAAAAATAAAGTGTACAAAATTTTATGGACAGTTCTGGAGAATATTTATGCCATCACTTTTCTGTAATTCAATAGAAAATATTTTTGACAGTGTAGAGATAGGGAAATTTGTTCACAGATCAAAAATTGGGAAGGGTTCTGCCATGGCTTGCAAAAAAGACCCATATTAAGCGGTTCGATTGCCGGCACAATTATTTTAAACTGTCACCTTACTCGATCTCTTTGGAAGAGAGTACCTCATAACTGTGGTCGAGAGAAATTCACGCATTCATCTGGAGTCACGCCAGACTTCAAACCCTCGCATGTTGGCGTTATCTTTGAAATCAGCCGAAGACTGATTAGAGGCCTCTTGGAGGACTCTGAGCCAATGGTATACACGAAACGAAACATGACCAACCACGGCTTACTGCCGGTGGCCGCGGTGACGTAGAGGCTAGAGCGTTCGTCTCCCACGAACGCGAACCGGTATCGATAACCGGCGGGGTTTTCTCACGTGGGAATAGTGAAGAACGGTGGGTTTCCTCGAGGGTATCCCGTTTCCCCCATCCTTGTGTTCCGGCGCTGATCCATACTCGCCTCGCTTCATCGGTTCTCAAGACCCCGATGTTAACAGCCGCTAAACTCTCCCCACTCTACTGCTTACTGCCATGGCAGCAAGAAGTCAATGAGCTGACGAAATCTACATGACTGTACAGAGGATTCATAAATCTAGCTACAATTCATTGGACTTAGGAATCTACCTGCCATATCCTCGTCACTAGGGTTACATGATTTTAATGAGAAAAAAATTCACGTAAGCTATACTCTCAATATTCTGTGCGCACACATTACATTTTTCTTTGACTTTTGGCGACGTGGTTTTGCGAGAAAACATTTTGGCATTAGTTTAGTAGATTAAAATAAGATAATTCCTGTATTGAAAGCCCGCGTGATTCGCTGAGCAGGAACCTAAGACGCGTAGCGTTCCAAACTGACCAAAGACCAAAATAGTTCTGGGTCTCACAATCGTTGTCAAGCATCGCTTCCTCTCAAACGCACTCACGCCTCGCCACTGTTTTACGTATTTTGTCAAAATCGACAAATACCTCATCTACATTTGTCGTGGATGATGTAGCAGACACGGAGCTCCATGAAGTCTATCGTACGAACCTTGGCAGTACAAATTATTTTACGTTTCACTGTCATAATACTCGATTTCTGAAAGCGCTCGGCAAACCGAAATAGTGTGTATTCTAAGTAGGTGGGTGTGATGTTCTACCACAAAGAATGTGTGAAATTTCGTTTGGTAATTTTTTCTGTTTGTATAGGCCATGCCTAAAATAGTGTTAGAAGACTTGCATTCTACAATTTCCTTTTATGTAAGTTGGCGATTTTTCGACATAAGCATCAACTGATCAACAAAATTATCCTTGATAACGCAGCAGTATTACTTCGTAATCATATTTCTCGCCACTACCACGATAAACATGGTTTTTTTTTTTTTTCGTCCGTTTGGAACAGTGTTTTACAAAGGAACATAGCATTCTATATAACTGTTTAAGGCACGTCAAGAACCAGTCATTACCTATTTTAAGTTCTATTGGGTTTCGTCACCAACAAAAATATTTTGATGAATTATTAAACAGAATTTAGATAAAAAAAAATTGCTGTGCAAATACAATCAGTAATAAAGTAATGCATTTTCCTTGTGTTTGTAAATGTATAATAAGTGTTAATAAACTTTGCTAAAACAACCGCTTCTCACCAAAACGTCAAGAGATCTGTAAATTAGAATATAAACTGTTTTAATTTGTGAAAACTAAATTACCGCTGGAGATATTACATCTAATTTGATTTTTTTTTTTTTTTGCAAACAAAACATTAAAGCCAATATATTTCAATAATTTAGTGTTAAAATCACATTACACTGTTTTTAAAACCAAAATTAAATCTAACTCACTTGCAATAATGAGAATTTTTATATTAGAAAATAATTTTGAGTTAATTCAGGATATCTTCATAACTGCACGCAGAAACAATATGAAATTCGTAAGTGGTACACATAAACATGAGAAAATTTCGGTATATTTTAATTTGTAGCTGTCCCTGAATTTGATCAAATCTCTGTTTCCATAGTTAACGCGACAGTATTTTTCAGCAGTATTCGGTTTTGTCATCTAATACTCTATAAAGACTAGGATTATTTATTTAGTTGCAACTCAGATCACTACGAGTGAAAGTCTACAAGTTGAATACTGCAGGATAAATAACTAGTAATTTTCTTTTTTTTTTTTTGCTTTCCTGATCTCTCAGCTGTTACGCACAGTGAACAAATACTCATTGCGTTTTCCTATCGAATTATGGCTGTGGCCAGGGTTAAATACGCATGTAACAATGGCTCCGTTTCCACAAACAAAAATTTTTAGTTAATGTATGACTAACTGGGCGAACAAACTATTTTTTGTAGTTCGTTTCCATGAAAGATGCAAGTGAAACAATAAATAAACATTTCCTTTTTTGATAGGCTTAGGTAGGTATATGAAGTATTTTGATTACAATAACGATATACATACTTTCTCACGAATAAGATTAATTAAGAATAATTCTACATCTGCTATTTTTATTAGTATTATTTTCGTCTATAAATATTGTGTTTTTAAGAACACAGCCGTTGTCCCTTTTTTACATTTAAAGCTGAATTCGTGCTCTACAAAATCGATTACTACAGTTACAGTAACACGAAATAACAACCTAAGATTATTATTGCTGGTAATAACTACTTAATGACTTGCCAGGCTACAATGTTTTCATGACGCCGCAATGAATGCGTCGTTTTCCTAAATACATAGGCCCATAAACTGTCGTTTTAATCTATCTACAGGCTAGTTTGAAGCGGCGATGGCCCTGCACATTAATGTGCCGTCTGGCCAGACACACACAAGCTACAGTTAGCAGGGAAGGAGGGGAGAGGGTTTGGCAACAGGAAAACCGGGGGGTGCGCTGTTATTGCAACATTCGTGGAAATATTTCCTGGTGAAACAGCGTTATTGGAACTCTTTGTAAGTTGTGTGCAGCTTCATTAAATACAGTGACTTCAAGCATTATACAAATAAACTGTCACAGCTGCGGCTAAGTCACGACAAAAGCTGGATTGCGTTTATGACTTTTCTCTCGTTTTATATAATATCCCTTCCTTAAATAGAGAAAGCGTTTCACCTGGTGTTATTTCTTTTGAGCAATACGAACATATGATATCTGTTACACTGAATAAATATTAAACCACCATTACATATAACCGAATTACATTTTATTGAGGAAAAAAATTAAAATATCACATTGACCTAGTAAATATTTAATTATATCAAACACACTTATTCTAATTTATAAAATTTGTTTTTTTACGTGCGGTTATGATATTTATGAAAACTAACTCATTGTATAATTATTGGTATGTACATATTTATTTCATAGCCAATTTACCTTATGTAATAAATCAACAACATTTGATACCTTTTTGAGTAATAAAATTTTACAGATTTTTCTACGTATGCCCAAATAAGTATTCATAAATTTAATCTACGAATATTATAGACGAGCGATTATATTAACTTAAGACGATGTAATTACATGTTTGGATTCTCGCTGTCAGTGACAACTTCGTAAAGAACTTTAATGTTCCAAGAGGAAGTAATACGCTTCAAAATACATGTTTAACCGTAAGACTTGTAATTTTCTTAAATGCTAACAATTGAGGTGGTGGCCCAGAGAAAGCGAAGAACGGCCCTTGGGAGCAGATAAAAAGCAAATTATGATCGACGGTTTGCTTAAAACGATTAGATTTACGGTCGTTGTGCTCTGAAAGAGGGATGAGAAGAAAAGAAAATTTAGTTATGGATAGTGCAAGACAAAAGTGGCGTAATGCAAGACATGAAGCAAAACTCGGGATCTGAAAATGCTCCTGCCGCACCTCGTAAGCCACGAGATTTCATGTGTATACGAAAAAAAAAAAAGTTTTTTAGGTAACTTTTAACAGTTTTGTAAGTATTTGCCGTAACTACTCTTTGCAAGAGATATAAACAAAAGAATTGTGGCTTAGTAATTTACAACACACGATTTTTAGGATATCGTTATAATCTGTTAATTATAAGATATATTAGGAACCACTTCGTTATGTTTTACTGCAAAAAAATTTACTGGTGAATTATAACTATGAATGTAGAAAATTTCATAAATGGCGTGGCGTTATGACAAATAATAACTATTTTATAATATACTATATATATTTTTAATTATACTTAATATTTCTAGAAATAAACACACAAAATTAATAAAAAATTTAATTCAGTCTTAATGGGAAATATTTCACGTATTCAGAGCCTCGGTTAAAGTTTTGAGCAATTGCTAACTGTCAGTTTAAAGACGTACCTTCATAAACAAGTCAGCTCAGGAAATTGGCTATAATTACATTACAGTTGCCAATTTTTGTTATAACTGTAAAGTAATGGTACGAATTATGATCAACTTATTGCAAATGAGATTCTCGTTAATCTGCGATGTGGATATTGAGCAAGGGAAACAGTGAAATGTAGCAGAGAAATTTGGGCGGATCTTAACAAGAAGGTATGAGGGTGAAGCGAGGTGGGAATGGAGCGGCTCTTGAATGCAAGGGCGGGAGAAAGGGAGATGCCCGAGAAAACCCACGTACCAGCGGCTTAGTCCGGCACGGTTCCCAAGTGCAAAAATCGGCTCCAGCAAGAAAATCAGTTCACCACTTTATTATTACCCTACACTTTTTTTTTGGGAGGGGGTAGATATTGGCACCAAACAAATGATACAAATTTTGTGTGGCTACTCAGTATAGAAGAGGCTTGGAAACACTACAATTAATAGTTTTCATCACTTTTAAATCTCTAATAAGAGACGTAGAAGTAAATGTTAGGATGTTCTTAGCCCCAGTTATTAACGTATTTATTGCCAGCACGTCCGGTAACATAAACTTGATCCTCAATAAAGTATAATCAAGACAAACGATCCCTCTTCTTGTCATACAAACTTTAGAAATAACTGCTTATAGATATAGTCTTTCAAATATGTAATAGTCATATGGGGGCCATTTAATTTGACACATAACATACGTTTGTTTTTTATTGATAACGCCATGACTACATGCTTATATCATTCCTGACATATTCTGCAGTAGTACTGCGGTCAGATTTCCCAAAAAAGGTTGCTAAAACCGCTGTATTTATTTCTATCATTTTATTCGAAACCAAAACAAAAAATCTAATTTGCTAGCGTTTTTAACCACAATAAAGAATAACTAAATATATAAAAAAAAATTCCTTTCAAGATTCCTCTAACAATTCTGTCATTAATACTTTAGTTAATAATTAATATTTGAACATGAAAAAGTAACCTTTCATAACGTATTTTCATCCAAACTGTTTCAATTGCTAGGGACAAGTAAAAGTTAGTTAAACGTTTTAGCCTATACGCAAGAAAAAAAGGTATTTTTAATGATATTACCTCATTTGTTATGTAATTCAATACGATTGACAGTAACAGTAGTAATCACAAAGAAAATGTATTAATTTAAACCCGAATTTAAAAAAAAATACATATTTAATTATTATATACTTAAATCAGAAGAAATTTATTTTGTATTATTGTTTTATTGCAGCGATTTTCGCTTCAGCTAAAACACCAGGCGGCAATTTTACATGGTCAAAGGACAGCAGGAGGTACAAAGGTGAGGGAAATTCAACCTCTCTGCATCTTTAATCAGTCTCGTTACTCGCACTTATCCCTCACGACCATTTCCTTAGAACGTAAGGTGGCAGTTGGCAGCAGCACTAGGCTTTTAGGAACACTCCCCATTTTAATGGTACGCGCCACGTTTTGCACTGAAAAATCGTTATTTAAAAAAAATAATAATATAGCAGCAAAATTATTACAATATATATGATGATTGATTGGTGTATGATTATAGGTGTAGTCTTCACAGATGAACTCACGCGCCTTATTTGCTTTGCTCACCTCTCCCATATTAGTTTTATTATTGTGTTCAGCACTCACGATTTGGTCCTTTAGAGAGCATTTAGTTTGGTAAAACACAGTATTTCACATCAAAGTAGATCGTAAAAACACATTCCTTTATACTGTTACAGGACACTATTTGCACTGAGGAACAATTAGTGTAGAGAAATAATATCAACAAATGACCACAACAATTTTATTTCCGGTTATGTCTCTTTTAAAATATAAAAATGTATGAATTCCCTTGTTGCATCACTTACCAAAATTAGTATTTTGTTTTCCAGTTTCGGTAAAGAAAATAAGACTGTGCGTGGAGTGGGGCATTCATTTATGAAATTCATGAATATTGTCCGCTTCACAACGATCGCCATTGCTAAAGTAATCAGAAAATAGTTTGTGTAAGTCCACAGACTGAAATGAAGGGATTTTGAGAAATTCAGGGAAATAACAGGAAGCGAGGAGGAATAAAAGAGAAATAATAATAGTCGAAACAGTTAAATATATGAATTTTGTAAGTACTACGATAATGACGCAAAGGGATGACTAGAGGATTAAAATTAATCTGCGGACAAATTGTGACCGCAGATCTGCCACAAAATGGTGGAAGTAAGTATAGGTCTGCAATATAATGTTAAGGTGTATCGTATGTGTCTTGAAGGTCGTTAAAAATAGAGACCAGGCGAAAGGTAATGACAAAACAGGAAATATATTTGACAAATTTCTCGAAGTGTGTGGGTAATGTATAGCCGGACCAAGATATACAGCCGTTAAAAAAAACATGTAGCTGCTATCAAATTATTTCGCAAATAAATGGATTTCGTAACTTGGAACCTAGTTAATAACGAGTTTACGAAAGCCTTTTTTTTTTTTGTACGGTTTTATGAATCAAACCATTTTTGAGTAATTCTGACATTAAGGTGGAAACCAAAATATTCTATGATAGCAGACGAGCATATAACTCGAGACGATAGTACGTAGCTCCAAAGTTATACATTTATGATGATATTTTCGGCGTCGGGAATACGGAGTACAAACCTAAGTCTCGTATGCGCCAGTGTAGGTCGATGCGTAAATAAAATGTTCCAGCGTTCGCCACGCATTTCGCCAGAGAGTTCGTATAATGTAAGCAATTTTTAACTCAAGTCTCCTGCTCCCAATACCCGCAATGCACGATTTCGACAGCGAAACCTAAACTCTAAGGAATTATTTGGAAATTGACCACACCAGTGTATAGGCTTAGTGAGAAAGCAAAAATTGTCATGTTTTGCCAATAAATTCATTGTAGCGTTCCTACATTTTCTCTGGAAACAGTTAAATGCATAGACAAGTTCCCAACTTTGTATAGCACCGACGCAAAATATTACTATATTTGTAACTTGATGTATGATATTATTACCATACAGTGTTTTGGTTAAAAAACTTCCATTACAATTTAGGAAGTATACCAGAAAAATTTTACAGTGATATACATTGACACAAAACTTGGTGATTCATTCTGCATACACCAGTGCATGCAGTGTTAAAATGTGAGCCTATTTTGAAATATCCGCGTGTCTTTACACCACATCACCACGAGCGCAGAATGCATAACCTGCCTTCCAGTCAGTGAAATTTCTGGTTTTAATTAAAATGTATGAATTCCTAGTAAACGGTGCAGTTAAGGGCAGTAAGCATCAGACTTCATATGAATATAACGTGCTTATTAATAATGCGTTATTGGCGTAAAAATTATTCTTAGCGCATAACAAAAATTTAAATGAAATCACGACGTGACAAACGCAGTTCTTTCAACGAAATAGATTACAGTGATATTTCGCATTCTTACAGATATTTGATCATCAGCACATTATCCAGAAACTGTGTTTCATTTTAATTAATCTGTCTAGCACAAGAAAAATCTCGTATCTCAATACAATTTTAAGATGAACGCAGCAGACGAGGAACAGTTTAGTACACAAATTGTGAATATGATTGCATATTGTTTTTGTGATACGTCTGCCTGAGTTTAGTCAGAGTGATTAATTTTATCGCGTATGGAAAATAAATAATAAGTAGCGAAAACATATACAAAATAATTATTATATTAACGGCGCATTTAACAGGCGTATATAATTAAACAGATCTTGACAAATAAGCAGCCTAAGACTGCATTATTTTAAGCATTAATAGGAAAAATATGGTAATGTGTTTTTCCGTATTACTTTCATAAATATGCGTACAGAATAATGTGAGTTCATCTCAGTATTGTGTTAGGGAGTATGTCTTATCATGAACACCTTGTTAAAAAACTTCATCACGCCCAAATAGAAGTAAAAAAATTCTGAAATAAGACTAAAAACAAAATATTCCCGAAACAGAAACTTTCCCCGCTACATCTTCTTAGCGAAATCTACGTCGACTAGTTGAGGCCACTTTATTATATTTATACAATTCTCAATCTATAATTTCTTAAGAAAATTAAATACAGTAAAATTATATTATCATATCCATAATACTTAAATAGTCACGGTCAAGCCGTTTGACATGTAAACTTGAAAATTTGAAAATGTTGTGATAAACCAAAGAACGACAAAGCATATAATAGAGAAGTTAAATTTTATATAGTACTTTTATTATACGTAGCATAGAATCGTAAAAAATCTTAGCTACAAACTTTTCATAAATATGGTCTTGTTGTTATATAAATAAACACGCCGTATTAAGCTTTAGTTACGTAGGCCAAATATATATATATATATCTATCTAATTTCATGACATTCCGTATTTTAATAGTCCTTCTCTGGTCTTGACTGTATTCTGTAATTATAAGCTGTAAAAATCCAAGTTAATTTTCAAATATTACAAAGTATAAACTTAAAACATTTTAAATTGAACTCGTGTTGACAAATTTTATTGGTATACAAAATCCACTGCTCTTCGCAAGGTTTCTCACAATTTTTGATGAAATTAAGGTCCACGGTTTGCAACGTGATTTAGCGGCATGCAAAATTAGAAATTTTTTTAAGTGGACAGATAATTTCTTATGGTTTGATACATAATTTTACTACCAAGAAATTTCAAACTGTAAAGTGCTTTAATGTGGATTTTCATGTGCTATGTTATTTTCCTATTTTTTTTAAAGTCTCAATTATAGTTTATAGCTCGTTTCATGGAAAGAGTCATTCAAATATAAATGCATACTGATTTAGAACAGTATTTTATTTAATGATATGAAGTTGAATACATTTAAAGGAGGTTAATAATCAATTGCTTTCTACAGCAGCTTCAACTCAAATTTGTTAGCTTATTAGCATTAACATTTTCATGCTTCAGATTCTTGAATTTATTGTATTTTAAATTAAGATATCCAAATTAAACATCAGCAATTTTACTACGAAATAGACCAAGCTAATGTCATAAATTTCACCTAATACAATTTTAATTATCTTTATTTATTTTCTTTAATTTATCTTCGACTTCGATAACTTTTACCTCATAACTTAATACTAATATAATAACGTTATTCCAAGTGTATGTAGAGAACTCCGATTAAAGGAGTAAACTCCTGCTACGCGGAAAAACAATATTGTAAATAAGGAAGTACAGGATTTATATTTTCACGGTCTCTCCCCCGGCCCTTGAAAATATGCCAAGTATGCCTCGGGATTTGCAAGCAGAAATTTAGTATTCCAAAGGTTCTGCCTACATTCCTACAGACGATTGCCAACGGAAGGCAACCTGCCAGAGTACTACATCACGCGTCTCTGAGCGTGCGAAGGTGCGGCAGGTTTACGATTTTGCCCTGGGAGGGGGGGGGGGGAGGGGAGTAAACGCAAACACCATTTGCCTGCCACCCCGTGAGCATAAGATTTAATTTATTTTCCTTCGCTTGACGTTTATGGTCGGCGCAACGAAACATACTGCCCTTTTTTTTTTTTTCTCTCTCTTAAATCGATAACGGGCCACGTCTTAAGCGAGCGAAAGTAACCGTAAACCTACAAAGTAAAAGAGTTCGGCAAAGAATTAAACGCATGCGATGTCATTATTTTCTTTTTGCAAACCCACTTTATTATTTAAATTGCCAAACCCGTATTTTATACAAGTGAAATGGCAAGTATTGTCATACATGAATTGCTTCTACTTGGCGCATAGACATAATGGTATTATTATTCATTTGTTTGCTTCGTCTTTGATTATTATAAAAATATAATTTCTTTCGTTTATTGACAGCCCTTAGTTTTTAGAGATTTACAATTTGCACCATATCTGTAAAATATATTAGCCCACTTTTTAAATTTGAAATTTGATGATTATGAGTTTAAGAAAAGTTAATAAATAATACCGGTTTCCGCAACAAGCTTTAATATCACATCAAGCAGGTGACAACACATGTCACTGAAGAAGGGAACGTAGAAAAATAATATATCACGAGCAATTAAAATAAGACACATACTGTATATATTTTTTTAAATTTTAGAGTTAATATAATTTTGGGGAGAAAATTTACTTCAAAACATGATCGTTTTTAATTCGACTATTTTGGTTAATTTTATTCGGAAATTCCATTGGAAAGATATCAGAAAGGGCTATGAACTTATTTATTTACCAGTTCGGTCACACATTCATTTCTGAGTAAATGTGTTGTAATCACGTAGTTTTTTTTTTTTTTTTATGTGCGCTGTACACAGCGAAGTGAACGACGAGCTGTGGACAAGATTTTACTGGCATTAACCATTCAAGTCAGAGATTTGTAGAAAATTCCACCAATAGGATTATCCACATGGATGACTCTCGGAATACTGGGTACACCAGTGCCTCACTGAGTACAGTACCGGTCAAAGTATCACTCATATGCAAAGTATCCACGATCATTGATACGGTCTCTGAACGGGCTATGGGCTGTGCCTGATACTCATGCAACGACGTGGTTTAAACGCGGACTCAATGTTGAAAAACATCTCAGTGAACAATTTTCAAGGTGCTTCACTGTTTCAAACAAAAAAAAAAATACTGAACGCAACTTTCGCAAAGAAGGTAATAAATAATCAAAACATTTTATTCCTTCATAGGTGTTTGTAATACGTAAATTCAAATGTTAAAATTAAAAATTTTGCACTATAATTGCTAACGTGCTTGTATTCCATTTTAAAAAAAAACCACGTAGGGTAGTTTTCGCTTAACTGATGCACTGAGAAAGAATTCCATTAACATTAATTCCTAATTAAAATTACGTGGTTGCAGGCTCGGTAAGAACACTATAAAAATGAGGTAAAATCCCCTTGCATGTAAGGGAAACTAATTACGTCTACATGCTAGGTAAAATTTCCTCTTAAATGTAAAGTAAATTTGCATAACAAGCAAAGTGCTATTCCCTAATCGTACGGAAAAATTATCTGACAAAATTCGAGGGGGGGGGAGGGGGGAGGGACCTCATACAAGTAAGGGAAAAATGCCATACAAGTAAGAGACTATTTACTATATTGCATAATAAAATTATATTAATAATACCCCGGAGTATTAGTACGTTAATATTTTTATACTTACATCCTCTAACGACAAGTAATCGAAACCTCAACTCTAAAATTTTCGACTCTTTGATGGTGGGTGGGCGCAAACTATGGTTTTCTGTCAGGAGAGGCCGATGCGCTGTCTATTACACCATGACTACAGCGTTACAGTTTCAGGGAATATTACCGTGTTAAAGGATTGTTTCTTCCGCTTGGTTGTTGAGACAATCCCGAAGTGTTGCACGCGTCATAAGGTAGTTTTCCCATCCATGTATGGGGTTTCCCCACTACCATGTACGCGAATCTTACTCCAGAATGTGGTAAATTATACCATACATATAAAGAGCCATGTTGGACGGCTTGTATGATTAAACAGTAAAAATTAATTTTAAGATAAAAATATGTCAAATACAATTATCAAATAGTTACAATTTGAGGGGGTGATCCACACGTCGTAAGGCAATTTTCCCATCCATGTATGGGATTTTCCATTACCATGTACGTGAATCTCACTCCAAGGTGCGGTAATTGTACGTTACCCGTCAGGGAAACTATGTTTCCCACACAAGTTTGCGAATATTACCTTACACTTGTCAGGTAATTTTCCCATTTCTTTTACAGTGCAGCGTCCCTAAGTACCCTCGGTAATTCTTTCCTGAATCGTATTCGCCTTACAGCACCTTGCAAGACGATTTGGGTACTTTCAGGAAGTGATTTTACTCGAGAACACTGCCTTCAGTATGTTTTGCAAATCATCTGGCACCAGGAGTCACTTAATAAGCTTATTCGAAAAAAAAAAGATGTTTGCTTCAATCTTCACTGCCACCAGCTACTAAGATTGACTGAGTCGTCTGTGTTGGACTTAATGCGAGAAGAAACTATGCAAAATATTATCACGTCATGCTTTCGTGTCATAAAGAGGGGTATTATTCCCCCCCTTTGTTTAAATTAAATTAGATTACATCAGTTTATGAAAAAATTTTTTTCTACAGTTAATAGCCATTCAAAATTATTATTTTAGACATGTACACAGCCCTCATAATACTTTTTAATTAATTGTATTACAAAACCATTGCTTATGCCAGAGAGCACATACAGTTTTGCTAACAAGCATGTATTTTATACCGATATATACATGCTTTGAATCATGTTTATTGTGCTACTTCGTTTGTAAATATTTCCAATGTTAATAAATTTTAGTAAGTTGATTTAATTGATTAATTGCCGTTCGTTTGAAGAAAATTAAATATCTTGATATTTTTGGAAACCCCCGTATCATAGAAAAATTATTTATAAATAAAAACAAGGCCTATTTAATGTTACAGGAAGTAAGTCGTAACGCTTTCTTGCGATGCCACAACTGAAAAATTATTCTGCAAATTGGCAGCATGTCGATATAAATTTGTCAGTTAAAAATCTTTCCATTATTTATAGACAAATTTTTATTTTTATTTTTGCAACACTACAGTAACATTTACTCCTCCCAATTTGTTTAAAATTCAGAATATACTACCGTGCAGTTATAATTCATCATTATTATTTCATAAATATTTATGGCAATTTTCCTCTTGGCGCATGTTAATTATTGCTGTTTAACTTTTGGAATGCACGTAAGCCAATATTTTACTTAGATAATATACCGCATGGATTATAACATATCTATAGTGGCTCATCATGCAGTACAGCTGACGTGAATTATTACTCCATGTGTTATTTTACTTAGATAATATACCGCATGGATTATAACATATCTATAGTGGCTCATCATGCAGTACAGCTGACGTGAATTATTACTCCATGTGTTATTTTACTTAGATAATATACCGCATGGATTATAACATATCTATAGTGGCTCATCATGCAGTACAGCTGACGTGAATTATTACTCCATGTGTTCGCGGTTCTGAAATTACGTTTTAACTTAATCTTATTTTTTAAATTATCAGCAACCGCCATATGAGTTATAGTTCAATATTTATAAGTACTTACTGTATATCATTAATTTTTGAGGGTTTTAACACATTTGTTGAAATATTACTAAGCGTAAACCAATTGCGGCATAATGCATTCATGTAGTGACCCTTTATTCGAAAATTACGTACGGTGAAATTTTGAAGGGTCTGTGGCCCTTTATCAGTTCGCAAACGAACGCTGCTACTCCAGGTAACTGGATGTGCGCTGTTATTTCTGGGATGTCACGCTGAGTGGTGTGCAAATACCTCTTCGTGCAGAATTTTTCGTTCGGAAAAAAAGCTTTCAACTCATGCTGTTTATAAACTATAACTCAAATGTGTGCTTCTAGCAGTATGCGTACACACAACTCTGCGTATCATAATAAAATAATCGGGTAAAAAATAAAATATGCACTGACACACCCGCAATTGACTTTTTTTTTTTTTTTTTTTCTATACTGTGATGAATTCAGTGTGTTGTGACCGTGTTTGAGTACATTAATAACAAACGTTCATCACAAAATAATATAACTTTAGCATGTAACACACACGCCCTGGGAATATTTTGGTAAGATTAACCAAAATTTAACAGGGATTTATTAAACTGTTATTATAAAGCAGATCAATTTTGGCAAAGTACTTTTTAAGCGCTGTTTCGTACTTCTCCTCTACATATAGAAATATCACACTCTTCTATCTAATAAATATTCTCGCGATTTTACTATACAACTGCATAAGCCTATTGAGAAAGCATCAATGGCAGTCGTCTTTTCCATCTATATAGCAATTAAAGTTTTATAAATTTGTTCAGGATAAAGGCAATTGGGACTAATTTACCCAGTGCGAATAATAGTAATGCACGATATATATATATATATATATATATATTCATTTACAACCCGATAATATAGTGAATTTTTCATGCAAGTCTGTTCTTTAAATTTTAAATAATTAATACTGCTCAACATCAGCGAAATATTTCTGCAGATTTGTTAAAATTGCTCCAGATGAATCAGTAAAATTATGCTGATCTTCACAGTCGCCGGTATTCATTGATGAAACAGTGAATGATTCTGATTCTCAGTAAACTATACTGGCCTGGCAGTAAAACCTAACCTCAGTGCACTGCACTTATTTGCCAGTAGATACAGCTAGTTAAAAGAAGATCCAGAAAAATTATTACACAAATAGAAATCACGGATTCAGATTTTGAGTGTAGGTCTGACGTTTTCGCTGCAGTTTGAGAAGATTACTGAAATATTTCGACAGTGTATAAGCGATGTGGCCGCCAACTCGGTGATCTTGATAGAACTCTCTTCCTTTCCCTGTTCGCAGTTGCTGTCATCGAAATGTCCGGGGAGAACATTGTTTACGAAGACGCTGTACGCTGTAGTGTGTGGGTAAAAGAGAATTGCTCCAAAGCGGGAGAGTCACGAGAAGAAGCTGAGGGACAAAAGCCGAACAGCTAACGCGTGTCGATGATTTCGAACATTCGATCCGCGGTCGGGTAGTTCGAACTTACTGTGATCCGCCGTAGTGCGTAAGGGAAAGTTCCCCCGCCGGTGAAGAATCGTTTTTAGCAATACCTGAGCAAATGGAAAGGCATTGTGGAAATTATTCTCTGCGATTCTCGTACTACTTTCCTGGCACGACATAAGGCATCTCTGGTATCGCCTTGGCACGTTCATGAGCGAGAAGGAAATATAGGTACTTGCGCACGCGCCTCCAAAAATCACATTTCTCCGCTTTGGCGCCCGCTTTGGCGCAGGCGCGACGAGGTAAACTATGTGTGCAGCGCATGGCATGCAGCCAGTATAAACGGACTTTCCCCTGCAAAATATGCGCGTGTGTTGCTATTGGCTGTTCACGGTAAAAATTATCACTTTTGAAAGTCCTGCTCAAGATATACTCCTATGCACGTTGTGTGTTATCCCGCCTTATGTAAAATTAACATTGCCACGGGCTGCATCACTTTATTCGTGTGCTGGTCAAGAGAAACTGTGAAATTATTATACAAGTAAATGTTTTACAAATTCACTCGTTTTTACACTTCGACGCATTAAAAAAAAAACATATCGTGAAATAAATAGTATAAGTTACCACAAATGGTTACCTAACACTTTTTATTTGACGTTAGGATATGGAACTACTTTCCATCCATCGTTACCAACTTTACAGTAGGCGATGTCACCTTGTGCGCCCGTTCAAATATATGCAGGTAGGAGCAGTGATTTTTTTTCTTCTTCTAAGGTTGATTTCAAAAGTGCTCACTTTAACGTGAATAGCATTTACCTAAAATTACAAAGTAACTTTCTTGGTGATTTTTCATTACCAAATGTTCGCGCACGTGATGGTCTGCGACGAAAAGCCTGCTCCGGGCAGGCCGACGTGCGCGCAGCATCCAAGTGTCTCCCAGTAGCAGGACATGGCTTTCGGCGCCTTTGCGCACCCGAGCTAGACTGGCAGGCGAGTGCGGGCGATAGTTTAACCTGCTTGCGTTAAGCAGGATTCACACGATGCAAGACCGAGTGCCGAACTCGCGCGAGAATTTCTCGCACGAGTCTGTGTGCGAGGCACATCTAGCGCGAAGCGAGAAGATGGAGCAGGTCCTATTTTTCTCGTGCAAGGCGATGCAAGTTGCGATCCTGTTGGTCCTTGTAAGCTGGTCACGCGACATGCAAAATCAAGCATAGAGTAAAATAAAACCCATAATTTGAGAAGTGCGAAGAGGAATGCATTCAGGGAAATGAATCATTTCTGGAAAATAACTTTAAAACGTGGATTGGAGTTTAGAAAGTTATCTGAGAATAAAATAAAAACGATTGTATTTTGGAGGGATGGCTTTGAAACAAATACCTTGTTGACGTAAGCTACTTCATATTGTGTATTATAATACCTGAGCTGTTTGGTACTCACCAGGGATATCAACTAATTTAGATTCTAGGCACTATTCATGTTATTTACCTGCGCGTGAATTCGTTTCGTGCGAAATTTAGTTTGCATTCTCATACGAAAAACTCAGTAGGAAACGTTTTCGCGAAATGCATCTCGCATCGCGCGAAGCCTGCATTAGAGAGCACTGCAGTTGCAGCGGTGGCGTGGACGGACGTTTAAACGTGTATTTTTTTTGGAATGTATTGGAAACTTATCGAGAGTTCCACGGGCCCTGATTGACCGCACTCTGGTCGCTCCCTCCTTGGCAGAGGAAGAATTTCGGCAAATGACGCCAGGAGTTTGGTCGTGTGGTCAGAGACCGCCACTCGCAGACGTTCAGCTCACAGTTAAGTTCTTTCAATCATGTCGTAACTTAATAATGTTTCCGGCCCATCCGGCTATTGTCAGGATGACTTTTTTTTTACGTCATGGCAGGTAAAAGTAATTAGGTATTTCAGACATACGTGACAGAAATTTTCTGTGGGAAATAGTAGGCAGATTAAATAATTATCGTCCATGTTTTTTTTTACGACAGCCGAAACTTTTAATGGGTAAATGGTGGAAAATTTAGAGTCATTTGAGTCCTTTTGAGTTTATAAAAATATCTGACTATATAGAACATGTCAGTATCGAGACAATATAAGTTATAAATGAGGAAATACTCAATTTTATAGTTTGCATTTTGCGAAAATTCAGATAAAGTTCAGTATTTTAGAAACATGTCTAAAAAAAAAGCCAAAATTTGAAAATGCCATGAAAAGTTATGTTTTGAATGAGGGTATTTTAATACACAGGAATTGTTAATTCTCTTATGAGGACACCAGCAAATTTAATTGGTACTACCAAGTCACATTGATTTATTGTTAGGTGACTCGAGAAAGACACAAGTTTTAGATTGCAGTTGTTTCTACGAACCACTTGCATGTGGAATTATACTGTAACCAATTGGGAGTTTTCAATGGGCATGTGTATTTTACATTTAAAATGGTACCATGTATAATTATTTTGAGCCCATATGATATTTAAGCACAGTATTGGTGTTCATTTTCCTTGGGCGACAGGAATAAATTAATTAAAATTATTTCCCTGTGTACAGTTTGAAAGCCTTTATACAAATAAATTACACAGGTTTTGCAAAGGAAGACATGTGTCTGTCTTTTCAACCAGATATCTTATATATATTGTCTTGTGGGTTGGTTCTTAAGGGCTGTGTTTAAGCCCCGCTGCAGCGCCCTTAGGGCAGGGCGTCTCATACTAATGAAAGTTGTCGCACATTCTCTTTATGAAAGAATCGAACGCGGTTTCACTATAGTCTGGCAAACACCAGGGCTGAATTTTCTCGACTATTTAAGAGCGACAACATAAGAGATCTTGATGTATACATCAAAATTGAATAGAGTCTAAGTAGCTTAGAAAATTTCCATCGTCTTATCTCCTCCTGTGATACCCTTCATGGCATTTGCGGACCACACAGCAAAACGTTTCTGCACTAGTTATAACAAGAAATTACTGGTATAACTAATGAACCAAAATTTCCTCGCAGCGGGTGCAATTAATTTTTTAACTAATTTCTCAAAAGTTGAGTTAGTATGAAGACTCGAGTTCTCTTTTTGGAAGCAATGACTTTAGAAATGAAACCGTAAACTTACGCAACATTAATAAGACGATTGCGAGTACACTTATGCCTTATCCAGACTTGAACGAACAAATCCTCGTGCTATAAGTTAGCGTGCAATCCAATGCATTACGAAGGTCGGGTTCGTGGCATGAACATCGAATTTAATCACTCTAATTAAAAATAAGTTACTAAGCCACATTAGACATGTAAGTTTTCATGGCCTACCGTAGCGCTGCTTGCAAGAAGAATTTAATGTAAATCGGTTCTTCGGTCCCTGAGATATAACATAAAAAGCCTTACTTTATTTTTCGATGCTACAGTAAAAAATTGCCAGAAAAGAGGTTCTGTATACGATGCTTCTAATGTATAGTTTCTACATACAAATTTTGGTTGGATTTGGTTAAATTATTTGATATACGTCGACTTTAACTAAATGATTTATAAAGTTGCCATTCTGAACATTGTTGTTTTTTTACCAATTTGAATCATGACTGTTAGCATGGCCTTCTGTAGAATTTATGGTGTGCAAAATTTGATTAAAATTTATTTGAAATGTTCCACTGTAACCTTTGGTGGGAATCGGTTGATTGGTCCTTGAGACATGGCATAAAACCCTCCATAAATTTCATGTGGCGATCTTCATTAACGGAGGACAAAAAAGCAATGTAGAAGCAATTTCTACGATTTTATACTGCCAATATACAGAGGTAAACTACAGTATATTACATTATTTCGTAGATATCGCCCACAAAACTAAAATAATTTCATAGTCGCCATTCGGATAATAACTGCACCCTACTTTTAAAAGTACATTAATTTTTATAGCATAACACAGTACAGTATTTCTGCCAAATTTTGTAAGAATAGATTTATTGTTTCCCGAGACACGAGAAAAAGTCATCATTTTTTATTGGTAGGGATATCTTACAAAATCGCTGAGAAACGAGGCTCTGCATATACGTATTTGATTGTAGTAATATGTATTTCCAGCATACAAAATTAGGTTGGCATTTCTTTCGTTATGCAAAATACTGAGCTGAATAATTTGTATAGCCACCATCTAAAAAAATAATTGCCTGACCTACATAAAACAAACCAGTTTACTCCACCTGCTGCAGTACTATTTGTTTGCCAAATTTGATTGGAATTGTCATTTATTTCCCCGAGATATTACATAAAAACTCTATTTTATTCGCACGGCGCTATCGTACAAAATGGGGGATAAGAGATGCTCCATGTAGATACAGTTGATAGTTGTAATGTCTACTCCTAGCATACAAAGTTATGTTGGAATTGATCATATAGATCCGACGATAAAGCTTTCTAAGCTAAAATAGCGATATGGCCGCCATTAATAAAAAAAAGTGTCTCACATGCTTAAAACATATCACTTAACATCATCTACATCTGTACTACCTGTATGCCATATTTTGTATGAATATGTTAATTATTTACCGAGTTATGACATAATAACATAATTTATTCGTTTGGCACTATCTTCCAAAATGGCAAGACAAAAGTGGTGATTTATTGATATATATGATGCGTGTAATAGATACTTTCACTATACAAAATTGGGTCGAAATTGTTTAACTAGTATGGCAGCTATACAAAATAAATTTAAAACTTTTGTATAGCAGCCATTTTCAAAATAAATAACCAATAAAGTCCAATAAATTACGTTTACATGGCCTACCACAGTTTTACTTACATACCAAAATGGGTGAGGATTGATGGAATAGTTTTCGAATAATGAAATAATGAGAAATATAGATTTTTCAATTGGTGTTATCTTACAAAATGGCGGATAAATTAACAATATCAAACTCAAAATGTAATGCCTCCACAGTACTCTGCCAGTATACGTAATTTGTTTTAAATCGGTTGAATAGTTCCCGAGATATGACATAGTATAATCCAAAAATTTTCAAATTGCCGCCATTTTGAAAGTGAGCGCCCGGAGTTGTCGAAAAAAAAATAAAATTCCGGTATCCGTACTAAACTTGATATGTGTAGCTACCAAGTTTGGTAAAATTCTGTTCACGCATACGCACGCACCTGGACACTAATGTAGGCTACACACATTCACAAACAAACAGGAAAGTGATCTCATAGGTCTGTCTTTCCTTCGGAAAACACGCTAGCATTTCTTCGGAAGCTAGATGCCAAATATTTTCTTCTAACTCTACAGCTGAAATATTGTATGTTTACAACATTTTTTTTTTTTTTTTTTTTTTTAATTTGCAAATCTGTTTGTTAAAAGTCAACGTTAGTTTTACACATTCCACGCTGAGATTTTCTGAAAAGTACTACAGTATATTTGTAGTAATACAAAAATATCTTTGGCAATCAGATTCCAAACAGTTATTTTAACAAATGCAAAAAAAAATATATATATATATACAGTGCATCGTGGAGAAGTGGTGATATCACGCGCATCGCACAACTGCGAACCGAAATCGATTCCTGGCAACGTCACTCCCAATTTTTGCGTGTGGGTAACTTGCCTGTATCCCGTAGATTTTCTCTGATTGTTACAATTTTCCCTGTCATTGCATTCCTCCAGTGCTCCACTTCCACCTCACCTCACCCCCTAACCGCGATCACGGCATCAGCTGATAACTGCCGTTCATAATTCTCACGTACTCAATTTACGTAATATGAGAATTATGAACTGGTGAAATCATCCAACCGTACACTGTAATGCATACAACACTTAAGAAACAGGTATTAAGTATACTTCAATATCTACAACAAACAAATACCACGTGGCCGAAAAAAATGTGTGTGCTTACTGGACATTCATTTAAATTGTTTGTATTTTGTTAGAGATTGTTTGTTTTTTTTTTTTTTGTTTTTTTTTTTTTTTTTTTTGTAAGGGAACGCTATCCATTCTTTATTGCTAGCTATTCCAATATTTTTTTGTAGTTCTTTTTGTTTGGTATGTGAATTTTATTTCTGTTGGTTTCAGTTAGTGTTTTATTTTAGCTTATGTGCTTTATAAATGATAACTCATCTGTTAATTTTGTTTGCATTACTTCATATTAAGTAATAACGTGAAGAATAATTTATAACGATCATTTCAGTTCTGTATGAAACACTTTATAATAAGCGAATCAAAGGATTTTAGCTAGTGAAGCATATTTGATATCGGTCTTGTTAACTCTGTATGGAACACTTTTAATTAAGTGATTCAAAAAAATTGAAACTAATAATGTACACATAATGTTTGTTCCGTAAGTTTCTATAAAACCCTTTATTTTTAGTGATACAAATGAACGCGAGGGAGTTGACCTAAAATCGTTTCTCCTAACAAGTTCAGTCACATTTAACTTGACCTAAAATTCATTTACCGGGCAGGTACTTTTTCGGCAGGCAGTAGACCTGAAATCGTTTCAACCTAAAAATCTACTTCAGCCAAAGTCGTTTGACCGAAAGTCATTTGATCTAGCGAATTTTGATCTCATGCAAAAGGCCTAATTGATGCGAATGTCAGTTGGCCGATATGCACGAAATAGTTTCACCTAAAAGTAATTTCAGGAGATATCGTTTTCCCAACAGTTCTTTGGCCGACAGTCATTTCTACTGAAAACGCATTCACTTTACTGTAATGGAAAATATCCCAGACCAATCAACACGCAGTACACCGGCAGGCGCTAAACCTAAAGTAATTTCGCTAACGTCTTTTGTTCCGGATGCTGTATTACCAACATTCACTCTACAGTTATTTCTTCCGACCTTATGGAGAAACGACTTTATGTCTATCGAATACTACGCATACAAAGGATGGAATCTATTATAGTCTATTCCCGGTTTCCTCACACTTTTTGAATAAAACCTTAGAAAAATTTCACCACGCATAACCTATTTAGTTGTTATCTGGATATCTTACGTGTGGCAATTGTTTTACATTTCTGTTTACACAAAGTATCTAATTTTACGTTTAATTTATCATTTACTTAAAATTTATATATATGTTACAATATTTCGTCTTAAATTATACGAATATAACTAGAGAGACAAATAGGTGTGTTTTTAATGGCGAGTAAGAAATCGGTTCATATGGAAGATGTATTTTAACTGACTGCTCACGAATCCGGTGTGCGGTCCCTTTGGTGAGTGACTGAAGAGCTTTGGGCGGCCCTTAACAGCGAAGACTAGAGAGCCGATGAGGATGAAGTGAGGCGAGTATGGAACAGTGCGGGAGGAAACGGGAGATCCCCCGAGAAAACCCGCCGACCAACGGCATCGTCCGGCACGATTGCCACATACGAAAATCCGGAGTGACCCGACTGGGGATTGAAACCCGGTTCGACTTGGTGGCTGGCGGGCAGGCTGACCGCACGGCCACAGCGGCCTCATCGTCCCTTGGGTGTTATTTTGTAGATTATTTGTACTTCGTTCGCACGAGGCGGGGGGATGGCCTGGAAGTAGAACTTCAGGAAGGACCCCAGAAAAGCAGGGCGTAACCTTGAAAGGGCAATTGTCCTTTGACGGAGTACCAAGGGCGGACCGCGACAGCATGCCACCTCGCCTTCCACCATCCTGACAGGGGATGTAATACCTACACCCTCGCCACCCTCGGCCTGAACACTAATTGACGCCCACCCTGTTCCCCTGGGAGATGAGACATCGCCAAGGCGGACCCCTGCACAACGTCTGTGTGCGCAGTATACCGACTCGCAGATTTCCCCCGAGGCGGACTGGCTAGTCCTGCCGACGATCCTGCCCGTGATTGCCGCTGCACACAAACAACGCCCCCACCTCCGGAGGCCCTACCTGCTCAAGCTGCTCTCACGCCACGCGAAGCATGTTCACACGAGAGCTTGCAAGCGAATTCCCATGCGAAAAAATCGGGTTTGGCTGTGTTGGGGACACGGCCGTTTGTTTTGCGTGAATAGGTCTACGTGGACGCGCTCGGACGCCTGGATGTTTATTTTACGTTCCCGACACCGCTTCACTCGATCGTATAGGGTTTTATGGGTATCACTGGATTGCTTTAAGATGCTCTTCCTACAGTATACAATTTCTGTAATTCAACTTGGCTTTTTGAAGAGTATAGGCCGAAATTGTGTTAAAGTTTTCTTAATTTTTTACATTAAACGCATAAAATTTCACCATAACCACGCTACACAAATGTTTTTACACAAGCAATCGATTGATCTTGAAGAGAGCTGTCGACTGAAACTCAAACCAGCGTCGTAGTTTAACCTAGTCAACAGTTATACTATGCGTAAATTATGAGACACGGCGAAACGAACTCAAAATTGCCCCCCCCCCCCCTTCTCCCCGCGATGCTTCGCAGTACTCACTCAACGTAACATATTCTTTGAACCTTTGGTAATCGAGTGGTACAATTAAATTTTGAATGTAGATGATAGTTTTGGAGCTGCAATGCCAAAATATATCCCCCGATTTTGTTATCATCGGAGTTTCTGGAGTGCCTCCCACTATGGTTGCAAATTTAAAGACGTACTCACGTTAAAAAATATCAAGTAAATTCCGTACTTATCCTGATCACGCGCAGTTCGGACAGAAACTATGCAGCAAAATTTGACCTTACAAAAGAATCGCTTACGACCTCGCTTATCAATTGAAAGATGCTTTATTAATTTAACATCTTCTGAAAACTTAGTTTTTCATTCAATTCGTAGATACTAATTAATGTGAAGGAGTTTCCTTTATCCCTTACAATACTAATCTTAACTCCGTGATCATAAAAATACAACTCATTCTTAACCGCAATACGTTTCACCAAATTTCTCTTTGGACAGACCAGATGTAGGGTTTACTTCTGTCCATTTGATTGGTGCACAGTCGGTCAGCCACGTAACCTACTTGTTCTATGCAACTTGCTTAAGTATATTTCACATATATTTTTACCTTCTGGCCTACTACGAGGAACCAATGCATTGCACGAGAAATTTTCGGACGAAATTTCGGACAAGGCATGTATCCTGCACAAGTTTTGCACGCATTCTCCGTCGTGTAAAACTGCTTGAGTGGTTGTGCACAATCGAAGAAATTATTTGTAAACTTGTCATAAAAGTGTACACGTACAGTGATACAGCGCGAATAGTAAAATATTTTCCCATACATGCGCGGTAATATTCCCTACAGTTGCTCGGGAAAGAGTCAAATGTGTAGGAGAGTTCCCGACTTTGTATAGTAGCGATACTAAATATTCCCATATTTTCAGCCTGACACGTAGTCATATTACTATACACTGTATAGGTTGAAAATTTCCGTTACATTTGAGGAAGTTTACCAGAATTTTTTTTACGGTGTAAGGTTAACTGCTACTCTCACTATAGTAGACAGAAGTTTGTAAGGCGATATTTTTATAGCTTGAAGATCTAGAAGTTTTACAAACTCAGTAACCTGTATTATAAACGAAATAGTTTTCTGTATATCCTTGTCTCAACTTTTTTGAAATCTTTGGATGACGCTCCAGCGAGTAGGCAGTTTTACCTCAAACAGGTAGCGCAGCTTTCATTATTTATATTATTGCAATGCTTATTATAAAATTTGTGTCCACCAGTGACTATCTAATAATCTACAGTATTCCTGCAAAAGTAACTAAATTAATCGTAAATGATTTTTAGCTTACTTTCCGAAGGAAAGGAGCGCTTATGAGATCACTTTCCTGTCTGTATGTATGTATGTATGTATGTATGTGTGTGCGTGTGTGTGTGTGTTTCTATGTGTGTGTCCAGTATCTCTGTAGAGTTAACATAATATATCCGGAAATCAAAATTAGTTTTATAATTCTTTTCGTCACACGAGTATTTTCTCTCGCATAGAACCACTTCTCTGAGATTGATAGTAGAAGCTAGTATTGGGAATAAAATTGGTGTATTAGTAATTTTCCTTAATGCATAATAACCTATGTTATGCTACGTAAATCTACTTATTCGGTTGTGATAATGTTCATGCTACTATAATAACAATAAATTATGCCTTGGGGAAGAGAGAATTTATGTAGTAAGTAGCCCTTACTAAAGGTCTCTATGTAAGAGTCACCCAAAAATCCTGTATTAAGTAAACATTTACATTAGTGAAGCATTATTTTTTTTCCTTAACATTTTAGCACATCTTTTACATTCCACTGCAAACGGTATAAGTCACTGGTGGATATGTACATATCGCTACAAACAATATACGCTTAAAATAAACCTTATTAAAATGCGATACATAAATAATTGAAATTATCGGAAAAGTAAATAAAATATAGTAAATGAAATATTGTATTATAATTGCATAGCGTGCTTTCGGCTTTCTTCTCAGATAACCTAAATCCTTCTTAGTGATCATGCTACGTCACACAATATGAATAATAGCCGAACAAAGCCACCACTGTTCTTTATTCGCATGTGTCAACAACAATTCACAATTAAATTAAATAATCACATAAAATCTCTTTCAGGATCCTTAAACATTTTCACAATCTTGGCGAGAAACTTTAAGTAACATTTCACATGTTATTCTAGAACACACGGAGAACGTTTTATCCATTTAACACACTTAACTCACTTACTGCAATGCATGCAATGAAATTCTACGGATATCGGGCACCAGTTATTAAACTTAACGTGTAATAAGGGGCAGCGCTCTCAAGTTTTACAAGACCATAAAATAAAACTGCAAGTTGAAAAGAAAAACTCAAATCAATAATTTATGATATCAAAACCGGGAAAACTTATGCTCGTACACATGTGTACGAACCCTTGAATTACCAAATAAATGCCAATTTAGCTCTTTTCGTAGCATTACTATTTATGCAGCCCTTGATGGTCTGCACCCTGTAGCATATATATATTTAATTATCCTTGACGACATTATTTAAACATTTTCTTGATAATAACAGCGAGTATATCCACCATTTTACTTTAATGTTCGCGCATATAACATGGTTTACTTTTACTCATCTAACGCCCTGTTAACAAACTGTTTGTTTCGTCCAGATTTAAAAAAAATACTAGCACTTTTCGCTGTTCCAGCCATTGCGCCAAAGTAGTTCAGCTGCCCTGCCGCCATCCACAATAGCCGCCGCGATCCAGTGCTTCAGAAATTTGAATGTTTGAAAACTTGTTTCACTCTGAGCTCAGGTCAGCCCTCCAAGGAACTACACAGATCTAGGATATATATTTTACCAACTTCATTCTATGACAAGACCTTTCTGAGGAGATCAGTATCCACAGCAGAAATGAAAAAAGTTTAGGTGAACTCGGTCGCCATGATGCTATACAGTCGGGTTCGATATCGTGCAGTGATTTTCACTTTTCACTACTAGTCGACAAATCGTAAAACTCTGTTGAATTTTTGTAGGGTTTTGGTTGAAATGACATTACAGTAAACAATTGTCACTTTATACGATTACTACGATTTCACACACCGAAACTATCTTAAGCATTTTATTTGCCTGTCTTTAAGGACGCCAGTATCGAAGACACAGCATCGCCGTTTTGTTGTACTATACCCAGCTCATCTGTGGTTTATCGTGCTAGAAATCGCAAGTATTTCGTTGCCAAAAGTTTTTTTTTTTTACATGTAATTGGTGGCGACAGGGTTCATGTGTTTAGTCATTCGAAAATAAGTGGATTTATTCGAAATTAAGTGGATTTTTTTTCTCAAAATTAACAGGATTTCACCCGTGTTTCTCTTATCTCTGCTGGAGAGGAGTGTCCAATAAAAGTCCAATATTTTAAATTTAAAAGAAAATTTCCATAAATAATTTAAAAATGCAACCTGAAAATTATAATTTTTCTCCAACTTACATGATAAATACTAAACTGTATGCGAAAATTTACTGAATATACTATAAGCGGCTTGATGCTTTTGTCATGGTCTGGCATTAAAAAAAAAAAGGACAATTTTTACGATGGCATGAAAGGGATATTTTTTTATATTCCCCAATTTTCTGAAAACAAAACTGGCCCGATTTTGGGATATTTACTTAAACGAGAGGTACTGAACAGGATAATTTTCAAAGGAGGAGTAAAATTCTAACGGTTTTTTGTGGATATTTTGTGAGCTCCAAGATAAAGAAATTTACTAGGCTCAGTTTTGGAGCTATCAAAGCATGTCTGAAAAATTATGTGATCATATTGCTAGCAGATGACTCTCTTAAGCCATTGCGTTCTATCTTATATTATTAACCGTTTGTTTAGGCCGTATATGAAACCGGTAGTTAAATTTTGCTACAGATTCACTACGAATACCCGAGTTGTATACGTGTATAAAACCTTTGATCTCGCGTTCCTGGACGGGCATGTGCTATTCGTTTGTAGCCAATGTGAAACAAGTTTTTAATGTGGAAACACATGATATGAGACAGGACACATACGTGTAACCCCTTCGAATACCGTGGCTTTCGTCGCATTACCCCCCCCGCGGAAATAATAGGTGCCCCCAATTTACTTCCCACTTATTTTATTGATGCGGCTGTGCAAATTGCATTTTAGTGATTGATCATTAATTCGCTTGTTAAAATTCACAAAAAAAAAAATCCATGCTTGTTATCTTTAATAATACTTCAATTAACCGTTTTAGAGTCAATGATTACTAACCCACGTGTGAAAATAAATAAAAGCACTTGCTTTATTTTACACTAGATGTGCCCGCGACTTCGTTCGCGTGGATTCTAGGATTTGTTTATATATTTTTAAAATAGAAATAGAAAATTGAAATAGGGCGTGAATATTTTCCATCGAAATTTATGCATAATAATTTCTATAATATAAAAAATAAATTCTAAAATTTTAAATATTAATCAAATAGAATTTACAAATGTCTTTTTATATTTAGATGGAAAATAATGCTCGTAAATAATCTAATGTAAATTAAAGTATATAAATAAATATATATATACAAAATAATAAACTATAGTTTATTTGTTTTAAATAGTCTCAAATTTTCTATTTATTACTGTCCAACTTACAATTATTTATAAACAAATTATCTAAAATATTATCAAATAAATTATAATTTTTTAAAAATGTTTTTAATAGCTTCGTACGAAATTTTAATTTAAATATAAATTATATCAAAGCCTCTTTATAAACTATATTTTGCGTTCTGTTACTTTCAGCTAAAATTACAACGTTTGTAGATTAACTAACACGTGAGCAAGCTACGTATAGCTGCCCGTACGTTAAAACAACTCCGGCTCAGGTCGACGACAGCTCTCCCTAAAGTTTGACCTTGTGATTTATTTATTGTCATTGTGAAACATTTACTGTTGGGGAACTGAAGCCTTTCAAATTGGAAAGGAAAGTTACGTGGGATTGTATGTATCCGTGGTATAAACACTGTGACCTCTTCACTATAGCCGGTTTAAAATTTAGCTTCGATAATGTTTTCATTTTTATTTTTATTTTTTGTACTGCAGCTACCCTTACCTAGCTGTTCCCGCGACTTCGTTCGTGTGGACTTTAGGATTTGTTTACATGTTCATAAAATAGAAATAAAAAAATTGAATTAAGGCGTGAATAGTTTCAATCGAAATTTATCTATACTACTAAATAAAATAGAAGTGCCTGTCTGTGATATTCGAATTTTTCACTTTTAATTATTTTTTCATGCATTATAATTGATAACTAAGTCATATCTAATGTTAATTTTTTTCGTGTCTGTCTGTCTGTCTTTCTGTCTGTCTGTTTGTCCGAACGGATTTAACTCAAAAACTACAGAACGTATTAACATCAAATTCACACAGTATATAGATAATAACACAATGACTAACATAGTCTTTGTTTCATCGTGATATCTCAAATGGTTCCGGAAAAAATACTGAACAGGTGTATAAATAGGTAGTGGATTAAGATTTTCTTAGGAATATTTCATAAAAAAAAAGCATTGTTAAAAAAAAAATCGTCGTTTCTCCTTTCTTTTTTGTCCATGGACTGTAAATCTTTCCTTCCAAAAAGCCGTAGTGGCGCAGTGGCTAGAGCACCCAACAGTGGGGCCGCAGTAGTTCAGTGGGTAAAGCACCAAATAAGGGGGCCGCAGTAGCTCAGTGGCTAGAGAACCCAATATTGGGGCCGCAGCTGGTCAGGGCTAGAGCACCAAATACTGGGGCCGCGGTAGCTCAGTGTTTAGATAACCCAATAAAAAAATTGTCTAGATCAATTCAAAGTCCTAAATATCATGCTAACATAAAATATGTGCGAAGCGATGGCAGGGTGTAATTTAATAACTTCATTAAACTTTAAAGAAAAATTTATTAGTATTTTAAACATGAAAACGTAAAGAAACTATGATGGGTTTAATTTTAATAACTTTAAAAAAAAATCATGCGAACGAAGTCGCACGGGTCAGGTAGTGCATATATAATTTTTATGATCAAAATAAATAATAATAATTTTAAAATTTTAAATATTAATCAAATATAATTTCAAATGTATTTTTATGTTTATATGGGAATTAATGCAGTGCCTGCGACTTCGTTCGCATGGATTTTAGGATTTGTTACATATTTAAAAAATAGAAATTTCGCTTCGCTTAGGTTTTATGACGTTATTAAAATACAGATCACCATCGCTTCGCTCAGGTTTTATACCCAAAACAAAATTTCGCTTCGTTCAGGTTTTATGGAATTATTAAAATACAGCCCGCCATCCCTTCGCCTAGGTTTTTCGGAGCTATTGAAATACATACCTATATAATTGGTTTGAAATATCATTACTGTAATATCGGGAATAGTTTTATCGTCGCGTAAGTGTTGGTATATTGGTCATATGTTATTTTACTATGGTTTTCCAAAAACTTATGTAGGCCTATGTTTTTATATGATGCGTATTATGTCAATGGCCATTAAAAAAAGTTATTGTTCAAAAATGTTTTTGACAGCAAATCTTTCGCAAAAAAAAAAAATGGAACATAAAGAAAATATTATGAAAAAATAAATTTTCTTCATAACCATTTCAGAAGTCGAGACGAAATAAAGAGCAGATTTTAAATAGAAATAAACTCAATGATCTTTGAAACTTTTATCAAAATCGATTCAGCCGTTTCGGAGCGTATTCTGGACAAACATTCAAACAGACAAAAAAATTTTAAAACTGTAATCAATGCTTTAACATCGTTTAAATCGCATATTGAGCTTAGCTGTTGGTATCAATTTTGAAATAAGACTGCCACTTCAATTTTATTTATCATTATAGATGACTCCAGAGTTTTCGGGGCAATACGGATGCGAATTTTGCAGGCGGAGAAAATTCACAAACTCATAATCATTAAGCGGCTGCGATGGTTGAGCGGTTAGCCTGCTCGCCTCCCACCAAGGCGAACCGGGTTCCCGGCGAGGTCACCCCCGGATTTTCGCAAGTAGGAGTCGTGCCGGGCGATGCCGCTGGTCGGCGCGTTTTCTCGGGGATCTCCCGTTTCCCTCGCCGTTGCATTCCGGCGGTGCTCATTCTCACCTCATTTCACCCTCATCGGCTCTTAAGACCGAGCCGCCCAAATCTGCCAACTTAACTTGTAATATTTAGGTTGCAGAAAACAAGGGAGAACAATTTCTTATGGCCAAGCAGGTATGTAGATAGGTACGTAGGACTTAATGCCCGGATGCACCAACATCTTCCCCGATCCGATATCGAATGATCCTAGTTCCGAGCCAGGATCCAGTTTGATCTTGGTTCCAATGTAAAAGTGTTGCACCAACGAAATTTTACGATTCTGGATCTCCGATTCGTCGATCTTGGTTCCAAAGTGAGGGATCGAGACTAAGTATGATACAAATTTTGCTATTGTTACGTAATATATGGCGCCATGGCAGTAGGCGTATTTTTCACTATAGATAGAACTAGACGTGCAATGTTTTATCTATTTTAGAATAATTATTGTTGTACTAATTTTACTGAATAATATTCAATTGCGTATAATGTTGTTTTAATATTGTTAAACTACATTTGTCGACGATGGCTGCTGATCTCGGGATTTCGGATCGAGATTTCGAACCGCCAATTTCGGCGGTTCGAAATGAACTTCATCTCGATCTCCAGTTCAGCTCTGAACTCGGATGGTGCAGCAGTTTCCTGTGTCGATCTTAGATCCGATATCGGATCGAGTTTCGAATCACGATGGTGCAACCGGGCATCAGCGTGTCGTCGAAAGCGAGGTAATTGGAGACGGAGTAAGCTTCTAATAGAAACAGGGATAAGGGATGAATGTTATATATCCCAAGGAATTATAACCACCCCAGAAATCGCCTGGGGTGATTTCCGGAAACCACGGAAATCTAAAATTACGATGGACTGACAGGGACTCGAACCCAGGACCTCCTGAATCAAGTCCAGTGGTTTACATTTTTTTTTTTTTTCAAATTTTATTTTAATTGTATTTTCATTTCGGTGAGGGGATGTTACTATATCACCCCCCCCCCCCCAACCAATGCAACACCCCGCTCGGTCAATTTCCAATAGAGATGGCCTGCATCTTCATGGAAGTCTCCCTGTGAAATATACCAATTTCGAAAAATTTCAAAACAATTGCTAATGGAATTATATTTGGAAGGTATTTGTCATTTTTAGGTCCTAAAATAACACGCCAGATAAATATTACAAAGTATTAGGAAGAAAATATGATTTTCTTATAAGCTCCTTAGTGTTGGCTCGCCTCATTTCTTCTCCCGCATATCGAACGGAATTAGTTATTAGCAAGTTCCAAAATGAAAACTAAAAATTTTAACCAAGATTTTCAATGAAATTTAGTTTTTCTTAGAAAAATTCCAGCTTCTTCTGAAAATTGTCACACTTTGAGGAATTTTTGAACGGAATATAATCATAACATGGATCTTTAGTAACGTATTCGCCCATGGTTTACGGGAAGACATATAATAGAAAGGTATTATACTGGAATAGTAAAAAGTGATTCAAATCAAAGCGTTTAAGTATTGCGCTTAGAACTAATTAACAAGCAGTTAAATCGAGTAATTACTTTCACACATAAAATGTAAATAGTTAACTATTACTGGATATTTTTTTGAGGTAGCTATTTTTATTTGTGCAAATATTTTTGTTACCTCAACAATTTTCATGTTTCCAGCCTAGTTGATAAGAGAAAATTCATCACTTTTTATCTTAAGATATGTAGACGTCGGAACAAAAATTGATAAAGTCTATCACTCACTATTCTAAGAGCAATGTTCTGGAGAGTTTTCTTTATTAAAATATGTCAAGCCTGATCTTTTATTTTACGATAGCTCATTCGTAACTAAATATTCTTTCTTGCTGATTACTTTGAAAGACATTATATTTATAAGAGTACGGAGGAAAATATCTGTGCGGGTAAGAGCTCATGAAGTTGAATTTGTGTTAAGTTCGCGTGATAAAGAACCACATTTAGTGCAAGTTTGGAAAATATTTAACATTATCTAAATTATTCGTTACTTAGTTCAAACATTTTCAAGCTAATTTTCATAACACGTCTTGCCATTATGGGCGCATTGGATAAATATTTCATTAAAGTTTCCTCGCTGAAAAGGAATTTGAACTGTAAAAAAAAATATTGTATGATGTTTTTAAGTTAATGTAATATTGTTTAGTTTTAAATTTTGAAGTCATGCGTCGTGGACATTTGTCACATACATGCGCAGATAAATACTAGGGCAATTAATTTTGTGTGATGCAGCTTGTGTTATTGCATACGTCTAACTGATAATAATGTTACGTGCAAAATTTATATTTTAAGACAGCAAAAATTTTCGGTCAATGTTTATTTTTCAGGCAAACTTGGCTCAGACTACGATGGAAACCAGGGTCCTAATGGAATTCTGGACATGTCAGATCCTCAGCAGATTGCAAAGCACAAAGGTAAACATTAAAATGTTATTTACTTCCATAGCTGAAGATAAGAGCCTCTTCGCTGGAAAAGCGGAAAAGTTTAATAGCTTTCACTTTATATTCATAAAATCAGATATTATCATACTGATTAGGGCTATTCTCTATTTGAGTAGAAACTAGTTTAAACGAGCAGAAAATGCGTGACCTAAAAATTGTCTTATGGGAAACCGAGTAAACTAACTGGTTCTGATATACAAACCTCTTATGGGAAACCGAGTAAACTAACTGGTTCTGATATACAAACCTCTTATGGGAAACCGAGTAAACTAACTGGTTCAGATATACAAACCTCTTAAGCGTTGACTGGGTTAAACGAGCAGAAAAGCGTGACCTAAAAATTGTCTTATGGGAAACCGAGTAAACTAACTGGTTCTGATATACAAACCTCTTATGGGAAACCGAGTAAACTAACTGGTTCTGATATGCAAACCTCTTATACGTTGACTGGGTTAAACGCGGGCGTCCTAGGTGTAGGCTATTCACGGTAAAGTGAGCACTTTAGAAAGCCATCTCATTTAGTATAATAGGCAATAAATATATTTTTTCTTTTAGCCTTAGATGTTAACTTCCAAGCGCGGTGGAATATAGTCTCTGCATTTATCACTTACGTGGCTATATTTGCTTGAAAAGGTTGTTAAAACATAAGAAGTGGCTGAAATAAAAATGTAAATAGGGCCTCGAAAGTGCTCACTTTACCGTGAACAGACTATAATATTAGGACAACGGCCTGCTCTTGGTGAGATCGAAACACCTTTTCAAGGTCATGTCGCCCACCTCGGAACTTCAAAAATTCGTAACGTTGTAATGCAAATGATTACCCAGTAGGTTAAGAAGCAGTGAATATTAAGACATAAGTATTACGGGTAACACCACATTCAGTAATTCAATTATAGTCATAAACTGTGCTTACCTAAATCTCGTCTGGAGTGTAAGTGTAACTTCAAATTTGAACTACATGATACTAGGGAACCAATGCATGTCACACAGCAGCAATCCAGTTTTCCAGTTCGTGCCGTCGATCGGTAAAGTATTTGAATGCAAAGAAATGAGGTTCAATTCACTTCACTTCGCTTCTGTTCCAGTGATTTTCCGTGCCTTAACTGTGGAGCTAAACGTCAGAGTGGTCATTGTTACCGGAAGAGTCAATGATAAACGTTCATAATAAAGTCATTCTTGAATAATCTAGTGAAAAACTGTTTAAAATACGTAAGTAAACGTGTATATACTTGTATGTCTTTAAGGGTGCAAAATCAATATGGTCCATATAAGATATTTCCCACAAAACCTTGCGAAAGTGTGTGTGGTGTGTGTGTGTGTGTGTGTGTGTGTGTGTGTGTGTGTGTGTATATATATATATAAGATGAGTGTTTCATTTTAATGGAAATATTTTTTTGTGGTTCCTCTAATATGCATTAAATTTCGTGACGTCATGAAATAATTGGGTTTCTATCGGTGCATCATGAATAAGAAAATTTAATTCAACTAACCACTTACTTTATTTTATGAGCCTTTACACCAACGTTTTCAACAAACGAATCAATTTTTTTTATATATATTTTTTTAATAATATGAAATGTCTCTTAGTAAGGTAACTTTGTTATACACGAGACGGTACATAATTATTCGTCAGCGAAACCAAGCACGAATTCCTAGAATTTCCTGGAACCTAGTACAAAAGCACAAGGTGAATTATTTCGTCAGCTTCCACATATTGGTTAAAAATTCTCATTTGAAAAAAAAAAAAAAAAGCATCACACAGTAAAATTTAGTACAACCAGTGGCCTCACCGATTACATTTATATAGTTTAATGGCCGCAACTGACTACTAAGAGGTTTCAGTTGTTTGATTATAATAAATAATAACTAATTGATAAGAACCAAAACGAAATAAATGAATAAAATAAAAAAAAAGTTGAGTTAACAAAATAAATACTTGCGCATTACAAATGTGAACTATTTTTATATTTTATATTTAAATATGTTCCCGAAAATGTGATTCTTTAGTATCATCATATAAAGTCTTAAATTGAAAAGTCGTTGGTAACAAAGGCAAAGCAGATATTGTGTTATGATTTTGATTTGCTTTTTGTTAGTAGGAGTCGCACATCGTAACCGTTTTTAGGCTAAACCCAGATAGTTATAGGATGAAAGAGGACATGTTTTTGAAAGGTTGGATCTTTTGGCGCTTCGGGGCTGCTTTCTTCCTCTTTGGAAGGGTTCTTGGCTACTTAACAAAGATCTCTGCTCTGTAATCTACTCAGACTGGTTTAGAGAGAGATTTTCGAGCAGGGCGTCTGGATGCTTCTAAATCTGAATCCGTGAGAATATCACTGTTTCAAACAGTGAAGCATATCTGACTGATTCAACAGTCACTTCAGTGAGTTTAACTGATTAACAAGTCAAAGATGCCAGATTTCCTTCACTTATTGAACCAGTGACATTTTCCACTGGTTAATCAGTCATTTGTTTTACTATTTACTCAGTCGTTTATTTTTGACCGATGGATCAGTTAAACACCGTGCAAAAATGGCCGTCAAACAACGTTTAAAAATGTGCTGTTAATCAACGTGTACCAAGTGAAATAACAACTTATAAACTGATTAAACTAATACAAAATACTTTCTAAAATGTGCTTTCGCCATTTCATGATGCAACAGAACCACACAGCCTTTTATTCCGTTTTTACGTCTTTCATTTCGTTTTCATGTAATCGTCACATCGCTCTGTTTGAAGATTTACCCTGCATATAATGTAATAAGGAGAAGGCACTCATAAATACTTTTCGTTTCAACAATCCTAACAGAACCAATCAACCCAAAAACGTAAAGTAAGAGCACAATTTAAATTTCCACGACTTCGCTGCGAAACTATAAGGCATATATCTTCCTCTTATTATTACAACTTGGGGTGATGGTGAGATAATGTCGCAAGGTTTGGCAGTTTAATCTCGGCCACCACAGAAAACATTTTCACTTTTTTTTCAATTACGGCAAATTGCGCAATATAAATAGTAAACTATCGTAAATATGTTTATTTCACGTAATGATTTGCACAGTGTGCATTCAATAAGAACATATTTAATTCACCAATGAAGTTGGCCCGTCACTTATACAATCGGTAAAATAATTTCACGTCACTAATTGAATCAGTGAAATTTTTTCTACCGAAGCAATCAGTGATTTTTCTTTGATTCTACGTGGAGATATTTTCACTGATTCGTGTAGGTGAATTTCACCGTGGGAATCCACTGAACCGAAGTTAGGGTGTGGTACATGTCCGTCTTCCCCCTCCCCCCCCCCCGCGCGGGTCGTTAACCTCATGTGTTCCCGTGTGTTCGTAGATATGAAGCTGCGAGGACGATCGAGGGAATCCATGGATTTGCTGGATGCGTCGGCGACTGCGAGGCGCCGCGCCTCCGCGCCGGCTGCACTCGTCGTGGCGGCAAGCTGCTGCCTCCGCTTCCTGCTGCCAGCGAATTCTTAGTCGTGTTGAAAAATGTGTATAATTTCTCCCCCCCCCCCCCCCCAATTCCTTTTCCGAAACTTCATTGTGGACGGTTATGAGAAGGGTGC
The DNA here is from genome assembly GCA_029891345.1 of Dryococelus australis. NCBI lineage: Eukaryota > Metazoa > Arthropoda > Insecta > Phasmatodea > Phasmatidae > Dryococelus > Dryococelus australis. Next base: position 23,433,492 of record CM057007.1, on the reverse strand, counting down.
GCGCTTCCCCGAAAGCGACCTGTGACCGGCGTCTGTGCTTCATTCTCCCGTGTAGAGATAGAGAGTGAGAGAGGGAGAGACGTTTGCTCTGTCCGCAAACTGACAGGCTCGCTGTCTTCAAAAATACATATCTGTACTTCATAGGTTCTGCCCGCGTGGACGCTTGATTTTTTTTTTTTTCCCCCTCCCCCCGCAAGCGCGGCGACGGGTGTACTTTTCGTTCGACTCTCCGGAGTGTGCACACTTTTTTACTCAAGACAATGAAAGTGAGAAAACGATAGATTGTGCGCGGAACAATGACACAGTAGAAAACTATTAGTGCTTTACAATGAAATTTGTATTACGGGAGGGAGATTCGTGGGGACATTGGAGTAATTTAAGTTTGAAGACTGAACTCATGTATTTGAAAGAATTGTACTAAATTATGGTGTTTTACTGTCTTATAACTGTCATGATTTCGTTTGTAATATAAGCGAAATTCTGCTTCCGAAAATTATGAATGGATTTATATAAATACTTTTTTCTGCAGTTTGTGTTCCATCAATAAGAGAATACATAAAATATATATAAAATGTTTAGTTACCTTAATGTGACTCTCATGCCACATTTAATTCAAAATATGCTTTGATGTTTTCCTTCTGTTACTTATTATTTGAAGCATGGATTATTAATTTTTATAATAATGTTATTTGTGTTTCAGTTTTAATGAACATTCACTGGTCCTACGTTGACCCGAACAGTTAAATACTTTATAACAACATTTGCAATATACCCAGGTAATCTATTCGATACGAAAATCTAGAGGCTCATGTGTAGTTTATGCATTTCAATGTGCGATAAAAGCATATATCAAATATCGATGTGAGAAAAAACCTTTTATTAATTTTTTCAAGTTATATTAATCACGTTGACAGCCATCATGCACAAAATAAGCGAGTGTTAAACCAACCAGTCAAACAATATTAGCAAAGATGCATGGACTAAATTATAACTTAAATATATTAACGAAATTTATATGCAAAAAAAAATTTAATGCATATTTCAAATTCCGTTAGTATTAATTTATCTACATTAAAACACTCGTGATATATTGCAACTTATAAAACAACCTTTGAAAATATTTTTTTTTCTTCAATATAAATATTTTAACTGATTTCCTTTAAACAGCGAATATTAGAAGGAAGATATTGCATCAAATAACCAAGTGTGTATTAGCGATAACTGCCTTGTAGTTATAGACTGTTCACAGTAAAGTGAGCATGTTTTAAGGCCCACCCAACAGTCATTAACCACTAACAAATACATCTTATTGCATCTTCAGGCATTAAGTTTTGAGGGTGGGGAAATGTATACACTGTGTTTATCAGTCACATTACAATGTTTATATTAAAAAGCAGCAGTAAGATGGAAATTAGACTAAAGGAAAAATTTATAAGGGCCTTAAAAAGCTCACTTTACCGTGAACAGCCTATAGCAATATTTCCGAATTCCATTGACTTGTTCTTTCCGAGACTAAATTAAAAGCTACTGTCAGTAGCCAAACGTGGTAAAAATGTTCATTAAAGGTTGTTCACGATAAAGTGAGCACTTTTGAAATTAACCTTAGAAAAATGTCGCTGCCCCTACCTCCATATATTTTTAAGGGCGCAGTGAGTGCCATGCGCCCGGTAAAGTTGGTTACTATGGATGGAAATTAATTCCATATGTTAACATCGAATAAAAAATTTTAGGTAAATATTTCTGATAATTTTAATTATATCTTGCGCTTTATGTTTTATCATCGCCTCAGTGTGTAAAAATTAGCAGATTTATAAAACGTTTTCTTTTCTAATAATTTCACATTTTCACTTGACCGACGCATGAATAAAGTGATGAGGCTCATTACAATGTTAATTTTACATGAGGCGAAATAATACGCAACGTGGATAAAAGTATATCTTAAGTAGAGTACTAAAAAGTGCTCATTTTATCCTAAACAGCATATACATACACTATTGACCAAAAAGTAATTGGGCACCTGTCCAAAATGTTTACTCGGTGGTTGTCACCCCGTTATAATCTCGTAGGGCCATCTCTCGTGGCTATAACAGCAACCACCCTGTCTGGCATGCTCTCTACGAGTGTTTGCAGGACATCCACGGGGATTCGTCGCCATTCCTCTTGCAAACATTCCATGAGTTGAGCAATGGATTTTGGCCGCACCCGGCGATCCAATTCGTCCCAAAGATGTTCTATAGTGTTGAGGTCAGGGCTCTGGGCGGGCCAGCCCAACCGGCGAACATTATTGTCGGCGTACCACTGCACAAAAGCCCTTGAAACATGGCACCTCGCATTGTCATCCTGGAAGTAACACGGGTCCATTCCGTAAAAAACACTACAATTGGGAGCATTTCATTATCCAGAATGTCACAATAGGCCTGTGTGTTCATATTACCATGGACAAACACCAGCGGCCCTACGCCGAAGGCCGTGAAACAGCCCCACACCATCACTCCACCACCACCGTATTCCCTAGTTGGCACTATACACTCCGACATAAGCCGTTCCCCGGGTAGACGCCACACCCATACATGTCCATCGGACCGGAATAATGTAAACCTCAACTCATCACTCCACAGAACCGATTTACACTGCTCCAGTGTCCAGTAGCGACGGTCCAAACACCACCTGAGTCGCCGAGCTTTATTACTTGTCGTTATATGGGGCTTATGTGCAGCAGCTCTTCCGAAATATCAAAGTCGGTGGGCATCTGTACGCAACGTTCCAATGGAAACCGATACTCCTGTTGCTGCATGAAACTCCTGTCGGATGGTAGCCATGGGTTGTGCCCTATTTTTGACAATTTCACGTTTCAGTGTTCTGCGATATCTGTCGGTCAAGATTGGAGGTCGCCCAGAACGTGCAACATTGGCACAATGCCCATCGACCTTCCACTTACGCAGGACGAATGCGACCGTTGATTTGGGCCTGTTTACCTTCCGTGCAATCGCCCGGCTAGACAGCCCACTGAGATGGCAGCCCACAATCACGCCCTTATCGAAGTCCGATAACACTGTAACTCGTGTCATCTCCTTGTCAACAGGTTCTACACCGGCCTGCAGCGTCTAGCGGCCACACAAGTCAACTGACGTACTGAATTACCTGTCTTCACGGGTGCCCAATTACTTTTTGGTCGATAGTGCAGGAAATTAACGGTTTTTAATCATATGTGTTTATATCTGCATTGCTTTAACAACGGGTATCATATTGTTTTATTAAAAAGTTATACTTTACTCCCGTTTCAGTGAAAAATTTTTATATTTTCTGTATCACATTCTCGATATTTGAATGGCATGTAGCAAATATTTTCAGTAAAATAAGTTACAAATTTTTTCTTGTATTAATTTTGCCATTTTTAATGGACCAAAAAATCCTCAGTGTGTGATGAGAAAATATTTGCTTCTTAAAAGGCATGTGTAATAAATTTAATACAATTTTAGTAGTCATAAAAATATTTGTTTGTCGGCTGACATACGATGATAGATTTGCCCTGGTAGTTGTGCTTTTGATATATAAGTATTTTTTCAATCCGATACCAAGTAGTTAAATTTTGTGTAATATTATATCTATGTGGAAATATATGTTGTAGTATAATTGTACAAAAAATCTTATGTTGGTATGTTAAATTTCACATCAACTCTTTTATTCAAAAAATCATTTCTATGTGAGTAATAACAAAACCCAGTCATAGGTTATTATTCCTGTAAGCATAACAATGTGTATAAAGTTATATGAGAAACTGAAATAAAATATTTATCTACAGTAAATGCAGTGGCATATATACATATGTAAGGAGACAATACCCTCTTAGTTGACAGACACGTGACTGTTTGTTTTAGGTATTGCATTCAATAATTCTGATGAGAGTTTAACGTAAATCTATTATCTTTAGATTGCTTGATGTGTGCAAAAACTTAATACAGTTATATATGCTTATTTGAGATGAAATATCTTAAGATGTTCTCTAATGTATTCTGACATAATTGGATAAATTTGACGTGTCAAAGTAACAAGAACAGTTATGGTTTTATTTTTCGGAACGCATTAGAATGATACTTTTTACACTGTACTGATATTTATCAAAATGTATTTACGGAAAGCAATATTTTTCAAGGAAATGAGCTTGGAGTTGCTGCTAGCTACGATGTAATTAATGATAAATAGAACATATTTCAGAACTAGAAACTGCTTTTTCCTTATACCTTTCCAGTAAGGATGCCTTTGAATTATTCCATACACTTTTCCTGAAAGATACACGATTATAGTGAAATTAAAGTATCAGATATATATATATATCATATATCCTAAAATAACCTAATTATATAAACGTACAAATACATAGCCCATACGCAATGAACTAGAAACCAAAATAAGATCTATAGGATTTTAGTTTTTCTTAACATATTGAATAACGCGTAAATTACTCTTATTAATAAACAACATGTGCCGAGAACCCACTTAAGTTTTCTGAGAGCTATGACTTAGCAACCCGAGTAGATCTGACTTACACTCTCTTTGCTACGGATATTCCTACTATTTCGAAATGATTTATAAACATCCACGAAAAACGTAACTCCTAGGACAGTGGGGATTTAAAAATAATTTCAAAACATTCTCCTTGTAGATAATATTAAAGAAACGCATAGAAAAACATTCGACCAAACCAAGCATTTTCTTTTACATGAGTAAAGTTTTTAGAAAATGCGCACCCAGTATAAAAACGTCGAAGATGACGTGACCTAAAGTGCGAAATCGAAATACGTAAACTCATCATCAAAAAAAAAATAGTTGCATCCATATCGAACCAACTTACATGGATAGAACGTGCCTGGTAAGTTTGACAATGTGATTCATGTACATGATTCACATTTCACGTTCGGCTGCGCAAGTGACGTCGGCAAGGACCGGCCTTAGGCCGATATATAACACACATAAAATCTGCAGCCGTACTAGGTTCTTCTATAAGTCCTGGTGCACGAGCCGGTATACCAGCCGCTATGCGAGCCGCCGTGGAATGCTCGTATTACACGACAGCAGTCCGCGTGCTAGCATCTGGCACCCTCGGATGGGTACGCAGTGTGTGGTTTGTAGTAAATATGAACCTTATTCGTAGAACTGCTACCAGTTAGTAACTTGCGTAGGCCTATGGAAAAACTAGCTGGCGCATCTTAACATGGCTATATCAGCGTTCGCCTTTTAAATAAATAGATTGCTTACAAATATAGTTACATTCATTTTCTTGAAATTCACGTTAAGTCGCTATGAGTACGAGTGTGTAATTTTTAATTTTGACGAAAAGTACTGACCGATTGCAAACTATAGTTTTTTTTCTTTACGTACCGTGATATTATCCGCATGTAAAGTTTTATGATAAAACATTTGTGTCCGGCGGAGAGTTGAACTTCTTCTACAGCCTTTTCCATCCAGAAATTAAGAGTCCTTCCCTCTCTTTTCCGGTCTTTCAGGCGATCTTTTTCCCCTCCACTGGTAAATTATCTCTTGCCAATCTCTACCCAATCCCCTATTGTTTGGATATTCGACTGTCTTCTAATCTCTTCACTTCTGATCGTGTCTCTCCTGGATTTGTGTACAATTTTCCTTAAGATATCAATTTCAGTTGCCTCTAATATTCGTTTGGTTTTTGAGGTATCTGTCCTTGGCTCATCAGCGTAAGTCGACATTGGGAGTGATACTGCTTTATAGAGTCTCGTTCTGCAGTGATCCCCAACTTGTTATCTCAACACATAAGTATTATATTGCCGTCACCTGTTCAATCATTTTTCTCTCTAGTTCTAACTTACATCTTAAGAGGAATTTACTTATAGTAACTGATTTGGTTTTTGTTAAAGATATTTTCATATTGTACTTTTGGTAACCAAGATAGAATCTATATAATAATCTTTGCAAGTCATCTTCGGAATCTGCCATCAAAACAGAATCACCACTGTAAAATACAATATTAAGATCTTTATCTCCCATTCTGTATACATGTTTAATTCTAATGTCTTTTATAATTTAATTAAGTATTAAATTAAATAACAGTGGACATAAGGAATCACCTTGATGGACTCCTCTTTTTATTGTTATTTTCTTCGATAGTTTTCCATTCACTTTTATTCTGTTAAAATTACTATTAAAAATGTCGCTAATAAGTAAAATCAATCAATTTGGTATATTATTCTCTTCTAAAATATGTAAAATATCTTTAAGATCCAGCCTATCAAAAGCTTTTTCGAGGTCGTTAAATCATAGGTTTATTGTATTCAATAACTCTTTCTATTACCTGTCTAATAAAAAAAATAGCACCTGTGCAAGATCTGCCAAGCCGAAATCCTTGCTGTTCATCTCGAGACAAATTATTTGAGATAACTTGTTAGATTAATTGTGTTGTAATTTTCAATACGATATGAAGTAAATTTATTGGTCTACAATTTTCTGGTTTGTGTTTTTCTCCCGTCTTAAAACACTGGAATCATGATACTAGTTTTCCAGTCATCTGGGACTTTAGATATTTTAAAATATTCCTTTAATTAGTTTTGCTATTTCTAATACAAGTTTTTCTCCGCCATATATTATCATTTCCTTGGTTATACCGTCCTCGCCTCGAGATTTCCTATTCTCAAGTTTCTTAATAATACTTCAAATTTCTTCTTCAGTGACCTCTAATATTATTTTAGGAGCATTACTGTCAATCTTATAAACATAATCATTGTGTTATAGAGACCTGAAGTATTGGACCAATTTACTTTCTTCGATTTTATTTGATGTTATAAAATCTTTTACTTCCATTCGTTGATTCCTTATTGTTCTCCATATTTGAACTCACGTCTAATACTTACAGGCTAATAGCGGACGCCGCGACTTAACCACTGTACTACCAGTTCACACACGAGATCATGTGTTTATATACTGTAAATCCCATGAAGGGTTAATATTAATTTTTTCATAGAGTAGGTAATGTTTTAAGTATTCAGAACAGTATTGAACAGTAATTAAAAGTCGCGTCATAGCCAATATTAACAGTCGTCAACGTATTTTTAATCTATTTGAAATAGTTTCAACCTCACGGATGTAAATTCAAGACTGGGGCGTCCTTTTCGGTTTCTTCATAATCTCATTTCAAGCAGGAGCCACGGGGAGCGCCCAAAGCTCTAAAACTGCGGTGTGATTGGCCAGGTACGAGAGCCGGTATGGAACCTGCCACGAAAAATAGCACGTGTCCAATTACCAAACCTGGTACGAAATCTGCCAGTACAAGGCCGGAAATGCCATGACTGCTGCCACACTAGCCCGTATACCAGCCGCTATGGCGGACCCTGCACAAGGTTTTTACGGAATCTGGTATCGTGTTATATCGCCTTTTTCATTGTAGCAGCTGGGCTTTATACAGAAGATCATACGCGCGCGTGTGCTTTACATTCTGACTCGCAGCGATTCCGTGCTAAAGTAGACTAAATGTTATTTCGAAAAGTAGAATATTTGTTATTATAAACTATAAAATATAAATCTTTGCTATTTGTATTTTAAATGCGAAAAATTAAAACAGCACTTGTAACATCGTATCTGTCAATTTTCTTTATAAAAAAAATTCGCAGTTGTCTGAATTCTGATCACTGATGATAATTGGTAATATATAGGTAGCCACATAAAGAGTCTTATGTTATGATAACAGTATTAATGTTACCACAACAGTAATTGTTTTTTATCTGTGAGCCGTCAGTGAGTAATGTTGCTGTTTATGTAGTGTGAGGTTCAGTTATTAATGTTAATGTAATATTAAGTACTTTCGTAAAAATATTACCTCGTCACTTTTATTTCAATATTAAGGTGGTGTCTATGTTTCAGCAAAATAATTGTTTTTAACATTTGTGTTAAAAATAGTGTGGCATTTTCTTTGGTTAAAAAAAAAAAATCCTTAGGATGAAAAATACATTAAGTGTAATTATTTCGCCACAAAAAGCTATATGACCAACAAATATAACGGCATGCAGTCAATAGAAGGAGATACGCTCTTTTCGATTGTGGTGGGCGGAGTGCTACCAACCTCACCTGTCAACAACTCATGTCGGATTTGCCAACATGAGCCACCTTGATTTTGTTGACATCAGCTGCTCTTTCCTTATGCAGACCTCAAGGCTTCCTCAAACTACGACCGTTTCGCCTGCAAAATCCGAGGTACCAATCTTTCCCGCGATTTTGTTCTATTTGCAAGAATTTGGTATTTGCAAGAATGTGACATTTCAAGGTGTAAGTATATTATGCTAGACGATGTTATTTATGAGTCATGCCGAATAGACTTTCTGAAAGTTCAACACTATTAGTGTCGATTCCGTTTGCGAAAACTGTAATATGGTCTGAAGATGCTCGCTTACTTGGTGCAGGTGCTATACCTTGCAAAGCCATGAAGCTCATTACCTGAACTTTCGCATACAAGGTTGTTTATGGTAATTTAAATACTTTACTTGCCCCTAGTAAGGCCTGTCTACAATAGCGCTTATCCCAACTTGTGCCTTAGGAAAAGGATGCGCTGATTGGTCCACGTGACCCTCTGACGTCTTGGCGCCGTCGCAAGCTGCCGTGTGACAAGTCAACCTGGGTACCATGTTGAAGCATTCGGAAAACTGCACTTTCGTCCGAAGTTATTTCCTAATTTAATAGAAAAAGAAGAAGACCTTCAAATACTTTCGTGCGCATTCGTGGAATATTTACGTTATTAATGTAAACAATGGGTGTGCAAGGTGGGCTTTCTCGAAACAAATATGATGAAATGGTTATAAATAATTAGTGATGTCTTCGTTCGGTCTGAAAAATTTTGTTAGAAGGCTAAAACTTTTAAAATGCAAGTTTAAAAAATAAAATTTGGATATCAGTTGGCGAAAACCTATTTAAAATAAAACCCTTAAGGCGATTACCATAAATAAATATTCAAATCGCCTGTTTTGTAAACATTAAATAATTAACAACACAGCAAATTTAAACATCACTGCGTAACGCCAAATAATGTGCCGAATTTACTGTGACCTAGTGTCAGATTCTGAAAGCTCATTTCGGATAACGCATTTGTAGACCATATTCGGACTGTGTCAATGTGACGTCACTTGACGCCGAGTTTCGGACCATAGAGTAAAGTTGAGGTAGACCAATCTCGCTGGCTGCGCGCATCAAATCACCGTGTCCCAACACTGAACTGCTTTTCTGCCAACACGCCTAGCGAAAATGGCATGGTTTTGATGTTTGGTTAGAAACCTGATTTGTAAACAAGTGGCTAGAGATGTTACTTCTTCTAACTGGTATGTATTGCAGTTTGACTAAATTCAAATTGGTAAAAGTAGTTTATTAATATACAATTGCTTGTCATTCAAAATTTAGCGTGAAAACAAACACGCTCGTCACTGTTGCCCACGTGACTTTCACAGTTTTGTGTGATTGGGGTAGGTCAGTGTTGGATACATGCGCCGAAGGTGAATAAGCGGTCTACCTCATCTTTAGTTTATGTTTCGGACACGTCCATGACACATCGCCATCAACAAAAGACATAACTTCCCTTTACATCGCTTCGTTCTCCCACTGCAGCAATAAAATCTTCCTTTTGTAATGTCTTGCCGTCTGAATACGAAAATGAAGGTACTATTTTCAATATTTCAGAGCAGTAATCACAAAACTGTGCGGTGTCGGAATAGCCCCTCGAATTCATGGTCCGAATAACCCCGGGTGGCAAGATACGTTGGACGTAGTTCTTACGCCGAACGATAGAAAGCGCTATAGTCGACGTTCAGGTGCGGCAAGGAACCGAGGATGCGTCCACCAAGTAACGAAATACGATAGTCGATAAAAACGAAAACTTAAAGCTTACGTTCTGACACTAAAATATTACACGCCAGTCGTAGCGCAGGCGTTGCTCACCCTCGATGGCAAAATATATGTCGCCTTCTTCGGGACACCAGCATTTGTACACTCGATCGAACCTTCCCTCTGCCGCGTGGAACAACAACATGGCGTCTTTAAGCAGGCTTCCACACGATGCAAGGTACATTTCGCGCAAGATTTCGAATGAAATTTTTCGTACGAGAATGCCGACTAAATTTCGCGCGAATCGAGTGCACGCGCAGATAAATAAGATAATTACTGTCTCGCATCAAAATTAGTTGATAGCTCTGGTCAGTACCAAACAGTCATGATGTTATAACACAAATTATGAAGTTACTTGCTTTAACAAGGTATTTGTTTAAAAGCTATCCCTCCAAAATATAATCGTGTTCGTTTAATTCTCAGCGAACTGTCTGAACTCCAATCCACGTTTTGAATTAATTTTCCAGCAATGTTTTATTTCCCTGCATTCCTCAGATTATGATTTTCTTTTACTCCGCGGTTTATGTTATAACAGGTCACATGACCAGCATACAAGGACCAATAGGATCACAACTTGCATCGCCTTGCACGAAAAAAAATATAGGACCCGCTCTATCTCCTCATTTCGTGCAAGATGTGCCTTGCACACAAACACGTGCAAGAAATTCTCGTGCAGGTCGGCAACTCGCGCAAGTTTGGCGCTCGTCTTGGATCGTGTGAAGCCTGCCTTAGTTGCCACACAGCGTGCGCTAAACCTTAACATTACCCAAAAACCCCGCTATCTGAATTATCCCGCTGTACCGTATTGTAATATAAGACTATATAAATCGTTAATATTATTAACTTTGCCACAACATCATTAATTTTACTATGACATAAACATTTAAAGAAATACCTCATCATTAATAATGTCGGAACAATATTAAATTTTTTTTCTGTGTCCTTTCTCTGTCATTTTTTTTTGCAAACAGCTGAAATAATTAAGTGATATGCATAGAAGAATAATTCTCCCACATATTTGGCCAGAATTATGAAAGCAGGTGAGTTATATAATGAATTACAGCATTGCCAACTGTCTGCAGTTCATTTCATCACACCCGTCCATAGATTACTGTGGAATTTAATTTGTGCTTCAACATTAAACTGCACATGTATAGGCTGTTCTCGGTAAAGGGAGCACTTGTGAGATGCCAGTTACTTTTTCATATCAGCCATTTTTTTTATCCATTAAACACATTTTAAAAATAAATATTGCCTTTTAAGAAATACACACAGTGATGGCTGGGCTGCAAAACTTTGCAGTGTTTCAAACTTATGCTATTAAAAATGATTTATATGTAGATCGTGTGGATTGAATATTTCTTTAACTTCCCGCGGTAAGGATGCAGAAGACAGAGCAGGTGGGTTAGTAAAAGGAACGGTTTGAATAGAAGTGAAGACAGGAAGGGTATCAAAAAATTATGCTGAAGATTTCTATCACTGTGCAGTCAAGAATGTGACATTTATCAAAGTTCTGTTTCTGACTGGAGAAGACATCTCACGACAAAAGTATTTTCTGGATGATACATTAAAAAGTTTCCAAGACTAAGGTTTTGAGTCAAAATATTACTTCACCATTGTATTTGGTCGTTCAACGGAGTATTATTTCCAATTTGGCGAAGTTAAAAGACTGCAGTATGAGAATGTATACCCGTAATAAGATGATGATCGATACATTACAACACAGCAAGTAAAACTTTTCTGTAACTGCAGAAAATACGACGCATGATAATTATGTACTATTAATTTGTGAGCGGAAGTGTAAAAATATACAATTTAAATACAGCTGTGCGCAATTAATCCAAGTGAAACTAAAGGAGATGGTGAGTTGAAAATAATGTATATGCATGTGTGTGTGACGGAGTAAAGACACTAGATAAGAATGGATGAAAAAAACATATGTTATATCCATTTGAGCAAATCATTTACACTATCCCGAAATCAACCATTAAACTTGCTGGAGATATACGGTATTATTAATTTCGTATGATTGTTGACGTTTATAAAAGTAATGAGTTAATAAAAATCGTATGAAGCCATTCCTTTAAGAAAATAATATCAGAGCGGATAAACAATAAACGCCCTAAGAACGCTAATGAAGACGTAAGCCGCTTAAAAAATTAACGTGTTAATTTACAAAGCCGGTTAGTTGAAGACGTGAATAGAAATTTTAATTTATTAAAGGCATTAGTGTGAGGGTGAAGCTATCACAGTTATGCGATGAGGGGGGGGGGGGATGCTGCCATTTAATTCTTACCATGGAAGGAATGCTCGCGTGGTTCTCACACATCACCACGGGATAAAGAATGGTTTATGATTATTAACATAAGCAATAGTAATAAAAAGATTACTGCGAAACAAATCTCGTATAATTAAAAATGTCCAGAGTAATTATTTTAATTAATCCCTGCCGCAAACACATTTGTTTCAATTAGATTTCTGGCTGGTGTGCGTACACTGAGATGGATGCGAATTACGAAAATTAGTACACGAATTAACGTCCTATTATCTGCCAAAGTTTGTCACCTCAATATGGTTTTATTGCGTTTCGTAAACATTTAAATAATGATTGCCGTACCATCAACACATTGAAGTGACAAATATATTTCTAAGTACTTGTAATGAAATCCGCGGCAACTCTGTTGGCCTTCAGCTCATACCAGGGAGCGACTTCCTCATGTTCTTGCACTCTCCCGATGTGCTGTGTATCTTTCGCCTGGTCGAGTATCAAAACCTCATCCATCATCACTGTGAAATTTCAACCAACCAACGCTGCAAAGCCATCCAACTTTACCTGGGCCATCGCTTTGATGGAGGTTCGAGAGCAAAATAACTCCCAGTACACCATACAGACGAATTCGGGAACCCGACACTAGACATTCGAATAACTGGGAAACCAGTGATTCGCATTGGAATTCGACTGCTCTAATCAGCGAAAATTGCCCCACATAGAATCGATGAAACACCACTGATTGTTTCAGTTAAACAATCTCACAAATTAATTAAGTTACAGTCGACTGGGTGCAACGAATTAAATAACGTTTTTATTGAGTTAAGCCAAAACATAACGGTAAATAAGCATCTTTCCGAAAGCCGTGTTCATTTTTTTTTTTTTTTTTTTTTTTGCAATTTGACGAAATTAAAAAAGGGGGGAAGCGATCCAAGGTGCCTATAAATGAAAACACTCTTTGAATTCGCGCTACCAGGCGAAAACTTCTCTGCTGGGGGGAAAATATATGTTTTACATGTCTCTTATCGAATATACGTAGCTCGTAAGTGTATACCATTCCTTTCCGTTTTTAGTTACATTAGAGTTGTTAAAACTAATAGTACATACGAATAAACACACTTTAGCAACCTTCAAACCGGGCCCAATGATGATTACGTTCAAACGAAAATAAAGACGTAAAAATTAAACAAAAGACTGAATGTTAATGTTACCTTGTAAAATTGTATTAGAGAAGATTAAACTCACATTATATATAATGGGTTATATTAGTTCATGTGTTGTTACTTCATTTGATACACGTTTTTTTTAACAAATCGCGGGAAAAGAGCGAATAAATGGTTGATTAATCAATGCAAAATGTTACTAAATCAATAAACGAAGGAAAACCAGCATTTTGTTTACTAATCTGTTAGTTAAACTGACTGAAGTTACTGTTAAATACGCCAGGTGCTGTTAACTGGTTTGGCTGAATACAAATTCACTAGTGAAAATATAACTGTTTGTGTTTCTTTTTACCAGCTGGTACTGAGTTGAAATAATTGTTTTTTGTTCTTACTTGCTCGCCATGATCCAATAACAGGCGTGGTAATGCATGTGGTCGGAATAACGCCAGTTGCACAGCTCCCGAAGTACACAGAACAATTAATTTTAGCGCGCTGTCTTATTGAGGTTGGTACTCGCGAACAGCCGTGTGATGCCACCTTTCAGCGTCTTACAAACGCAGTCCCTTACCTCTTAATTTACACGTCAACCGGCATACCATATATAGAGAGGACGAGGCCAGGCGCCAAATGGCGCCCATAACTCGTCAACCGGCATGAACCCAATACAAATTATATATGATGACTTTTTAGCTACAACAGACACACCATAGCGGTATAAAAAAAATAATAATAATCTCGATGATGTTCACAGTGCTTACATGTTAAAGACTGTTCACGATAAAGTGAGCAATTTTAAAACCAACCTTAGAAACATGTCACTGCCCCTACCTGCGTATATTTTAACGGGCGCAATGAGTGACATGTATCCAGTAAAGTTGGTAACGATGGAGGGGAAAGTAGTTTCATATAAATATTAATGTCGAACGTAAAGTGTTAGGCAGACATTTGTGATAACTTAAATTATTTCTCTCGCTTTCTGTATGTTGTAACGCATCGAAGAGTAAAAATGAGCAGACTTGAACAATTTTTACGTTTCCAATAATTCCACAGTTTCACCTGACCGACGCATGAATAAAGTGATGAGGCCCCCATGGCAATGTTAATTTTACGTAAGGCGGAACAGTACACAGCGTGGTATACAAGTAGATCTTAAGCAGGGCTTTCAAAAGTGCTCATTTTACCGCGAACAGCCTGTGGAAAAGTTTCACGGACAAGAAGTGAAAGTCAATAAAACGCACGCATATTTCGTAATTGTTTTTAAGGGGGAGAAAAAGAATATAAAAACACAAGACCCGGCATCAGCGGCTCATCAAGGAAGTTGACTCTTCTCCCGTTAGTTGGAATCGTGGCTGGTCTTCAGGTCGAGCAAATCCTCCTCGTCCTCCGGCAGATGCCTCGGGTCAGTTCCGCGCGAACTCCCGTGCTTCTTCACGAAAGACTCCAGCAGCCTGGAGTCTACATACTTGGGGTCCTGGAAGCCGGTGAAATAGCTCACGGCTAACCCGGCGACCATGGCGATGACCGTCCCCGAACGAGATAGTAGTAGTAGAACGATATCTCGTACAGAGCGAATGCGTCGTCGCCCATTCCTTCAGGCAGCGGCTTCGGTCCGTAGGGAACACAGTGGGCCGCAAAGGCTGCTCACTATAAAGCGAGCACTTTGGAAATTAAACCTTATAATAAAAGTCACTGCCCCTGCCTGCGTATATTTTAACGGGCGAACTGTGTGACATTCGCCCAGTAAAGTTGGTAACCTATGGCTGGGAAGTAGTTCCGTATTTTAACGTCGGATAAAAAGTGTTAGGTAACCATTTGTGATAACTCAAAATTATTTCTTTCACTTTCGGTTTTTTTTATGCATCGAAGTGTAAAAATAAGCAGATTTGTAAGGTATTTACTTTCTTAATAATTTCACAGTTTCACTTGGCCGACGCATGAACAAAGTGACCAGGCCCATGGCAATGTTAATTTTACATAAGGTGGAGCAATACACAACTTTCATACAAGTAGATTATAAGCAGGGCTTTGAAAAGTGCTCATTTGACCGTGAAGAGCCTATAAAACCTCCGACAGTCTGACAGACAAAATGTAAACTTCATTGAAGTAAGTTATTAAATATTTTTTTCTGTGTTTGCAGCTTTATTGTCCACTAACCATGCAGTAACAGCTGTTTCCTTCCAGTAATTCCAATAAGACCTTTCCCTAATAGTCAGACGTATGAAAAATTAATATGTTTACATTATTTTCAGTACACTGTTTCTATGAGGTAGTTGACCCAACCTATCGGAGTGTTCTGCATAAAGAAAATGACGACGATTTTTGCAATATTTTAGTTTTTATATGGAAACAAATTTTTCTCTGCTCTCGTTGAGGTCTCAGTTCTTCCATGTTTCTGCCCGTGGTACAGGTTCACTGTTGTGGCAGAACAATCTCGGTCACAAATTTTGATATTGCCAATTTGGGAATAAACGCTGTATTAAACGACGGACTTAAGGGCGTTCAAATTGCTAAAATATATATATTTATTATTTCAACATATTGCATTTTTTTTTTTTTTTTGCAATATATAAAAATTTGACAAAATTATTTATGCAATGGAGTAATAAGATTTTTCAAAAAGAAAATTTAAGAGTTTAACGAATCATAAGTCATTAAATTTCTTCATACAAATCTTACAATGGAACGAAGCTAATACGTTATGGTAGAGCTGGAATTATTTGCTTACATTATTATACTGTTGTGAAGAATACTTATAGGAATTTTACTGTATGGCTTAACTTTTCAAGTAATATGTATTTAGTTAAATGAGCCAGATGTTGAAACATTGCCGCAAGATATCCAGATGTCTTATTTACAATAGATTGCAACATGCATTTTCTGTGACTTCAAGAGTCACTTTAAATGAATCAAGAAGCTGTGATATTTTATCGTTTGCAAGAATCAATACAATTTTTTTTAATTAGTTGATTTTTCACTAAGTTAGAAAAAAAACTTGGTAAATGCCTTTAAAAAAGGCAATGAAGTATGTGGTTACAGCTTTGGGAATACTCACTTGGGCCTGGGTATAACGGTGGTGTTGAACATCTCTTCACGCCCCTCGGTGGACTTGGGCCGGTATGGAAACCTCTCCACGCCCGTGGTCTCGTTCACCTGGGTGCCGATCGTGATCCGCATCTTGACCAGAAGGCTAACAGCACTTCCGACCAAGCACCCCCTGCAACAACGTGGCGCATAGACCCGATCAGGATTTTACCTGTTCTCTGAATTCCCTGGAGAAGTAATCCACTCGCAGTCAGCGGAATGCCTATACGTGAATGACGTCACATAGGCCTGCACGGCTATGCGTAAATCGAAACTAACATTCTTAACATTATTAGACTTTTCGAAAGCTTTTGACACCATAAATCATAACAAGTCGCTAAAAAAAATATATATCCAGTATCCGACAATATACGTATGCCTTAAAGCGGTTCAGAAACTTCATAAATAATCGAATACGACTGGAGTACCACAAGGATCTATCTTAGGACCGACTTTACTTTCTACATATATACGGCATCTTCCACTGTGCTTAAGATATCTCAAATGTCACCAATTTAGCAGATGACACGCTGAGAAAAAGGTTTTATTTGATCAAACAAGATTTGTTCGTTGCGGCCAAAAATATTTGTTTGTATAGGGGCGACGACATGTTTTGTTTATGGAACCAAATTATTTTGTTGTTCTCAGTCGGTCGCCCCAAAACTGTAAGACTTGGTTGGTGCAACTAAAGATTTTGGTTGGCTACAAGTACATTAAAAATTTTAGGCCGATATTAAAAAAAAATCACACGAGTCCGACAGAGTTTCGACATCTAGATCACCTGTGTCCGAGCGCTACGCCTTAGTAATCTTAGCTAATGTAACAACTTGGAGCAAAGGAAAGTTTTAAAGTAGATATACTCAGAATATTGGGCAACGTGTGCAAACAAATATTTCAATTTTTACAGCTTTACTTGTCAGTTTCTTGTTACATTTATTCTTATAAATATGTTTATACGATTGTTAAGCATCAATAGATGCACTAGCAAACACGGTTACTATCCTAATTGTCACAAAAATTCAAACAAACTCGCGAGCTGCATTTTATAACGAAGGCAGTCAAATGAGTGGCCAAACAAATATGTGCAATTGATTCAACAAAATAATTAGTTGAGAGTCCAATTTTTTTTTTTTTTTTTTGGCCCAACACAAAGATTTTGTTTGATCAAACATATATTTTGTGACGAACAAAATAAATTTTGTTGTTTTTCAAATTTTGTTTGCTCAACAATATATTTTGTTAGGGCAAATAAATGCATATTTGGCCATATACTAACAAATATCTTGTTCGATTTTCTCTCAGTGCGCGCAACTGTATATAACGTTTTCTCAAAATGGCTTATTACAGGCAGAGTAAAAAATAAACGTTTGATCTTGAGAGCGTTAACAAGTAGTGTATTGAAAACAGTCTTAAACTGAACCCATACAAAAGTTCCTACATGAAAATTGGAACCGCGCATGTTCACAAGTTCATCCAGCCATCAAAAGAGATCACAATGCAATTCCAGAGGCCATTAAGACTACCAGCTTAGGTATACAACTAGATTCAAATTTAAATGGACTAAACATATTTCAGAGTTGGTACAAACAGGATACTCTCGGCTAACGTACCTCCAAAAATTTAAACACATTCTACCGACAAAATTAAATCATTACGGTTAGTGATTTATTAGTACTACCTCTCTTCAATTATTGATCTGGTCTAATTATCGGAATTGAAACATTTCTCCAGTACAAAATTCAGAAACTACAGAGCGCATGTATACGTTACGCTTTCAATTTGAAGAGAAGACAGCACACAACAGGATACTAGTAACGCTAAGGCTCCAAATTGCCAGACAGGTCGATAAAATTGTTCAGCACAAGCAACCTATATACCTACTTAAGAAGTTTATAGACCTAACACCTAACCACGATACATAGCGAGTAAACTGTGGAATGACTGGCCACCAGAAACAAAATTCTACCGTAAGAGACACGAGTCAACTGAAAGGTAATAAGCCTTATATTCTACGCAAGTTTGTAAGTGCACTAAAATACATTAAAAGCTAAAATTTTAAAGATTTAGGTAATTTGAAAATAGCTGTCATAGTCGCAGGTTAAGCTCATTAGTTTAAATAAGCTCTACAATATCATGATTTTTCACTCAATGAAGTTATTTTGAAGTATAGGTTACACATATTTGTAATATTCTCAGATACATTGCATTAGTTTATATTAGCTTATTTGAATTGTTTTATTATTATTATTTTTCATTACTGGTGTTAGAATGTGATGTATATTTTTTACAAGCATTTGTTTAAAACCGGCCCATCGCTGAACTGTACGTGGGTAAATGGATTTAAAAAAAAAAACATAAAATAAATTAATTGGGAGTGACGAAAATCACAGGTTATGGCTGCAGATTGTTTAAACAATTTTGGGCATAACGCCGATGCATACACTTTGTTGTAGTCTCAGAAAACCTACTAGGTAAACTTAGCTTAAACAATACTTAGATTGAAAAAAATAAAATAAATTCAATAAGAATGGACGAGCCGGAGTTAGGTGTTGTTGACAAACATGTAACACATGCATAATTCCAAGAAGGAATCAAGCCAGATAAGAAATAACAGAACGACACGACACAACAAAATATAAAATGTAACGTACGTATTTAGCCAGATGACACCAGAGAAACGACACAACAGCAACAGAATTGACAGCCAAACAAACAAGTATGGAATATGACGAATATTCCTGTCTTTAGACTGACGGATTCAATGCGTTGCTTACGATAAAGCGAGCACTTTTCACATCAAAGTTCGAAAAAGAAACACTGCCCATTAAAAGCGCAGCTGCTTCCGGGCGCCATGGCAAGTAGACTCCCAGCTGAGTTAGCAAATAACTGAACAAATTAGTTCCACGTCTTGAATTGTATTGCGAGAGTAATGTGTAAGTAAACGGTGAATCGAGTTTCGTTCTCTCTTGCATTGTGCATAAATGGTAAAATCGCGTAATAGTAACATGCTTGGGTTCCCGAAGGCCTCACGTTTTAACACTATCAGCACATGGACACGATCAGCACATGAACACGATCAGCACATGAACAAACTGATCAAACCCATGATGATGTTAATAACACATAAGGCGGAAGGATACTTAACGGGCAGCAAACTAGCGCTAAGTATTTTCTCATTGTTAATATCAGACTTTAGGTTATCTTAAGTGTAATATAAACACGCATATAAGTAAATGAAAAGAGAAGTATTCTTCGAGATTCTCTTATGTATATTTCATGAGTGATTTATATACTCTGATCGACGTGCAAGAATGTTCCACGTAATATCTTGATCGTCCTACGAAATACCAAGTGCTTATAATGTTAGCAATCCAGAAAGTTCTTCTGACTTCGCGTATTTAAAGAGATACGTAGGAGTGTATGTAGTTATTTAGAGTGGCAAGTACACAGGTAGAGGATGGAGGTCAAGGTGATGTAGATCAGTGTGGGAGTCACCAGATTTTTAAAAACTACTGACAACTACGTCAAAATGTCGATGCCGACAAGATTATCGTCTACATCTAGTATGTCACACTATCAAAAATTAACTTTATATTTTCTGTGAAGCTAAGTAAAACATTTATTCGAGGCTTTTTTTTTCTTTACGGTAACACAGCGTTAATTTAATTCAAAGAAAATATTACAGAAACATAGGTTTGCTGTTGATAAATGTTTTTACTTTATGCGCCTTTGTTTTATCAATATCACCTTCCTTTATAGAAAAAAAAAAGGAAATACGTATTCTTTCATCTGATTTCGTTAACAATAAAGTAATATTGTTTCGTACCAAAGGTAACGATTTAGAGATTTCAAAGTTACCGTCCGTACATTGTATTTTTCAGTAAGTAACGGTTGTCCCAACGCGAACATTCGTAAACTAATAAATTCTGCTGTTAAAAAACCGCATATGCAGTCCTTATGCAGACTTTTAATCTATTTCGGAAATGCATGGGTTCTACAAATCACTTTATCCTTTCAGAGAGGTGACATTATAATATTCTGTTCCATTTTACCATGTTGCTACCTAGAATAACCTATCTATCAAAAATAGTTTAAACACAGTAAGACAAAGTGATGGCGTGATTAGGGGATTTTTTTAGACTAGGTTGCCTGTTATAATCTCAGAGACGTCCTATTTATTTTTTGTAAATGAAATTTTGGAAGTTTCTTTTTTTCTGACTTATTTACTAATTGCAGCTGCTTTTCAGAGCACATTTGTTTACATTGTAAATTACATTGCCACAAAGACTTCTGCTGAACTATTGTAATGGCAAATCACGTTTATCATAAACAAAATATATTTTTGCGACAAACCTACTTTGCAAAGTTTGATATTTAACCAAATTTTTTTTATAACTACAAAAAATTACGTGTTGCAGCAAAGAAAATGTTTTTGCAGTGCACGCGGAGAATTTGTTACGTCCGGACAACGTTTCTGCTGCTGCATTTTATAGTTTCTAAGTAAACTCACACGTTATGAACACGAAATAAAGACATAAAATTCTATACTGAATATTATGCAGAACTGCATGGCGAACACATGGTTATGCCTCTTATGCAAGTGAACGTGTTTTCACTTGTTTCCTAGCAGAAGAGACTCCTCTCCAAGCCAAACGGCAAGTCTCACTCTGTTTCCAACATAGATCTCTAAATAAGTATAATAAAACTGGCATAAGTTACCTCAATGCCACCATGATTTCGAATATCTATGCCGCATTGCCAAATCCAGTAATGAAATAAATTTATTAAAATAGAACAGAAACAATGATATTATATCCGATAGATTTATAGCGACAAATTTTAAAACTTTTATAAAGGGAACTAAGGGAGAGTAAAATTAAATTAAATATAACGCAATTACAGCTCCAAAATTGAATGCCAGGACGATGTTTATAAAAATGTATAGCCATTTTGTATGCAAATTGGCAAAAAAAAAATCAATTTTAATAACTTTCGAGTTCTGCCTTTCTAGTTAGATTTGTTTCTGATATACTAACTGTTATGTACGGAAAATTTATGAACAAATTATGACATTTAAAATGAGTTAAAAATAAATGCTGCCTCATCCACATTTTTGCTACTTGCGTACTGAAAAGTAGCTGGTATGTAAATGTACACATATGTATGACAGGCAGATCATGATTATTGTGGGGGTTCCTTGCAAAATTTATCCCTAAAATTGCAATGGAGGAGGTAGAAAGAGTGTCAAAGTTATGGAACCATGTATAAGTAGGACGATTAGAGATAATTACAGAACAAGGTTGTAAAACGTTAACAAATGTTCTGCATTAAAATTTTACATTATTTATTACTCGAAGAATGAAATCGGTATAGAAAACGTATATTTATTTGCTTTGAAACCACGTACGTCCCCCATTGGAATTCAGCCAGAAATATTTATATAAAAGTTTGCGTATTAATGATATGCAAGTCAATAAGAACTCGCATGAAAGGGCGCGCTATTGGTAAGGAACGCTTCTAGAAAACTATTTTATTCATAAAATTCTGAATAATTCCGAATGACATTTTTTATGACGAGCGTTTAAGGAATACCACAAGTCTCAATTTTTTTTTTTATTTTTTTTTTTTTTTTTTTCGTACATAACGTGAATTTTTCGAAAGCGAATATGCGTATAAAGGACGTTTCTATAGTCTTTGGCAAATATAAATTTTCCGGGAGATAATATATTCTAAAACACACAACGAAATGAGACACACGTCTATGTCAATTATTAATCCATTAAATAAAATGTTTAGATTAAAATGTTTTATTTAAGGGATGTGCCCTTCGCTTAGAGACCACAAGGCAGGTGATCCTAAAATAAGTGTCACTTTTGACACTCCCATGTTTCAAGGCCAGTAAAATTATGAGGTCATTGCAATAAAACTTAGTTTCCACTCCACAAAACTAGCGTGACATGATAAATGTCCCTATAGTAAAATTCAATACACATTGGTATTACATCCTAGATTGTATCGCACTATAAAATGTAACCTTACTTCACTATCGTGTATGATAGCAGAAAGAAACGAGAAGAAAACGCGAGCGTATTAACATCTGAAACTTATAGTTATTAAATATTTTACTAAATAAAAACAAAGAGACCCAAATTACTGATGGAAGGTTACTCTAATTGACGTCTTGCCTTTATATTTGCCCATGGAAATAGCATTCCCAGAAGACACATGCTTAAAAGAGCTCCGTTTGTAATCCCAGATGCACAGAACATCACCCGTGAGGAAAAAAAAAAACTGCTGTGTTAGGAAAAAGAACGTGATTGGGTATATTTGTCCTTCAAGTTACAGTACTATGGAAATAAGGATTCTCGTCCGTAGAAACCAAAAGAACAATATTTCTCGTATAAAAATCAATAATTCTCATTCAAATCAGACATTTATCCAGTACGCTCATACCATTAGATTTATTTATTTTACAGTTCTACTAATAAATCTTATATCTAGAACGACAGGCGTTGGCACGAATTATACTCTTACTAGACTCCAACTGACACAAACACCCTATCTTTGTTGAAAAAAACTTATCAGAAACTGGTTCGTAAAAGAATGTGTTTGAAAGAACGCGTCTCAGATACTTCCGGATATTTATTTCTTCTACAAGTTCTTCATTTTCCTCGGAGCTTCCAAAGTTTGAGGCGCATGGTGCTGGGATCGAAAAGTTACTATTGTTGGCTCCCGGATATGTGATCGCTTTTAAAAAACCTTGCCCGGAGTTTCTACTTCACGATTACGGGCTATCCTTCCAATACACGTCAAAATTAGCAGTTCCATAGACCTCGCGACATTAGCAATACGTCGATTAGGGGAAAATGTTTATTATTCAGAAACAAGATTACATTACTCTTACATTAATTATTATGGCAATTAATATGAAAGAAGTAGAGTCTAATTTATGTTGCACTTAATATAAATATCAAATTTATGAACGTGTATCAAAATTTTGTAGTAAGTAAGCTTGTCGTCATTATATAAGTTTTGTGGTTACAGAAATGTGGTTCTTAAAGCCTTATTTCACATATTGCGTTAAATATTCGTTAACTAGAAATACTGTGTTACTGTCACATTTATTTCCTGCTCTCTGTACTTATCCGCACTCTAAAATGGTAAAATAAATTATTGCAGTCAATTTCCTTGTCTGGGTTTTCCTGGAAAAACATACACACACACACTTGTGTATATATATATATATAAAATTAAAACCCTATTAATATAAAGTTCACGCTTTTACACACAAAATAAACTCAAACGAACTTCACTTTTGTAACCAAATGAATTGTACACGGGACATCTGACTATTCATCAAATATTTTCTGCGATTAAAAGGTGAACTGTATTTAGTTTTGTTGTAGTAAAATCTCCTCCTCCCAAAATTATAGTTGAAAAGACGTCCATTGACGCACAAATTTTCTTAACAGTAGTCTTATGAAAATTTTTAAATTGTATACCTTCACTTATAGCGCAGTATTCCAGAAATAATTTTGGTAGTTGTTACTCGTCTTGGAGGCATGTGATTCCGAAAGTTTTGTAAATGCGAAACCAATTATAGAATTTTTGGTATCTCAGAAATCCTAAGAATGACATAAGAAAATATTTCCCTTATTTAATTCTTACGTAAGGCTATTTAAACGTGGTCAATCGGCACATGATATTATTTAGAGTTAATGTTTAAGGTAATTTCGGGAGAGATGCCGCACCTTTTGAAAATGTGAAACTGTGCCAACATGGAAGACATACGTTTACGTTTTAATAAAGTATAAGTTACAGTAGTTGTTAAAGATTAGCTACCAGGTCATAAATTTAGTTTACTTATGGTGAAATTGTCATAGTAGTGATTCTGATGATATTTTCCTTGCGGCATATTTCCCAAAGGGGTGTGGGTGAGATGCAGCATAGTTTGGAAGAGATGCCGCAAATTTTTACTGCCAAAACTAAACTACACATATTTGTACCAATTAAACACGAGCATTTTAAAAACCATTCATGTTGCAGAAACGTTAAACATTCAAACTTATGGAGCCACAAAATTATTTAAAAAATATTTTTCATTGCAAGAATTTAAAAAGTGAAATAAAAGATTAGAATATGAAAAGTTGTATTTAAACTTTTCGTTAATCTATAAGGAATATAACTAAAATTATTAATACTGTGTTTAAATACCACTTTAAACGACGATATCAATATACCACATATGCCTACAATGATCTAAAGCCCCCAAGAAAAATGTATTTACATAACAAATTGCTTAAATTTTGAAATTAAACCTTGAAATTTAAAAGAAAAATTACAAATCAAACTTATTGATAAGCCTAGCGTTCAACTTACAAGCAATGCATTTTTTTTTTTTTTTTTTTCACGTGTCTCAAAGAAAATTTAACTTTGACTTTCCTAAGCACGTCGCAGGTAGAGAACTGCAACCAATAAAATAAACGACATTCGTGTATATTTAAAACTAACTAATTTTGTGCTAATGTAGTTTAGTTGCACATTTTCAACATAATATGTATATATACTGCTGATAAAACCAATTATGAATGGAAAAATATAAAATAAATGGGCGCTGCATCTCTCCTTTAAAAAATGCGGCATCTATCACATCTTAAAGGGAGAGATGCCGCACCAAGCCATTTATAAATCCTTGCGTTCAATATGATCGCCATTGTTCACAAATTCGTGAGTAAGAATCATATTTTTCCACCCTATGATAGAATTTGTAAAAACAATTACTATTTATTTAATACACTTATTAAAATAAACACAAATGTAATTTCAAGCCATTGATTTGCTTATTTACCACGTAAAGCGAGGCGAATTCTGTCGAATATCTTGGGACAAGCAAACAACTTTTCAAGCGAACTACAAAGACCAGTTCCTACGAACACGGCGCCGACGCAATCTAGCGGTTCCTGTGTGAACTACAACGACCGTGGCAACACTGCCAAAATTACCTTGTATGTACCCACACACACACACAAATCTTTACAGGTACAGTTGGAAATTTTAACTATTTGTATTCTTTATTTCATATCGCAAATTAATGAATCAGTTGTGTAGGCATGCAGTTTCATAAAAGATGGCAACTTACGCAAATGAGTTTAAAGATGCTGCTAAAAATTATAAGCTCCTGGCTTACAGTGCAAAGAATTATATATTTTATACCCCACGACACCATACATCATGTCGATATGAAAGGATAGACATATCCTTCTCCAGCTATTTTTACCTTCAAACATGTATTTTTTCTAAACATGATTAACTATATAATTGGATTATTTAAATGAATATGGTGATGTGCGTTATCTAAATACGATATACTTAAGAGAAAGGATTACATATAATTAAACTTTAGTAAAAAATAATAATTTTAGTAAAAGTATAAATTCTTCAATCACTTGGCGCCTTCCAAATGTGCGGCAACTAATTGATCAGTTTGTAACATAACACACGAGAATAATTGGCTAGTACCTTTTCATTATTTTACTATAATAAAACTTGTGAAACAGTAGACTTTTAAGCTTTTCGATTCTAACATCATCGTAAAGAAATAACTATCGACGGAAGTGTCTCGTGTACATATTAAAAAGCAAGAATGTAATTGTAAGTATTTATGTGCACTTTAAAATGAATATTTTTTAAAAGCTGGCTATTTAGTGAACTTGTTTCGTAGGTAATATTATCATAAATATTCACATAAACACAAATTCATTAATTGTTTTCATCTAAATCGTATGGTTATAACCTGCAATCTTAATACTTCGAAAAAATGCTCAAAACTTATAAATGCTCACCGTTGTAATAATTCCTGGCGACTTTTCAACGACGAACAAGATCAGAATACACAATGTTCCTATAACGATAACTATGCTCTTCAGCACCAGAGGAATCTTGTTTTCGAAGAACTTTTTTTCCTTTCATCCACGGCGTAACGAAGTCTTCATATACTGTGGCCGATAAACAGTTGAAACTGCTTGATAGCGTGCTGGGAAAAAAAAAAAACAACCAAAAAAAAACACTCTCGTAACTTCAAGGAATTCAATTTGACCTCGGATGTTACAGCTTATCGTAAGATGATTACATTTCTAGATGGAGAAAGCTACCCGAAATTGATACGCATGTTATGTACTGTTACTGAATTTGTGGAAGCAGATTCATAAAATATAATTAAATTTCGCTGAACTGAACCCTATATACTTCTCTTTATGAAACTGGTGCTTTTAGAAGCCCGGAAAAATCGTAAATAGATAGATGAAAAAAACTCTATTTCTTACCAACTTATCCAAGGTTGTTTTAGTATGTATTCGCTTAGAATGGCGTCGATTCTCACGAAATAATTTGTTAAAAGGAGATTAATAGATCTTGCTTGCAAGTTATGTCGTATCAGTATTTAGCACGATTGTCTTGTTCTAATTTATTTGTTTTCTTAATAAGACCCACTTTTTCATGTGTTCTGCTCCCTTGAGCTTCAGTTATGTAGCCTTGAACAACTGGAAAGGGTAGAAATAATTTAAACAGATTTTTTATTTTGCTGTTTTAATAAATGAGGAGGCTACGTACTTCCTTTACATTGCCAACTTTTTCGTACTCAACAAGTTTGTTGACATGTAGATTTTTTTCTTCGACTATGTAAACAACCACTTCGAAATTCTTTTTCTTCTCCTGCGAGCCAATCTCGTTGGTTGCCAGGAAACTTTCCTGGCAACCAACGAGATTGGCTATATATATATATATATATATATATATAAATATATATATATATATATATATATATATATATATATAGAGCACAATTTTTTTTCTCTCAGTACAAATTAATATTTCTTTTCTATTACTGGCTTGTTTAATTCAGTCTGCAAATTCATAAATTATTTATTGTTTTCAACTATCGTCTCTGCCACTCATTCGGTAATTTGATCTTACGTTATGCTAAAACTTTTAATTCTTTCGAGCAATAAGTCCACTTTCACATCAGTGGTCTGAGATCACTTTTTATCTTGGTATTTAAATAATATGTCTAACCGGAGCTTTAATGAATTATCAATGAACCTACCTGCGTAACTATATAAAGGCTGTTCACGATAAAGTGAGCACTATTAAAATGAATATTAGAAAAAAAATCACTGATCCTGCCTGCATATATTTTAATGGGCGCACTGAGTGACGTTGGCCCAGTAAAGTTGGTCACGATGAATGGAAAGTAGTTCCATATCTTAACGTCAAATACAATGTGTTAGGTAACCATTTGTGATAACCTAAATTATTTCTTCCAATTTCCGTTTTTTTTAATGCATCGAAGTGTAAGAATGAGCAGATTTGTAAAATGTTTGCTTTCCTAATAATTTAATAGTTTCACTTGACCGACGCGTGAATAAAGTGTCGAGGCCCACAGAAATATTAATTATGCCCATGGTGGAAGAATACACAACGTGTATACAAGTAGATCTTAGACAGGGCTTTCAAAAGTGCTCACTTTACTGTGAACAGCCTATACACGAGTTGGACTAAGTGCTACTAGTCTCTTCTTTAATATACTTGGAAGATATGCATTAAATTACTTAACACCATTTGCATATTTTATCTGACACAAGTTGGAACAATCTAATATCTAAAGTATTCAGACGGGCCTAAAAGTCTTGGTTCCCGCGTATTAGAAGTAGCGGCTCACAGCTGTAAATTGTCTCTCAGTACAAAAAAGGTTTTCTTAGTAGACCCCTTTTCCACTTCACCGAGTACTCTGATAGGTCAGGGCAGATTTACAATCAAACGAAATATTTTCTTTCTACTACCATGTTTATCAGTTTTTAGTTATTTTGAGGTAAGTGTCGTTGTAGTCCATGGTAACTTCCAAAATTTCTCTGAAGATCTACTTAAGTTCTACTTTCAGGCTATTACTGTTCCTCGTGCAAATAGATCATACCTGAGTCTAGACGATTACACAAAACACTCAACGTACCGTATTCGTGCACACTCATGTCAATTATACTTAGCATGAGAACTATTTCTTACTGGGCAATAGTATGTTCTCTATGTTTTATTCTGATTGTTTATAAATGAAATATTATTATTGGCCAGTAAAATTAAACTTAAAGTTAAATTGAAGAAAAATAAAGCGCTTTTATTACAACATAAATATAAAACGCTTTTTATAAATGATATATTTAGAAAACAACCAGAAAATAATAAATTCTGTGATTTTTTAAAAGCTTGTTTTCAAATGGTAAGATACTCTGACAAGACTATATCTTACCACTATAGGCTGTTCACGGTAAAGTGAGCACTTTTGAGGCCCCATTTACTTTTTTAAATTCAGAAATTTTTTTTATACCTTTACAAACCTTCGTAAATAAGTATTGCCATGTAAGTAATAAACACAGTAATAAACGCAGCAATTCGGAAGTTAACGTCTAGGGTTAAAATATACTATATTTATTGACTATTGTCCCAAATGAGAGGGTTTTCAAAAGTGCTCGCTTGATTGGAAGTTTTTCATACCTGAGAGATGCACTGAAAGTTCCGGCAATGAACAGGCCTGGAATTTCGGGTGGATGAGTAGATCGTGAAGAACGGCATTATTTGGTCCGCTTTAGAGATTTACTGACAGATATTTACTCAAATGTTATTTATATTAGCATCACTGGATACAACTGTAACTTGATACTGAAGTGGATTTATTAATGTACTCTCTCATCTCATGCCCTGCCACGAAAGAAGACGATCTATTAAAATGTATTTGTAATTATAAAAAAATATCCCCTGTGTTCCGAAAACTATAAAGACCTTGCATTTTTAACTCGATACTGAATTATAGTAACTAAGCAAGAGAGAATAATTTCGCCTGCTTTGGGCTGTGTAAGTGCAGATCCTAGAGAACTTTTCCCTGGTGAACACAGTAAATAAGTTTCAATTCTCAATACTAAGCTAGGCAGCAGGCTTCGGAAGGAAATATCAATTACGGAAAAAATCAATTTTTGCTTTTATCACTTAGCGTTTTCACTGGTGACTGAGATTGGCGATGGCGTCTTCCCGAGGTAATTTATTGTTTGTGGCACTTATGGTGCTATGAATAAATGAGAAAATACAATATTCAAAAAAAATTCAATATCTTAGAATTTGTCTTTTATAGACTTAACTTACGCAAAGGACATCATATGTGTCTCGGGTGCTGAGATTATAGAGACGAATTCAAAAACCAAATCTAATGTTAAGTACCTGCAATGTACAGACTTATATTAAGCCTAGTTTCTTTACGTGCTTATTTCTCCTGTAAGTACATACTACTACACCGTAAGTAACTTTCATCTAAAATAAAATAAAATTTTGAATCATAATTCCTTATTTAAGAAAATTAATTTTAAAAATTCTGAATTTCGTACAGACAGCGTTAAGTTCATTCTACTTTTGTCTCTAATCAAATAAATATATGCAGTGAAAACCATGCATACTCTTAACTATATTGTAAATAATTTCTTAACGTAAGATGCACCAGAATTCGTCTGCTTAGCCAGTAAACCAATACAAAATAAAGTACTCTTAATAACACATTTTAATCTTGATAAAGTATTGTAAATTAAATTTTTTTATTGAGCGGTTTATGCGTTTTATTAAAAAATTTAATCATAAGTTTTAAATTAGTATTTTTTCTTCGTTGGACGCTGCTATTTAGAAAACTGATAGTTATTCCGCGTTATCTTTGCGAAAAATATGAATTGGTTAGTTAAATATGTTCACCTTTGATGTTATAGGGTCACATTCGTAGTAACTTGAATATATGAGAAGACCAGTTATCAGTGACGTTGACTTTACTGCGAGATTACCAAAGTAGAAAACAACCAATTAGCTGTAAAAAGAATATTTTACTATTACAATATGTTGTTAAAACAATGGTGCACATTGAAACACAATTTGAGTATAGCAGGTTTAACTTTGTTGAATTGTTTGGTAAATAACACGCGAAATATTCACCAGCAAATAAATAATGAAGGTTGCTTAGTTCAAGCACAATATTATTTACAATTAATGTTCGTGTTGTTTTAGGAACACGTAATACATAACTTAATTTCCAGAATCGAACACTATCTTATCTTCGACATGGCCAGCCTTAAAATTCATTTTTCTCCAGAGCTTTTCTGGATGAGTTGTATGGAAACATAATGGAACTTGAAATCCTTACTTTCCTTGATGCCTGATGAGTATTTATAATTACGATGCACTAATTTAATGCAGATTACTACGTCGTTTTAAAACGTGCGCAAATGTTCGCGAGATATGCAGTTCCACACAAATACAGTCTATTCACTGTTTCTTCAACCTTCGTTCGAAATATGTAATGTATCACAGGCATTTTATACTTGTGTTAACATAGAAGTATCTTCTTTTTGGTTAAATGATTCTTTTATTTATATTTTATCAAAAAATTGCAATATTTGATTTACAAATGATGAAATAAAAACCGAGAGAAAATACGCATGTTGGTTATGCCTAGTAAGAAATAAGGCTAATTATTGTGAAAAATATAATTACATTAAGTTCGCAGGAATGCGGTTCGTTGGCCTTCTGGTGTAACTCTGTAATCTTTATCTGCGCGGGGCGGAGATGTATCTTAGAAGTGGAACTTCAGAACGGCTTCAGAAAAGTTGGAAGTGCCCGTGAATGGACTATAAAAGAAGATTCGCTAGCAAAATGTTTAGTAAGCGTCCTGTGTTTATAGAAGACCGATTCACTCAGAAAAACGAAAGGAAATTTTGAAAAATTTCCACCAGTTATATTAATAATCCTGTTTCGTTATGAGAAATTTTTTTGAATTCGCACATCATTGTATAAGATATAAATTGTTTGCGAACTTCTAATTTGTGTCTTTCTTTTCGATTCCGTTACAAAATACTCGTAAATAAACATAAAAATTAATCCATTTATCTTTGTTATAATAAGTTGGTTTGCTAACATATGGCGTTCCAGCGTCCGTGAAATTGCGATTATTCATTTACCTACTCTCGAAAAAATTTTCAGTAATGTTTATTATTTGAAACCTTGACTCGGATACTTAAAACAACGAGTCTTTAGCATAACAGCTCTCTTAAACACTAAGTCTTTTAATAGTAGCTCCACCGAAATTCGATGCGGCGCTAAAGAATATCAGAAATTTATTTTTCTTTCGCAGGCATTCTCACCTGGAATAGCGCGTATTCGGCAGCTACAAACGTTTCTAATGGGTGAGAAAATTAATAAAATTCCTATGACGCTTAGTACAACTTCGGATGACCCGATATGGCCGCCATATTGGGTTGTCCTTCAGTAGCCGCTCCACCAACGCGACTCAAGATGCTGGGAGTGGTGTTCCTGGGCGGCCTCCGCCTCTGAATTAAAACACCGTGCACTCTAAATTCGAATCAGTGGGAAACCACTTATTGTTTCAGTGAAAAATTTCACTGATTGAATTAGTGACGCGGAACAATTTTACTGATTGAATAAATAACGACTGACTGCAGAGGAGAATTAAATATTGATTTTATTTGATGTAGGCAAATATTTATATTAAATAAACACATTTACGATAATTTACTATTTATATTGTGCAATTTCACGTAATATCAAAAAAAATATAAAAATAAATAAATCGTGCAGGTGGCCGGGATTGATTGAACTCGTGCACCCTTCACGTATAGGCACGATTTCAACATGAGAAGATCCAATCAGGGAGTGACCCCGCCATGAATCGAAGCCGGTCAGCCATGGTGTGAGGCAAGTAGTCTGACCACTACATCACCGAGGCCCCTTTTATAGTCTACAAATTAGATACAGATTAAATATAAATTTAAACAAGATCATAAAATGAGGGGCCCCGGTGGCTGAGCAGTTAGACTGCTCGCCTCCCAAGTCGGATTGGGTTCGATCCCCGGCCGGGTCACTCCCCCGGATTTTCGCAAGTGGGAATCATGCCGGACGATGCCACTGGTCGGCGGGTTTTCTCGGAGATCTCCCGTTCCCTCCACCCTCACATTCCGGCGCTTCTACATTTTCACCTCATTTCACCCACATCGGCTCTTAAGACTTCGCTGTTAAGAGCCGCCCAAATCTCTCAACTCAAATGAACGTCATAAAAGAGGTGATTTGTTATAGATTCGATACAAAAAGTGTGAAGAGACAGCGAACAGACAATATCTGCCTTGGTAAATGGACCGATAAATGGTATCTAATCTTGCCCACTCAGCAGGTCGTTGGACTCCTAGCTCTCAGGTCATTGGGCCACAAGGATCCAAATCCTGAATTTTATCAGTGATGAGCTTAAAGGGTATGAAAATGATCTGTGGAGTACGCCCCCTATTGCTATGGAAACTCAGTTAGTACAAGAGGCGATTGCAAAGACCTCAACCGAGTTTCTGTTCGGTGCCCAACACATTCAAGTTGGTATTTTTTTTCACCAGTGAGAGATCCATGTTGCATTCTGACTTCATTTCCATTGATAAATCTCTTGAATTACAGGCTGTAGGCCACACACAAATTTAGAATGCAGTTTTTCCAAGAACACACCTCTGGGTATTAGGACAGTGACATACGCTGTCTTACACTCCAGTGAGTAATTTATGTAGTTTTTATTGTCAGTCCAGAGCACATATACGGTGTGTGGGTTTTCTTCATGGCATTTATCTCTCCCCCCGCCCCCTTACTGGTCTACGTTTTATTTACTTGGTGCGGAAGGGTACATAACTTTAGCAGCGCTTCAGAAAAGCTGGAAGTTTTCACAAATAAACTATATAGATTCTTTAATTCAAAGTTATTTTTATTTGGAATCGTATTTTTTTTTTGTTATATTTCTTCTGCATATCAAGTTAACTTGCAAATGAAATTGCCCCTGTCGAGAGATATTATTAATGTTGACAAACAAATAAGAAGTTTATAATCCGTGAGCCATGGGGACACAAGCATGCTAGTATAAAAAAATCTCACTATAATTTGTATAATTAAAACTAACAACAGAGGCATTAAAATTATTGGGAATGATCTTCATGAAAGGAAATATCTTGTAACACGTTTTTACTTACAACACCCCTCATTATTTCTGTGAAGTTTAATTCAATGATTATATTCACAACACAACGTGTAAAATAACAGCTAGTCCCTGTCACATGTCAAACAACATCAAGAGATAACTGTTAGCTATTAATTTAACGAAGTTGAAAAAAATTGGGATTAGGGCTTTTCGTAACAAGTAATTTAAAAGGTTAAAAAATTTTTCGTAATATTATACGTGGTTTAATATATTCTTTGTTGCATCGAGTTTTTATGCCACAGTAATGTTACAAATCGCCATGGTGAACAGAATGGATTTCAAGTGGAAGTCAGATGCTGCACAAGGTCGCTAGTAATATAATTTTTTAAGTCTTTTAAATACTCACATTCTTGCCTTCCTCAACGTGGGAAGCGCTATGAACTTCTGTATCATTCCTTGATTCACGCTGAGATAGCTTATCCAACTTAACGTGCTGCCCACGACGATTGTCCAGAAAGCGTTTCTTGCAAATGGATCTGGATCCATGCTGAAACGTATGCCAGCGATATTAACATTACACGAAGTAACACATTACATTATTATTTCATAGACAATGAACCATTTAAAACGTGAACCGTTCTGAAAATAAAATCAGCGAACTTTGCAAATTCCTATTTGGAAAAAGAAACTATTTTCCCCCACCTTAACCCATTACTTTTTCACTTTATTCTTACAGATGATAATGTTGTACAGAAATAAATTTCTTCAAAAAATATTTTATTCCTGGATATATTTGACTATCATTGTTGCAGCAGGTAATGAATTTTTACGTTTTTCATACACAGATGTGACAATTTCCATGTCAATTTTTTCTCTTTCTGTTGTACTGTGCTTGGAAGTAATTCAGAGTACTTTCTGCTGGTAGAAATGTTGAGCTGGTTTATAGATGATAAAATAAATTGCTTAGATGCACTAGTATCTTTGCTTAAGAAGTACTAACTAGCTTATTTGGAAATAATAAAACTTGAAACAGTAACGAAAATATAGTTTGTACATTGGTAAATGAATAACTGAATGTATTTGAAATACATGTCATGTAATATTAAACAGTCGCTTTTCTTTCAGTTGTGGGCATTTTAAACTGAAGACGAAAGGGGGAACTATACAATGCAGCTGTACATTTGGCTATGTGCGGTGAATTGAACGAGCCGTTAATAACATTCATATCGCAATAAAACTACAGGGATAGCGTAGTAGGAACACGTTTGGAAGGAGTCGTGTGAAAATGTGTTAATGCCTTGGTCGCTCTCCTTGGGTAGTGGATACGACCTCGACATGTTGTCCTCTTCTCGAACAGTATCATTAAGTCTGTTGTTCTAATCAGTAGCAATGAAATTAATCTACATTTTTATTAAATCCCGCCACATTTTCGACAGACGACTGGAAATCGCAATCAGTGACTCGAAGAAAATTTGTTTTATTCGCTCGAAAACCTGTAAGAAGGGATTGCTAACGAAATACGCAGTCCACCCCTGTCTTCACTGACAAATATTCACTACGGATGTTTAGCTTCGTGTTTAAATGTTTATTGTAGCATTTAACTTTGTATGACTCAGATGGAAGTTGTGAAACAAACTTTTTTTTTAGGCAAAATCGGATTGGTTTTACTCCAACAGATATCCTTTTTTGAAGTCATAATATTTCACTTCAGCCTGAACCGTAACGTAGCATAATAAACTAAAACTAAATAATATTTCAATTGTAAAACACAAATTAAATGAAAGAAAAAAACATTATT
The DNA here is from genome assembly GCA_029891345.1 of Dryococelus australis. NCBI lineage: Eukaryota > Metazoa > Arthropoda > Insecta > Phasmatodea > Phasmatidae > Dryococelus > Dryococelus australis. The sequence goes on along the minus strand of CM057007.1, from coordinate 23,398,255 downwards.
AAACTTTGCGTTCGTACGTTTTTCACCCCTGCACAACATCAAGCCGATGTTATGTCTTAACAATTCCGAAATAACTTCAGGATTGATTTACGTCTTCGCTGGAAGCACGGTTGCGTAGAGGTCAGGCAACTCGCCTGCAATCACGGTGAAACCAGGTTCGATTCCCATCCGGATCATCCAAATTTTCGCATGTGAGAAACATGACGACTTTGCCTCTGCCCGGCGATCGTCGTATAAAACTTACAATATGGTATAGGCTGTTGAGGGTGAAGTGAGCACTTTCTAAACCAACCCTCAATGGTTATATGACGAGATGATACGGGGAGCAATTCTCTCCCGACTAGAGGACATTAACACGTGCATGGCTGCTCTGGCCCTCGTAGTCAGGCGGATGGCGGTGGGGGTGGGGAACATAATCCTCTTCCCAAGGATGGAGGCTTGTTGTCTCCCAGGCAGACCTGCCGAGCAGGATCTATTGAGTCTGCTCAAGGAATGCTATTGGCGTAGAGGTGAGCGGTTCGATGAAACCGACATCTTTAGGGATTCTGTCCGTACATACGGGAGGCGTAAATTCGACTATAGTAAGCCCTTCACGGGACACACTGTGGTCATATATTAGTCCTTCGTTTGGACAGCATCCTGCAATTATATCAGAGATACGCCAATAACAGTAAGGTGGAAATTCCCGAGAGGGAAAACACGGGCTAAGACAAATACCAGGATGTGACTGATGACGACACGGCTATGTTTTAGGTAAAAGAGCTGGACTTCCCTTTGAGGGAGTCCTGATTGAGACAGGATAAACGCGGGGAAGGGGGATCGAAAAGGAGCCTACAGCCCCCCCCCCTTTTTTTTCCCAGCTGTGCCGAACTCAAGATGGATGAACATGAATCGGAAGGCAAACCTGGAAATCACACGATCCCACCGCACGCCCCTCAATCACTAATGGCACATATCATTCCCGGATAAGACAACCTCTGGACGGGGAAACCTGCCCAGAAACCGAAGACGAACAAGGCAGATGGCACCGGAACGAGAATGGAAACTGGGAAGGACATCTTGAGGTCAAGGAAGGAAGAGAGAGAGAGAGAGAGAGAGAGAGAGAGAGAGAGAGAGAGAGAGAGAGAGAGAGAGAGAGAGAGAGAGAGAGAGAGAGAGAGAGAGAGAGAGAGAGAGAGAGAGAGAGAGAGTGACGTGAACTATGTGTGTGTGTGAAAATGAGAACGTATCGAAAGACTGAAGTGTGGTTTCGACAACGCCCTTTGCGTGGCGGGGAATGTTTCATGTTACCGGACATTCCCAAAACTTAGTCCGTGCACACCCTAACGCACTGGGCCGAGAAAGTGGATAATGGGGATACCTTCATGCTTAAATTGAACGTGAATGAAGGAAACTCGCGGACGCGATAGTTAGTGTGTGTTTGAGTAGAATAGTGAAGTGTCGTTTTATATTTCGGACCAGCGTGTCGGTTTCAAAATTGCAAAATTCCCGGTGGCACCTTGAACATCTAAAGAGCCGATTTAGCTTTGCTTGCGGGGGATGACGTAATGTTAGAAAGAAGTGCTCGAGATATGACCTTTTAACAGGTATTGGCCACCTGGAGGGGAGGATTGATGAGGCCAGCGCCGTTTCCACCGGGAACTTTGTCAATTATTATATTATTATATTGTATATGACAGGTAGGTTCTGAGTTAAGTTGGCTTGGAATTACTAAGAAATATTTCTATTATTTGACATTTTATTAAGAGTGTGACGTTTAAATTTTTAGCCACTAGAAAGAAATATTTTTATAGACAATAGAGCTCAAATTTGCTTATAAGAAATACATGTACATCGCTCACTGTTCCACTGTTTCACTTGGATGTCACATAAATAATCAAGCCTTTGGGTAACTTACCCTACCATAAGTGGGTACCATAATTTATACCGTAATTATAGTACGATGTCACCTAGACTTATTTTCTCTTACCATAACTATAGACAGATGAACCATAATTTCGGTATTACGTAAGATAATTGCGAAATTCGTACCATAATTGTACCTGCACCTCCCCAGCTTTCCAGACTATCGAAAACACACGTGATGACAAACGCTGCAAAATTGCGATTCAGATAGTAATTACAAATTTTGCCTATGTGACAATTTTGTTTCCTGGCATACATAATCCTCCTTATCTTACTCAATGGTCCGACTCTCCTGCAACCTCAAACCTCAGCACTGATCAGTGACACGTATAGGTCCTTATACTAATTTGTGGGTCCAGAGCAGGGACGTTTCTTACGTATTTTCATCATGCCACTGCTTCAACTTCACCTCGTTTACTTCACCTCGTTTCGCTCAAAACTCCCGCTGTTAAATGTCGACCAAAATCTTCCTACGCCCCAACTTATCCACTAAATGGTCATCACCGAAACGGTTAGCCTGAGCGCGTTCAAACAAGAGAACCTTTTTTTTCTGTTAATTTTTGTTAATTATGGCATACTGATTATTACTCTGCCTAGATGTGTTTCTTATTTCCTACAGTTATATAATTACATGCATACTAAGGTTGGCAGACCCCAGTTTTCCAATAACGGGATTGTATGGCAGTCTCCATTTGTTCACCATGCGTGTGTACCCATGCAAGAGAACGGAATCCAGAAGTTGAATGTTCCATCTCAAATAGTTTTGCTTCATTGTCATCTAACACCTTCCTCGGCTTCACTTTCATGGGGGATTTACACCCGTGCTCTTTCTGATAAAGGGTGGTTCCTTTGCTGATATTCGTTGATTTGGGCCTGGCTACCATGGGCCGCGAGGTGATTCGCGATTTACAATCCATCCTGTATATATATATATATATATATATATATATATATATATATATATATATATATATATATATATATACACACACGCACACACATTGGTATTGAGATTTAATATTCAAATTCAAACATTTATAGATACACGACTTCTTTACAGAATTTCGGAAATACGACAGCAGTCGGAATTTACTCATGCAAGAGTTTAAAACTGTATCATTAATCAGTTTATCTTTATTATGGTCATAGATGCAACTAAATCAACACGAGCTTTAATTTTTTTGTTTAATGTATTTGTACTAAGAAATATTCTGAAAGTAGTTGCCAAAGAAATTTCTGTCTCTCTACAAATAAATTACAGTAAATTTCACAAAACCTCGGTGTGGAATATGTAAAACCTATCTGTTAAGCTACGTAAATAGTTTTGTACGTATTCTAAAATAATGTGTAGTAAGAATACAATATTTCATAAGTAGAGTTAGCGTACAAAAAAAAATTTGCAACTAATTTTCGAAGAATTTCGTGTAACAAGTTCAGAATTTTTTTGCTCTGTGGGTAAAATACTTTCTACTTAAAAATACATGTTAAGTTATACCATGTACCACAATAGACTTTGTTTCCAAACATCTGAGCAGAAACGTATGCTACGATGAAACATAAATTAATTCAAAATTGGAGAGACACTGCATTCTGGGCATAAAAGCGAGATGTAAAAAATAAAAAGAGAAATAAATTAGCGGCGATATACTCAAACTTCACTCTTTTAATGCGACGTAGGAAACTCAGTGGTTGCACTCCTATAGATGCCGAGAAAAATAAGTATTCACTAGCTGAACAAAAACATTTCGTCACACGCATGTGCATGCACTCGATGATTACGAGCAGAGAGGGGAGATTTGGACGGTTCTAATGCGTAGTTTCCAAACAGAAGAGAAAATCAGTAAGACAAACTCGACATATTGATTTTTTTTATATGTGCAATTTCGAGAAGACAATTTTCTTCGAACTCAAAATATTAATTTTTTAATGTTTGCCCGTCATCTAATAATCATTTATCTCATTGCACTCCATATGTATGTGATTTCGAGTATTGGGACGTTTTGGTTTTATGAAGGCAGTGAAAAATTATCCCTCAGGCATACAGATTTCAAAGTATACTTATTGCCAGATTGGGCGAAATGTGTTAGTAGTGTCTTCCCGCCTTTCAAATGTTAACGGGATGTGACAGAGAACCCTGATAGTTTATTCTGTTTGTTAGTGCACACCTACACATCCTCGCGTCCAACTTCGTACAAAACCAAATAAAACAAAACGCACTATTACTATGTCAATCTGAAGCCCGTGTAGACCAAAGTCTTTTTCTAGCTACAGTAGCCTAGTACTTACTTGGGCGTGGCTGGCACGGTGATGTTGAACAGTTTTTCACATCCCTCGGTGACATGGGCAGTAAGGAAACCTTGACAACATACATGGTCTTGTGTATTTGCGCGCCAACGATGATCCAGGACATGATCACAAGACTGGCGCGCTTCCTGCCAAACATCCCTGCAACATCAAAGCATGCTGTGTAGCTTAATGAACTAAGCAAGCAGATTATACACTGTCTACCAAAAATAATTGGGCACCTGTCCACAATGTTTGCTCGGTGGTTGTCCCCCGTTAGAATCTCGTAGGGCCACCTCTTGCGACTATAACAGCAGACACCCTGTCCGGCATACTCTCTACTAGTGTTTGCAGGACATCCATGGGGATTCGTGCCATTCCTCTTGCAACCATTCCATGAGTTGAGCAATGGATTTTGGCCGCGCCTGACGAGCTCCTCACCCGGCGATCCAAATTCGTCCAAAGATGTTCTATAAGTTTGAGGTCGGGCTCTAGGCGGGCCAGTCCAATCGGCGAACATTGTTGTCGGCGTACCACTGCATAGTAACCCTTGAAACACGACGCCTGGCATTGTCATCCTACTCGTCCATTCCGTAAAAACGCCTATAATTTTGGGAGCATTTCATTATCCAGAATGTTACAATAGGCCTCTGTGTTCATGCTACCACGGACAAACACCAGCGGTCCTACGCCGAAGGACGTGAGACACAAGTCAACTGACGTACTGAATTACCTATCTTCACGAGTGCCCAATTACTTTTTGGTAGAAAGTGTAAATGGATATGTCTCGCTGACACTATAACAACAATCATTGTGGATTCGTCAGTAACCTTTCAACTGGAAAAATATTATGTAGAAGCTTATGTCGCATGAATGACGATGTGTTTATGATGTCAAACACAGATTTTACGATTTAACATTTATTGTACTTTGGAATTGCTTACTATCTACCTGAATACATTTCTTCTTCCATGGAACGCGATTTATTGTGTAAGATAATAAAGGTACGAAAAATTAAATAAAAAATTATTCAAAGGTTACAAATAAAACCGAGCATCACTAGCACCAATTTTGCGCAGATATATTATGTTTCACTTTTAAAGGCTGTGGCAGTGAAAAGTATCGTGACAGTACCGCATACAGAGAATTTCCATCTGTTTTTCTCGTAATTGAAATGTCTCATTTGAGTATATCTACTATTAAAAAAGTCACATAAAACACAAATTTCACGATCATTAGTTTATTCTAGACAGTATCAGGATCTTCGATATTTTTTTTTCCGAGAAGTAAATTTTGTAATAAGTTTTGTCACGGATGTAATAAATTTATAAATACAAAATACAACACCTTTGAAAATATTATTACAGTACTCAACTTAGCGTGTCATTTATTACACTAAATATTAACTGTCTTGCGTGATGTTATTTAATTTGGCAGTTTGAGAGGAGAAAGTAAAGTAGATTTCAGGAAGTACGTTCTTTTTTTATATTCGCATTCTCTTAGTCTTGAAACAAAATATCTGAACTTCCTATTGACTTTAAAAATACTACAGAAAATTGAGGTTTATATTATAATAGAATAATGTATATATCTACTAAGAAACAAAATTGTGGTGGTATGTGAAATTAGAATGTATTGATGAATACCTTCTGACATCACCTCTGACAGTTCGAAGCGACGAGAACCTGCATACAAATAGGCTACTTCATTGCTAAATATTAGAACAAAACAGAAATATTTTATTCACTGAAGACAAAGAGTCTAGTATTTTTAGAGGGTGTGAATATATGTTATATATAAATATTTATATATTCCATTAAAATTTTTATTTAGCACTTTGGAAACTACAGCGAAATAGGAGAATTCGCCATCTGCAAGAAAAACAGTATATCCGAGTAGCGTAGATAGTAGTTAGGTTAAGGCATGTATTTTTTCCACTTTTTCCTTGGAATATTATATTGGCTTATTAAAAGCCCAAGGAAAAAAACCTTGAAATAAAATGACCTGGTCTTCTTAGTTGGGGGGGGGGAGGAGGGGGTTTGCAGTGGCCCAGCTCTCTCACTCACGTAAAAAAAAAAAATTAAATGCTAAAAAATCGAACAATATGCCTCGGAAAACTTGGAACTTTGGACGACATAATGGCGATGGAAAAAGGCAAATGGCATTCAGATGCTGGAATGTGTAAGGTATTTCTTTTAAAGTGAATACATTGCCCGCAGAACTTGACACATTCAAAATTGATGTTCTGTACTCTATGAAACTAAGAGGAAAAATTTTTCTTCGGTTTCTTTAAACGAAGTTTTATGATTTTATCAAAATGAGTCTAATATGAGTACAAAAACCAGCCAAAAACAAACACTGTATGTACCTCTCACAACTGTCCAATTCCCAATCAAATAAACTTAAGGAAATCCATTGCTATGCTCGATTGTCCTCCTATTGCGTGAATCCTAAGCCTAGGAATGGCAGCATAGTATGATAAATGAGTCTATGATAAGGGCAAGAGGCACCGAAGACAAAGCCGACCGGCCGCCATGTTGTGACGTCACGAATGCTATTTTGATGTCGATGACCTTGACCTCGCACCAGTGAGGTTGACCCCGTGTCTGTTACCTTGGATCATCTTAAAAAAAAAAAAAAAAAGACAAATTTTTAAAATACATTAAAAATTCCTAACAATCCAGGAATCTATAATGTTTCAACAAGGCTCCCACCGCTCACCCTTACTAACACCCTTGCCCTCATCTAATAACCCGGTCATAAATGCCATCGTTTTTGTGTTGTCCCATTTTGTTCGTATGTATACATGTCAAAAATCATCAGATGTCGCAAATATAATTAAAAAAAAAAACCACCCAATAATTAAAAAAAGTCGAGAAAAATAGCCTACTGAATAAATTCGCAACACCCAGAATAGTAATACAATTCAAAAGAGGGAAATGCAGACATTGTTAGCAAAATGGCGCGTTTAATTGATATGAGTTTAACTCCTCAACCTTTAGCGCACAGGTTCGTTTCGACATATTAGTGATACACAATAGTTTAATCATACTTTACATGAGCTTAATTGCTGATATGAGATTCAACCGTTCATCATCTATGTTTTTACCGATGAGTAAATGCAAAATAATCAGGACGATAAGGAAATTTAGCTAGTTATGTGAACTGTGTGATATATTTCGTAGTCCACTGTATAAAACTCCCGCATATTTTGTAACTTAGCTGCTGCCTCGGTGTGGGTTAAGTTCTAGCCTAGAACAAAGGGTCCGAGTTTCGGTTATTGTTTTCTTGTTAGAGTCTCGTTGTTAATGTAGTCTATTCGCGGTTTCTTCGCGCTTTTTGAATCAAACCTTTGAAAAATCTCCCCATATATGACGCGTTTAGTTATTTCCTAGATACTCGATGTATCACAAGCGTTTTATACTTGTTAACAGAAAATTACCTTATTTGTCGTTGAATTAAAGTTTTACCAATATTTAATGTATAAATTACAATATTTTATTTACTATAGATATTAATAAAATCAGTGAGAAAACGTGTGTGTTGGTAGTCCCTAGTAATAAATAGTTCTCATATAAAATACTATTACAACTGAGTGCGCACTAATTCGTGCGTTGTCTTTTGGTGTAATTTCATATAGTATTGGCTAAGATTTGGTTGCTCGAGGCGAAGGAATATCCTGGTATTGGAACTTCAGCAAGGCTTCAGAAGAGTGTGAAGTAACCTAGAATCGATTATAGAGAGTTATTCAAGCGCATGTTGCATTATATAATGTAGCTGCTAACGCAACTGGCACGATAAAGTGTTTTAAGGTCCTGGTTGTCTTCAAATGATTTCTCGACATTTTCAGTCCATAGACATTACATAACTCGAGTACATTTCATAGTCATGTAGTTTTACTATATCTAGTGAGATTCGCTGACTTCGGTGAACTTCGAACCGGTCGAATTACAGTTTAAAGTGCCTTTTCTGCAAATGTTTAATTCACATCAGTTTTCCTGATCATGTTCATGTAGGACTCATAATTGTCGGTGACGCTAATTTAGACAAAAACAATGAAATCAACATGTCGCCTCGGTAAATGTTGAAAAAAAAACATTGGAAATACCTACCGTTCCTCCAATCTTCACGGCACTTTCGAGACAATGTAACGTTTTCGATGTAAAAAAAAAACCTATAAGGGACCATGAAAGGTATAAATAATCACTCAGCCAGCATCTTTTAGGCGTGTTCGTCGAGCAGGAAGTTATGATAGATAAATCATACACGCTGAATTTGTAGACACTTTCATGTTAAGATCTTTTTATCAGGCGTTATCTCACAGTTGATTTAAAGGTCCTTAACTTTAAGATGAAGACATTATAATGAAATAACTTCATACGCCTGCCTTTAACTCAACTTTTAATTTTTATAACGAAAATATTCACAAAAACAGAAAATCATTCACACACAAAACAGTTGTCAATGAAATGTTAAAAATGATATACTCTAATAAAAATTAAGATAATATAATAAGTGCCTTAAAATCAGGTAGTAGATTATTTAACATTTTTAAGGTAACAATATATTAGTGGTTATTTTAAGCAGCAGAAACAATATTCACTCTTGTCACACAATAAGGGAATTAAGCAGTTAGTAACGTAAAAAATATTAACAGTAACATTAAAAAAACCACAGTGATATATTACCTTCTTATTGGCCCATGGAAAGAACATTCCGAGAAGAAACATGCCTAACAGCGCTCCTGATGTGATTCCAGTGAAGCTAGTCGCCACCTGTGGGAAATAAAATAAATTACAAGTGAGCATGTGAAAATATTTCTTCCTGTAATTATTTGTTTCACTCACCAGAGCATGCACTGGATACTCGAATCATAGTAGGCCTATAAACATTTGTAGTGTTTACATCTCAACAAAAAAAAAAACTTTTCTGAAAAGTCAAAGCTAAATTTTAATTAGAAAATATATCAATGAACGTTTCACAAGAACATTAAATTGTTAAATAGTACATAATCAACAGTTAAAATATGAAAAAATTTTCTATGAGAAATAGCTATTATGGTCTTATAATAAGCTCAACGTCATTTTATTTATTTATTTTAATTAATGCATATAATTGTTTATTATATTTGGTTACTTTACCACTTAACCGTGTAGGTAATGAATTTCACAGACGTAGGCTTGTGAACACGTGATATGTAGTAACAAAATTCTACAATTAAAAAGGTATCGATAATTTAAAAAAAAATAAGTTTACCTATATTTAATGTATAGCTATTCTGAAATGAACAACACATCAAAACAACAGTACACAAAGAGTGTAAATCTAATTAGAAAATCAAATAATGTTCACTAGATTTTCGGAACTGGGATTTCGTCAATACACGAAAGAGAAATGACTATTTTCTACTTCAGGCATCCAATAAGAAATATCAGAACGATGTTGGATAACAAAATTATATTTTTCATACATAAAAGCCTGACGGAATAAAATGAGCGAACTTTAAAAAAAAAATCCCTTTATTAAATTTCACTCTCTTTATGAGTAACGAACGAAACTGTCGTTCCAAATGAATAAGAAATTCTTGTAAACAAGTGTTACACGCATACAAATTCATCGAATCCGGATATCTGATTTTAACACTGCATGAAACAGGTACATTTTTCACACAAGGTACTGAAATGTTAAGATATTAAGAGCATCTATACCTTATACAGGTGTTCATAATTTAAATGGTTATATTTCTTAACAAATCTTATACTTATCTGACGTACGTGTAGAAATAATTATGCTCACCATTACAATACCCGCTGTTTTTTCTATAGCAAATACCATTAAAATGCAGATAATTCCAATAATGACAACTACGCTCTTCAACACTAGATGAATCTTGTTAGAGAAAAATTCTTTCTTCATGATCCATGGAGAAATGAAGTCTTCAAATATTGTCGCTGACAGACAGTTGAAATTGCTGGAGAGCGTACTGGAAAGTTATCGTAAACAATTATTTGTCAATTATTTCACATACATTCGAGGTATAGAACACACACACACACACACATAGGAGCAAGTAAAGTTAACATATAGCGGCCTGTTTTAATAAATGTAAACGAACTGTTTTACGCTTCGTCTAACACATCCATTCTTAAATGCAGTCTAATAATATATTACTCAGATGTGTAGTATTTCGGAGTACTTCAAAATATCCAGCAAATATCTATCTCACAATATACCTGCAACGTTTGAACAGAAAACATATTTCTTATAATACTTGGTTTACCTAGTATGTCATGGTCGAAATAGTTTTGGCCCACTGATCCTATAAATGTCGGTATTACATATCACTGTCGCTGTATGTGCGTAAGCCTGTGTGTCTATTGAAATAAATTCTTAACGGTTACAAAATGTTTGTCGAACTCTTTACACTTATAATGCGTGGTAAAAATATTACAATTGTACAGATTTAGCTTATTTGAGACTCTTCTGTTCAAATTGGTACTATTACAGATTTGAAAGTATGTAAGTCATATCAAATAAATCACGCTATATGTTATAAAAAAATGTGTTATACTAACAATACCTTAAATTGCTTTGAATTTTTTTTATAAATATCTTAAATCTACATGAAAAATAACAGTACTTTTTCATATCTTAGGAGCAATACGTGTGATTGCCTCTTTCTTTCATATCGAAATAGTAAAGTGAATGGGGCGTAAAATTCCTACAATTCTGACATATTTGACCATTTTTAAACGGCGTGCATGCTCAGGTATTACTACCATATGTTATATTTTAAAACTATTCTAAGCCTACCTATCTGAATAAAACTTTGTGCTCTGGCTGTTATTACTGAATATATCGAAAACTAGATTTAACGAAATCTGTCATCTGCTATTATAGTAGACAATATGAAATGAAATATGAAGCGGATATCTCACATCTGGAAAACCGGTAACTTCTAAATTCGTAATTAAAATTTTTATTTTGGAAGTTATTTTGAATTTACGTAATTCCAGCAGGAGAAACAAATTTTCAAGGTGGCCACGGTAGTGTAGCAGTCGGATTTCTCGTCTTAACCGAACCGGGTTCGATTCCTTGTGGGTTCACACGGATATTCGCATATGAGAAACGTGGTGGACGTTGCCGCGGGATATAAGATTTTCTCAAGGAATTCTTATTTCTCTCGCCTTCGTACTCCGTCGCTGATTCATCTTAAACCAGAGAACAGGCCCGGCGGAATTTGCGGGCTAAGCCACCGTTGATGAAGCAGGTAATCGTACGAAAATAGTACGGGAGCGCTGGCACATGCTCGCTCACAACTATCGGTGCTCGCTCGCACATCCCGTCCTGCAGTTGCAAACTTATTAATACCTAAAACTTAAGACTTAATACTTAAAACTTAAGACTTAATACAATAACACTTAAGATTTAAGACTTAATATATTAAAACTTAAGACTTAAGACGTAATACTTAATATATTAAAACTTAATACTGAAGACGTAAGCCTTGGTTGTGGGTTCAGGGAGGGCGGGGTATAGAAAGACAACCCTCCCCCAAATCCCAAGAAAATCGGTGGAAAAATGCTCCTTCCTGTCTGAAAAGAAGGTGCAAAACGCACCCCTCTTGTCACAGCATCTCCTTCCCCGGGAATTTCGGGAGGGGTGGATAGGGGAACGATAGCCAAAGGTCCAAAGGTGTGCACAAAATTTGGTTCCAACCCTCTGCCCCTCGAGGGAAGAGGGAGTTGCGCGCCCTCAAAAAAGTTTTTGGTATTTGATTAATGAGGTTACCTGGGGCCGGGCCCGCGGAATCCGCGGGCTGAGCCACTATAGGTGAAGCAGATAACCATTCAAATTGAAGTTTCGTCTGGGAACTTCGGCACGTGCTCGCTAGCACATCCCGACATGCGCAAATATGGCGACAGTAAAATACAAAATTAAAAACTTAAGACTTAATACTTAAAACATAACACTTAAGAATTAAGACTTAGCACTTCAAAGTTAAGACTGAAGACTTTTGCGTAAGGCTTTAAACCATATGTCCGAATGCTGGGCAAAGAAATACACCATAAAAATAATTCAAGAAAATCGGTCGAAAAATGCGCCTTCCAGAGACTAGAGGGCTAAAGCCAAAAAAAGGGGAGAGAGAGGGAGGTCGAAATCTTTATCTCTTGGTTCGGGACAATGAACTACACCACCCAACAAAATTTGAAGAAAATTGGTTTAAAAATGCGCCTTTAATAGGATTAGGGGTATTAGTCTCGAAAGGGGCCGGGGAGGGCGAAAACCATATCTCGGAATGCGGGTCAAAAATATACGCCATTTTACTAAATTTCATAAAATCGGTTGATAAATGTGCCTTCCAAGGCCTGGGGGCAAAAATTTCCCCTCAAAAAAGGGGAAAGGAGGTGGGAAATAAACATAAAGGCATCTATTCCCCCGCGAGCACTAACGATCCACTCTAGTCTCGCCCCCCCCCCCCCCCGGCCATTTTTGGTTTCATTGCGTTTGACGCCGCAAACTTTCGTTCTGAATAAGTATACAGGATCAAATATAACGCTAAGTGGAATAGTATGAACGAATGTCTTATAATATTACTGAATGTGTTAAACTCGGAACGAATGAAACAGAAAGAGAAATAATAAATTGGAATTTAAATTCACCAAAATGGAATAAAACATTATAAAAAACAAACAAATGCGCTTACTGCAATAACATTTTGCACAAACGTAAAACTGTGATAAACATTGTGCAAAAATAAAAGTTGGTAAGCAGGTACAATGACTTATCATGATCAAACGATTAATGTATCCTGCGCCGGTGCACATACATATATTGCACAAGAATTCCGCCATCTTTCTGAGTGGCACACATTAAATTAAAATTGTCCTCAGAACACTGCATTTAATGGGGCAGGCGAGATACTTACCAGTTGTGAATAATAAGCGATAGGTGCCCCAAGAAAACATATAAAACAGCCCAGCAAACAACTAGCAACATAGAAGGAGGCCGAATGATAGCGCTGCGAGATGCAGTGTAGAAGACGCGCGCTGAGTGTGTCTGCGGTCGGGCCGTTTGGAGACAAGTCACCCTGTGCTCAGAGCAATGGTATTGGGAAGGTACCACATGGAAGATGACTAGTTGATAGACAAGCAACGGGAGAAGGGGGGTAAGGTGTGTGTGTAGTGAGAGAGAGAGAGAGAGAGAGAGAGAGAGAGAGAGAGAGAGAGAGAGAGAGATAGAGAGAGAGAGAGAGAGGCTTCCGGGCATATTATCCAGCTAGTTGTGAAAGCTTTCCCTCGAGCACCATTTATGTACCGAGGCATTTTCAGACGTGCATGAAGAATATTAAATAAACATACTGACGCAAAATTTTAACGTCGAATTCTCATGCCGTGATATACAGCTACACCATTGCCAAATTTACTGCCAGTATACAAATCAACGCGTGCATTGAAACGCTTGCAGGTCACGGGTGGGAAATATATTTTTTTTCAGGTGGCGATTTCAAAATCGTTCAAATAATCGCCAAGCAGTTATATAAAATAATTATACAATGTTAATGCCGTAGTAATGTACATAAGGTGATCATACCTGAGTGAGGCACTGAAAGTTCCGGCGATGAACAATCCTGGCAGTCCTGGGATTCGTGCCCCGGTCTCCATTGTAAAGAATGGATGTATTTGGTCTGGTTTAGAGACAATCTGCAAATAAAAATTTGTTAATGTGAATTAATCTACGAAGAAATTTTTCCCATAAATATTTGTGTTTGCCATAAACATTACTTTACTAATACCCTTCAATTTTAAATCCGATCTTTATCAAATCTTACTCCATATTTGTTTTGCAAAACTTTTTTTTTGAAGGACATAATGCATCTTATAGTCAAAAGACTATATTGCACTTTAAATTGATCTCGAATATTTATATTTCCATTATAAATAATTATTTCGTGTGCTCAATGTCATACACAAACTCAGATTAATATAAAATGCTAATTTTAATGTCGGCGACATGGTAAATCGACTTCATTTGAAAAGAACATGGTCGTAATTTTAGAATAAAAGTTGTTTTTCCTTTAACACTGCCTCCACAAACAATTTTTTTACGCTTGCTTTCGGATTTCTTAGTATTTACTCAAACATATTTGTAACGAGTTTTAACATAGGCATATGCAAAATGAGTTCGAATCGCCAAGTATTCCAATATTAAAAATTATAATGGTATTCGATATCTGAAATGAAATCTTATACATTTGGAAATAACGTAAGTTTATGACAGTGAATTAGCTATTCTTCGTTTCATTTCACTGAGGTTTTTTCCTGTATATCTGTGAGAAACGGAGCTGTTTATGATCGGTAAAACTTAGCTCGCACATACTTTGAATCTATTTCAGGGGTTATAGTATCAAATATCTGAATTTTGGCCAATGTGCAACAGAACTGGTCTTCCTTTATTTAAAATAACATATTTTACTATCTAAAACTAAACCATTCACGAAGTTGAAAAAAAAAAAATCTTTTGAGGTTACAGCATTCAAGTAAAATACATTATAACATTACATTTTCATAACAAATTCTAAGGTATTACAAATAAATATAAAATCTGAACATTGAAGATTTGTGGAATGAAAACAGTATCTAGATCTGCTAAGTTGTTAATTAGATATGTAAATCATATTTAAAAATATGTATAATTTAAATATCGTCATATAGATTACAATTTTATTGAATATTCTTCGCCACTTCCACACAGAGTGTAATCAAAACAAATCATGCCAGTTTTTTCTACATGGCATGTTTAATGACAAAAATGTTCACATAAATAAAAAAGTAGCTTCATGTATTTAAAAAATAACTCTGTTCTATTTTAGTTAACTTCATTAAGAACTGCTAATAGCCGCACCTGCATGAAAATACAAGATGCGAAAGTCGGCAATGATTGTTCACGGTAAAACTAGCATTAAAAAAAAAAAAAACATTTGAAATATATCACTGCCAATTGACTGAATAGATGCTACAGTACACACATGCAAGCGTGCTCCATGTTAAGTTGGCGGTGAATATAAAATAAATAGTTCAAAATATTGGAGTCATATTTAGAGTGTAATGTTTCTAAATAACTGGCTAATGAAGTTGACCTGTTTCTGTTTTATATAGATCATAGAGTACGAAATGGCGCATTATTAACTTATGAAGTTTCCAACAATCTTTCGTATTCACTTGACAGATGCATGAGTAAAGTAACTAGGCCAATGACAATGTAGATTTTATACACGTCGAAATGATACAAAATTAGGAGAAAATTAGGTCGTAACAGGATCTTCAAAAGAGCTCGCTTAACCGCGATCATCCTTCATGATGCAATAACGCTTGCAATATTGCAAACGTGTTAAGTCTGGCTGCGTTCCGCCAGCACCGGCACAAATCACACTGTAAAAAAAATCGAGGTAAAATTCCCTTACATGAAAGGGAAGCTAATTACTTCTACATGTGAGGTAAAATTACGTGTCAAATGTGGAGTAAATTTACATAAGTGTGGTACTATTCCTTAGTCGTACGGAAAAAGTACCTTACAAAATTGAAGGGGGGGGGGGGGAATCCCATACCTATAAGGTAATGCTAACTATATTGAATAATGAAGACATATTTAAAAACACACGGGGTATTAGTAATGTAAATGTTTTTATTACCTACATCCTCTGACGAATATTAACCGAAACCTCAACTCTAAAATCCTCGATACTTGCTGTTGGGTCACCGCGAAGAGTTTACCTCTATCAAGAAAGGTCGATATGCTATACACTGCACCACGGCAACATGACAGCCTAATTGAATATTAGTGTATTAGAGGACTGATTCTTCAGCCCGTCCTCCCACTTAGCTGCTGAGACAATGTAGAAGAGATGCACGCGTCGTGATGTAATTTTCCCGTCCGTGTGTGGGATTTTTTCACTTCCATGTACGTGAATTTTACTCCACAGTGCGGTAATTTTACCTTACCCCTACGGCAAACTATGTTTCCTCCCGTAGGTTTGCGAATATGATCTTACACTTGTCAGGCAATTATACCTTTATTTTTTACAGTGCAGGTAACGTGAACGGTCGCAGATCTAAGTGGTCAGTGTGCGCGCCAAGTGAACATCGATGAGAGGACAGCATGCCTCGATGACGCAGTCCACGACGTACGAACAACCTACAGAGTTTGAGAGAGGTCGAAACGCTGGACTTCTGGAAGAAGGGTGGCTATCCGGTTGAAATTTCCCCCAGCGTGGTCCATCGCGACGGAAATTTGCGGCGGACGGTGCTGAGAGCAGTTAAGGACACGAGAAAACACGCAGCGTGTCTGTTTGACAGAGAGCGATCACCAGTGAGCGCGAATTTTCAACGTCTCGCTGTTGTCGCGATCACGGTGGCTTAGCGGTCAGCCGGCTCGCCTCCCACCAAACCGAACCGGGTTCAATCCTCGGCCGGGTCACTCCCGGATTTCCGCAGGTGGGAATAGTGCCGGACGATGTCGCTGGTCGGCGGGGTTTTCTCGGGGATCTCTCCCCCCCTCCGCCCTTTCATTCCGGTGCCCCTCCATACTCACCTCAATCACCCACGTCGGCTCTCAAGATCTCGATGTTACGAACGGTCCAAATCTCTTCACTCACTGACTCACTGTTGTGAACTTAATCGAGAGAAATTAGACAGTCCAGAAATATGCAGCGGCATCAGAGTTGACCACCGTTTATACCCGCCCTATCGCGAAGTGACCCGCAGAAGGAGACTTGCATTATCAATCTCCTTTATGCCGCCTTCCATTGATACTACAAAAACGAGGACCTTATTGCAGTTTTGAATTAATCGGGCGTTAGACATTCCAAATTCGAATCACTGGGAAACCGCTGATTCGCAGTGAAATTCAACTACTTGAATCAGTGAAAACCACTCCGCTTAAAATCAGTGGAAAACAACTGATTGTTTCAGTGGAAAATATTCACTGATTGAATTAGTGACGTGAAAGTATTTCACTGATTGAATAAGGACGGCCGACTGCAAAGGCGAATTAAATATCGTTTTTATTATAGTTACTATTCGTATTGTGCAATTTACCTTAATTAAATAAAGTGAAACAAAACTTGCTGGTGACCGGGATTGAACTCACAAACCATATTCACTTCGCTGTTAGCCAAGTTACCAGAGAAGAAGAAAATATGTGGTTTATGATTTCACCGAGAAATCGTGAAGATTTAAATTGTATGCTCTTATTTTTCGTTTTTGGTTTAATTGGCACCGTAAGAAGTGGTTAAAACAAATAGTATATATAAGTGCACTCTCTTTACCACATGATACGCAGTTTAAACCTTCAAACAGACAGCTGTGGCGAATACATGAAAACGAAATGAAAGACGTAAAAACAGAATGAAAGTCTGCGTGTTCATATTACGTCATGAGGCGTTTAAAAATACGAAAAACATTTTAGAAAGAATTTCGTATTGGTTTTATTTAGATTATTCGTTATTTCACTTGATGCACGTTGTTCAACGACCATTTTTAAACGTTGTTTGGCGGCCATTTTCACACGCTGTTTAATTGATACATCTGTCAAAACCACCGAGTAAACAGTGAAAAAAAATCAATGGAAAATGTCACCGAATCAATCAGTGAAGGAAATATGGCATTTTTTACACTAATTTTTTTACACTGCAGTGATTGTTAAAACAGTCACAGATGTGTTTGACTGATTGATACACTTAAAATTCTCACTGATTCAGATTTAGAGTGCAGACGGCTTAGAATGGTGCTTCATCGTATTTAGTGAGTTATGTAGGTTTTTACTGGACGCAGATGACAATCGTGCTCGAATTGGATAGGCATCGTATGACGTACAAAACACGGTGAGATCTTTGGGTGGTCACGTTGCCGAAAGTTATAACACCGTGGCGCGGTGAGCAATCTCCTACGACTCTCGGTTTCACTCGTTTTGACGACGAAAAGACATTCAGAAGCGTCTTCAACCATACGTGTTTCATTTTTGACCGCGCTACTGTGGGAAATTTCCGAACACGAAAGTCCCTACCCCGACGGAACACGCGTCTTCCAAGTCTGCATTCGTCCTGTTGACACCAGCAGCTTGGTACCAGAGTCGTCACGTGTAAAACATGTTTGGAGCTGATTGGGACGTAAGCCTCGGCCATATTAACGCGTCTGCAGCATTTGGATAAGCAGTTGAAACAAATATTTACGTGACTCTACCCCAGGACAGCAGCAGTCGTTTCTATGACGTCATGCTGGACCATAGCAGTGCTTGTATCAACGCCAAGGGTAGTGCAACCTTGCACTAAAGTTACTCTTCAATTGCACAATTTTGCCGAATAATAGCCTACTTTTAAGAATGTAGGCTATTTGTTTCATCGTTCCCATTATTTTACCATGCTTATTTGCTAATCGAGGCTTCCTTAAGGGTACCGCAAATTTTATGGCTATGATTGCAGCTAACAATGTTAATAGATAATTAACATTTCACCTTAATTAGATATATATAAAAAGAATATATTTTTAACAAAACGGTTATGCATGAATGAGGTGAAATATTGTTTCTTTGTGTATTCACGACATTAATTTCAAAATGTACGCAATTAAAAAGTAACAGCTTATCTATAAGCATTTGTTAGTAAAATTGTAGTGAATAATAATTATTTGAGATGTGTATTTCAATAAATACAGAACAAAATTACTTTCATCAATATAACTATTGTATAGTAATATAAGTGTTGTGAGACGAATTTGCTTCACCTTTGATGTTATAGGGTCACATTCGTAGTAACTGGAATACATTAGTAGACCAATGATGAGTGAAAGGGATTTCAAAACCAGAAAACCAAAGTAGAAAATCACCAGAGAACTGTAAATAAAAACCAATAAGTTGAATATATTCTATTTTTTTTAATACAAGGTTTTTGCTATTTCACACTTTTACTGTCTGCGTAATATAATGGTATTAGTGTCGACATGAAATTACACAAAGTTAAGGCGCAAATTCTGTACGTTCTACGACATATTCAAAATCCAGTTTTTTAAACTCCTACAGGATTTAGATGAGACAAAGGAAAAAGTGTTTTTGACAGGAACACAAGTCGTATTACTTCCGTTCCACACGTACAAGTAAATGAAAGTCTATATGTTTACATCTTCCGATTACGTTAGGCAAAATAACATTATCGACTTGAATTCTTCTTCAGACGTAAGATTTTCATTTTCTTCGGGAATTTAACTACTGCATTATTTAACTGCCCCATTTTATTTCAGTACGAATTTATTGTTCAAAATGGCATAGTGGCTTATTCAAATAACTCCTCAACGTGATACCGAACAACCTCATTGTGAATGTAGTTTCTAAAAAAAAGTCACAATTAATTTGTTAAACAACAGCTGATGGAAGTTAAATATCATGTTACCCGACAGAATACACGCGAGAATAATAATCTTCCTCTAAATTTACTGATTTATCGTACACTGTAAAAAACTTTTTTATAATTATTACATAAATTGTTTATAATTCTACACATGTTTGTAACGGTACAACGATATCTCTTGCATAACTACAAGACCTCAATAAATGTTTGTATTATACTAACCCGTATCCATAAGCTTCAGAAAATTTGGCGGATACTCAACGACGTAAAACCGTATATAGCTGTTTGTGCAACAACCACGGGTGACGTAAAGTGTAGTTGCGTGTAAAAAGAAATGTATCGCAACTTTGAATAACTTAGTACACTTAAAACAACTCAAATATTCATAATAAAACGACTGTTGAAATATACTGTAATAGCGGGTTAACGGACGTGTAATGTGTACAGACTGCCACAAAGCCCCGCGTAAGGGCACCAATATGAAATATAACTTATGTATCATATAAACATGTAATATAGTGTGTAGGGAGCTGTGAAGAACACACACAAGGCCTCTTCGTTGCGATAGGCAATATGAGATATAATCATATTATATCCAAATAGATATGTGCTGTGTATAGTGTAGAATTAGCATACGCAACAATGGACAACACATATAACACTGAGTGACCAGACTGCACAGCTGACTTGCAATAAATCAGTGGGGAAAGAGGTGATCTTACCTAGGCTGCCTGTGTATAATTGCCCGGTGCAGTTCTGGGCCGGTAGGGGAACATGTTTATTACCATTAGCACTCTCTAGAAACTAGCATCTGGCACGTACATCATTTATGTACGTACGTCAAACTAAGGCAGACAATTGAAAACTCTAGTAAACACATATGTAAGACCCTGGGTAAGAAATACGTTAACTTAACGCTACAGTAGAGAAAACAACAAAACAGATACATCCTTTGAATAGATTTCATTCATTATACTTTTCATTTCATTTTGTATTGTAATTGTTTAAATCAGAAATAATTAAAAACCCTGATGGTTATATGAGAAAAACTATAAAGACAACACACTATCCTAACATAACTAAAAGTGGTCATGCCTAGCCTATTTGAACCCTTTTACGGTTACGTGGCATAGCTTGCTAGAGTCTGAATATACTGGTTTCAAAATCAAATTAATTAAACTATCCTCTGTAGTAAATATTACGTTAAAACAATCTGTGTTCTGACTAAACAGTCTAGCTCTGGTAGAAACTACTATTATCACAGGTTTTGCAGTGGGCGTATGTGTGCTGGGAATTTACGTACTTATAAAAGTCAAGATGGCGTCACTTTTTACTGATGCTAACGGACATCGAACTGAATCAAACTGTAAATAAATTTAGGTCCAGATGAAAATGTCAGATCTTTTGGTAGGACCTATCTTTTAATCACCAAGCGGATTGAAGGGAGGATGCTCTTGCAGGATTTGGCGTAGCAGGATTAAGGTGGAGATACGTGAAGCTCCGCTCTACACGTACGTATACGGCGTGTTAAAACTATCTAGCTCCTGACCATTTAACCTCTGAAATGGGCGGCCATTGACACAAACTCCATTGCTGTTTACAAGTTTACTTAATAGTTGGTTCAGGGACACGTCTACACACCCCAAAAACTAATTTAAAGTCCTACCTCTCCGTCCACTTCAGACGGGAGGTACTACCCTACCTCTGACGTCATTGGATGCTGCTGGCGAAGAGAGGGTTAGTCTCTGCATGCTGACGTTAGCTTAAGGGGGCATATACCGACAGCCAATCAACAGTCAGGATTTTAACCTGCGGGCCAATGGGGATAAAACTATTCATACCAACAACATGAACCACTTCTAACGACCTAAATGAAGAAAAACTAAAGAATACGAGTTCTCGAAACTGAGATATAATATAATAAAAAGTATAAAGACTTACAAAATCGAGATCACACCAAAAATAAACATTAATTTCATAAAACTAAATACACAATGAAAAATTAACTAGCCTATCAAAATTACACATAATTATTATTGCCACCATACATCTAAGATTTAGAAATATTACGTGTCAATAAAAATAAAATTTATATAAATAAATACAATTTATATAGGCATTTGAAATTATATAAGTGACATGTGTGAAATATATTACCTTAACTCTTGCGTGACAATATGTGTAGCAATAAGAAAATGAAAAATAATATAAGTTAATTTTATGCATAAGAACCCTATTTTCATGGGTGTTACACTATTTCAATAAAACGTGACCGTATTACTCATTAAATGTTTCCTAGCTACACAGAATCCTTAAATCGGCTCTTCAAGCCTCGTTGTTAAGAGCCGTCCAAATCTCTCAACTCAACAAAATAACTCTTAACATGAAACAAGTATATTTTTCTTAATCAAATAACGTCTTATTTTATAGGTATTTGCAGTTATATATAGTAGAATAAGTAACCGTTAAGTTCGTTAAGTAAGGTTGGTCTTGTGGTTAAAAGTGCGGGCAAATAGCACAGGAGGTACGTGTTCCAGTCCACATGCTGGCAAAGTGTAACTTTTATCTCGTAAGTTATATTTACTTATTGTCTATTTTTTAAAAACTATCATTTGTAATATTACAAATATGTGTTCTGCAGATTTTACAAGAAAACTGTTTGTAGTTTTACAAAGGATTTTCTTGGCAGCTGGCTTTCTAAGGATCTTCCCTGTAAAAGTAAAACACATTTTTGGAGTGTAGATAGAAATCGTCACGTGGCCATAAACGAATATTGTTGAATAGAGTATAAACCGATGGTCATGTTAGCCAAGTTGGTAGGCCACTAAACTTATCCATCTCCTTCATAATTTTACGCCACAGTATTGTCGAATTGCAAGTTGAAAGTATGGTTTGGTTTAAGAATAGACTGAAAAAGATCATAGTAGCATGTTTGTGGTTACTTCTTCCATGAACTGCAGAAAGTTTTCCCCAGAAAAGCCACATAACCTATGACCCCATAAGGCGTGACAGTGATGGAATAGCTTAAAGCACAATTAATTTACATCCACTGGTAGCTGCTAACATGTGCAAACGCGTACTCTCGATTCAATCTTAAAACCGCACGCGTATTTATAATAAAAATTAAAACATTAGATAAATTAGTTTGTTGTGTGTTGTCGGCTCAAACTGATAATATTGTAAAACACTGTTAGAAATTTAAAATTATGTAGTATGAATTTAAAAAAAAAACATTTAGGTAGCATAAAATAATGGTATTCTCACAACATTTAAAATTTAAGCTTAGTGTTAGGGATTTCGAATTATTAATAAAATGTTGCTGATTTGACTTGTTTGTTGACAAGATTTACAGTAATCATTCATGTAGACTTTTACTCATGTTATTTTCTACAGGAAAGATGTTTTTGTTAGTCTATATGGACAGCTAGTACTTATTACTGAAAGAACTGGGTTTTTAATATTTACTCAGGGATCACGTAATAAGAAACCTATGACTCTCGTGGACGTTTAAAACCTTAAAGATAGTTTTAAAACAATAATTTTTGTGATGTTTTTTTTAAACAGGTGTACACCATTATTATTCTCTAAGCTTGAAGCGGTGCTGATTCCATTGTCGCTTGACTTAATGCACAAAACTACGGTATAATTGTAGTTAAAATGTTTGGCAAGTGAATACTAGTGAAGATGAGATTCCAGGCGACGAAAATTTTTCAAATGAATATAGCACCAGAACAAATTTTTATTAAAATAATTTTTGATGAATCTCTTGAAAAACATAAATTCTGTAAAAACCATACCAATATCTTAGCTCATTTGTGGGGATTTGAGTTTAGGTATAGTGGTCATTTTGACGGCTTCTGGCTCTGGGCTTGCGCTGTTCGTCTTATAACACAAAAAAGCAAATTTGTACAGTCTTTAATTATTTTTCCTTTAACGCAGTAAGAATTTATCATATTTCAATTTCAATGTACAGTTTGTGTTCATTGACACTATCACTTATTAATCTAAAGAAATAGTAATTGTTTTAATTCTTTGTATTTCGGTTATTAAAACCAACTTGGAACATTATGGACATGCATTAAAATCTTGCCTCTTTCTTCTTTCGTAATACACATAATTTTCCATGGGAAAAGCAGGCTACGGCACATATTAAGAATTAAAGTTATGTTATAAATATACACCCACAAAAGGATATATGAATACAGTAGAGCATTACAGTAAATTGATACTGTAACGATGTGTCTTTAATGAATAACGAATTTCCTTCAAGTAAATTCGAGTTGGGATCATTTCACAGTATCACTAGACGCCATATCGTTTGCATACTAGGTCGTTAAAAAAAACCTTCTCAATTCGCAATTCTTATACAATGCCTCCCTGACTTGTAACTCCCTTTATATAATTTGTATTTTCCTGTTAGTGACATTCTTTATGAAAGTTAGCTAATAACGCTCATTTTCCAATGCCAACATACTATTCGAGTACGTCGTATTCTTCCAGTTATTTAGCATCGGCGCAAAATAATTTGACATCTTAAGCAGCAGTGTACAAGGCTGGTCCCTCATAGTTCATGCAACTCTTAGTTAAAGTAAACCATTGGTGGTCCCAGTGGTGAGATTTGGGCCTTAATCCCTAACTTCTCTTCTATTCATACCCGCATACCTATTTGAGAAAAGATTTCCCCTGTTCATTTCACGAGAGTTTTCCATTTTAGCTGCCTCCATAAATCTGTTATTCATGCCATTTAGATTTCCACTCATAATAATGACTCCAAGAATAGGCAAGGTTTTATTCGTATTTACGGTAATGTTTTATTTTAAAACATGGTCCCTACAATGAAACTGCCACTTTTCAACAGAAGGAAATAGTTTCGGACAAGACAGGAAAATGTTCCATAAACATTCATATAAAATATTTTCTAAAGCTTTAGGGCGGAGGAAAGTGTTTAAATACTTTTCGGTGGCCGAGTTCTCATTTTTACACTAACCCTGTGACATACAGTATACTCATCTTTAAATGTCTGGTTTTAATTTTTGTGAGTCATTATGCCTGGTTTTTAATACACACTACAGTAGCCTATATGTATTCAGTTATTATCATCAGAGCGAGCAGTCAGTTTGTAAAGCTTCAAGTGGCCATGCTTAGTACAGAATTGGTCACCGACTCTCGTATTACCAACAATGAAATTAAAAATCTGATTACTGCAGGAAGAATATTTCAAACGTCACTTGTTACCTTGATTGGTTTTTTCATTTCCTGTATTTAAACAACTATGATTGTTTGTAATAAATTCTTTGCTAAATTGTACTTTAAGGTAGATTGCAGGTACTCTTAACGTGCTGCATGGACTTTAAAGATGATGGCTCTTAAGCGGGTTAACCTTTCGCGATAAAAACATTTATTGATAGAAATACAAACTCGCAGTCTGAATATTTTGGTCGTATATTAAATCAACAGATTTTACGTTACTTGAAACAGGATGTACTGAAGTTTGGCAAAAAAAAAAAAACAAAAAAACCAGTGAATTGTTTGTATCACATAGTCTACCAGGTATATCTTTCCCTGCTGTGCTCAACCAAAACCACATTAACGACACCATTAACACAGTTTATCATATAACAGTGATGTGAGAAAGGGTGCGTGAACTCTGCAAATTCTTTCCCTGTTAATAATTGGAGTGAACAGAAAGAGTCTGAGAGAAAATATTTCGTAGTAACGCATTATTTCCCTAACTATAGGCTATGTACGGTAAAGTGAGCATTTTTAAGGCCCTGCAAATTTTTTTCTTTCAATTAATTTCTACCATTCCGTTCATTTTTTTAATATAAACACTGCAACATAAGTAATAATCACAGTGTATACATTTCATCACTCTCAAAAACAAACATCTGAGGCTGCAATAAGATATATTTACTATGGGTTAATGCCTTTTTGGGAGGGCCTTAAAAATGCTCACTTTACCACGAACAGCCTATATATATGAACATATTTTTTCTGCACAGTTACCACTACAGTTCGTTTAAAAATGAAATACTTACAGTCTGGCTTTCGTCAAGGTGGGCAATGCTATAAATTTCTGTGTCATTCCTTGATTCACACTAAGACTACTCATCCAGCTGGCTGTACTACCCACAACGACTGTCCAAATAGTATTTCTTAAAAATGGATCCGGATCTATACTGAAAAAGAATTGCCCAAATAACAAGGGTAGATTATAATCAATGAAGTATATCGTTATCAATATTAACTCATTAATACGCCTGTTATCGTAAAAGGCAAATACATAAAAAAGAACTACTTAAAATTAATATATACTTACATACACTTATATATTTAAAACTTTTCACTGAACAGTTAATTTAATTTGGGGTATTCATGTATTCTCAGAAATGTGGGCCACTATTGAAATTAAACTATATAAATAACTTCTTTAAATTACTGTTATAGGTTTATTAAGCGTGCTTTGTATTCAAGGACGTATGGCGTACAGTAAATATTAAAATAATAACGCACATTACTGACTAATATGCCATAATTTCCCACTACTACTTCTAGCTGTTAGTTACCCTAGAAGATGCACGCGGCTTTCCGAGAACATTTTCAAGGCACAGCTGATGACTATGCATCATCAGCAAGACACAAAAGTGTGAGAGTGCGTATCGCTGCGAACACCGGGACCCGAACCTGCGGTACCCAGGTAGGTGTGTCCTACGTCGGCCACGCTGTTGAGGTCATAAAACCGACGGTGGAGGGCAGGAACGAATTGCTGAGTGGCAACGACGTCATCAGAAACACATATGAAAAGGCGTTCTGTTCCGGGTCTGCCCGACTATCTCTCTACGATACTCAGACGTGACGGACTCCAGGGCAAGCCGGTGACCAGGAGACACCAGACAACGTCAGTCAGTCAGCTGCGAGGATATCAGGATCAACCCACGACGGAGGAGCTTCGTGTGTGGTCGATAAATTATTCAGTGGTAAGTGAAACTCGTTTCCCAGTGCAGGCCAGTTCAGCTAGGGAAAGCTACGCCCCGCGATCTAAGAGTATAAAAGAATTGAATGTAAAGTGCACTATCGACCAAAAAGTAATTGGGCACCCGTGAAGATAGGTAATTCAGTACGTCAGTTGACTTGTGTGGCCGCCATACGCTGCAGGCCGGTGTAGAACAAGTTGACAAGGTGATGGCACAAGGTAAAAAGCTATCGGACTTCGATAAGGGCGTGTTGTGGGCTGCCATCTCAGTGGGCTGTCTAACCGGGCGATTGCACGGAAGGTAAACAGGCCCAAATCAACGGTCGCATTCGTCCTGCGTAAGCGGAAGGTCGATGGGCATTGTGCCAATGCTGCACGTTCTGGGCGACCTCCAATCTTGATCGACAGAAATCGCAGAACCCCGAAACGTGAAATTGTCCAAAATAGGGCACAACCCATTGCTACCATCTGACAGAGGTACAGAGGCCCACCGACTTTGATATTTCGGAAGAGTAGCTGCACATAAGCACCGTATCACGACAAGCAAGAAAGCTCGGCGACTCAGGTGGTGTTTGGACCGTCAAAACTGGACACTGGAGCTGCGTAAATCGGTTCTGTGGAGTGATGAGTCGAGGTTTACATTATTCCGGTCCGATGGACGTGTATGTGTGAGACGTCTACCTGGGGAACGGCTTCTGCTGGAGTGTATAATGTCAACTAGGAAATTCGGCCATGGTGGAGTAATGGTATGGGACTGTTTCACGGCCTTCGACGAAGGACCGCTGGTGTTTGTCCGTGGTAGCATGATCACAGAGGCCTATTATAACATTCTGGATAGTGAAATGCTCCCAATATTGAGGCGTTTTTTTTTTTCGCGGAATGGACCTATGTTACTTCCTGGATGACAATGCCAGGTGCCATGTTTCAAGGGCTACTATGCAGTGGTACACCGATAACAATGTTCGCCGATCGAACTTGCCCACTCAGAGCCCCGACGTTACCCCTATAGAACATCTTTGGGACGAAATGGATCGCCGGGTGAGGGCTCGTCAGGCGCGGCTAAAATCCATTGCTCGACTCATGTAATTGTTGCAAGAGGAATGGCGACGAATCCCCGTGGATGTCCTGCATACACTCGTAGAAATCATGCCAGACAGGATGGCTGCTGTTATAGCTGCAAGAGGTAGCCCTACGAGATTCTAACGGGGTGACAACCACCGAGTAACAATTTTGTGGACAGGTGCCCAATTATTTTTTGGTCGATAGTGTAGTATCTCAGCTATAATATATGTCCTTTTGCTTGTAGACACATTCTGAGGATTCTGTTCAAGCAACTATCTACATTTTGTTCTTATAATATTCTATAATTTATTGCAATTCAAGCTGAGATTAAATGAGTGGTTTGTAAATTATCTTAGTTATTAATTGGAGGCATCGAGCTTGCTCCACAGGTATTTATATAGCTAGCTGTTAAATATTGGAGATTGGGAGTTGTAACAAGAGGCTGATAGAGGGATCAGAACAATACGTTCCCCACTAAAGGGCATGGAAGTCAGTTCCTTAAGAAAACATGCTTCAGAGTAATTTAACTAATCCATGAAACTTATTACGAAAATTACATTATCAAGGACGATAAAGTAACGTAATTGGACGTCACATGTTTGGGTTATAGTACTTGATTAAAGTGTGAGTTTATTTTCATCAACACTGCATCAGGTAAGTTGGAATACACTGAAGAGTGGTTACAAATAAGCAACAAGAATATTTTATAAATGGTAAAATTAATACCTTTCCTTGGGAAGAAAGTACTGTTGCAAACATTGAATCAAATCATTGCAATACATCAGTTGGTCTAGGGGAAAGTGTAATGCTTGTCAGGCTTGTAGAATAGAATTTTAAGATCGCCACTCTGAGAACCTCGCACAGCCACTGTGTTACTACTTGTATAAAATAAGGAATACAGTCCTCTTATGAAATATTTTCATTCTTGGTATAGCAGAATGCTCTTCGTCCGATTTTCTCTGCAAATTTTTGGGGTAGTCACATTTTAGAATAGAAAACCTGGCACAATGACAACTCAGTTATTGCAGATTTGATTAATCTCGGAGCCCAACACCCAACCGCAAGATTTACACAGGAAACATCGGCGAATACGTGCATTGGGAGTTACGAGTGACGTGGTAGCTATCACGTGTATAAAAACGGAATCCATTTCCACAAGGCAATTATTTTATCAACGTCGATTAGAACAGTGCTACGTAATTGCTTTAAATTTAAGTCGAACACTGCTGAGAAACCATAGCTGTCTGCTTGATAGTGTTTAACAGGCCCGAGGAACTGAGCCAGGCAAGGTAGCACATGGTACCATAAGACAAATTCAGCATTCATCTGAGAAATTCAAAAACATTTTTATTATTACCAACAGCAAACGATAATCATATGCAATGTCTGTCCAGACTATCACGGCAGCTACACCAAAATGATTTTCCATTCCTGAAGTACAGCGTGGTTCGTCGCTGAAGGAAATATGACCCTAAATCAATGGAATTTCAAAATTATCTGTACTGAATACCAACAGAAACGAGTGCTAAGATGTTGATGTGGTAAGGGAGAATACACCCAAATGTACAACATGAAAAACTCATTATAAAATAATACACACATTAAAAAATTGTCAGGATAGTACAATTTATTGTAGCACACAAAAGGTGAATGCGTGTTTTTTATAAAACTAAATATAATTAACTTATTGAAATGTTTTAAAAATAAAATAACATGTCAATTTGGTATCAAAAATGTAAGTATATTTCCATAAAATATTTCGCTATGACTAGTTACGCTGAATACTTGATTTCTTTGAATTAAACTAGTAAAAATGAAAAAACAAAGCTATTTAAACTAAAACACCACATTTTTGTCGCTGATTTGCTGGTTTGACACGAGGCATAGCTGTAATAACTTCCGTTCTCTTATGTTGACCATTTGTAAGGATAAAAGTAAGTGCATCATGACATTGCTCTTTCAATTTTCAAATTGGGCCAAATATGTTCATTGCCCCCTTTTTACAAACGACAAATAGCGCACACTTTCTGTGATTTTAAGTGAATGAGTACACAGGTAAAATCCTTTCTGCAGTTTGGATAGATTTAACCAATTAAAAAATTAGTTTTACATATATGATAGATCAAAGCAAAAAACCGGAACACGTTTTGCGATCTCAATAAAGAACGTTAATATATTTTGAAGTGAATAGCCTAGGTCTTTAAATTTGCAACCATAATGGGAGGCAATCCAGAAAATTCGATGACAAAATCCGGGGATACCGTATGGTATTGCAGCTCCGAATCTCTCGTCTACATTCAAAATTCATTTACACCATCCTATTACCAAAGGATCAAAGAATATGTTACATTGCGTGAGGACTGCGAAGTATCTAGCGTGCCCGAAAGGGGGAGGGGGGGTTGGGTTGCTCAATTTTAGTTTCGTTGCGTCTCATAACTTCCGCGTAGTATAACTTTTGACTAGGAGAATCTACGACGCTCATTTAAGTCCTAATCAACAGCTCTCGTCAAGATCAATCGATTGTGTGTATAAAAAAAATTGTGTGGCGTGGTTATGATGCATTTAATGTAAATAATTAAGAAAACCAACACAATTTTGGCCTTCACTCGTCAAAAAGCCCAGTCGAAATACAGTAATCGTATACGGTTGTAAAGAGCATCTCAAAAGCAAGCCAGTGATATATGTTGTTCACGATAAAGTGAGCGCTTTTTAAGGCCCTCCCAACAGACATTATCTGCTAATAAATATATCTTATTGCCACCTCAGGAACATGGAAACTGGATGAAAGGAAAAGTTTATAAGGGCCTTAAAAAGTGCTCACTTTACCGCGAACAGCCAATACCCATAAAACCCCATATGATCGAGTGAAGCGGTGCCGGGAACGTAAAATAAACATCAAGGCGTCCGAGCGCGTCAACGTAGACGTATTCACACAAAACCAACGGCGTGTCCCCAACACAGACAAACCCAATTAGTTGACTGTTGCGTATTAATATATTATGAGTCCTTAAGTCCGGACTTACTCGATAAATTCAAGTCTTCCTCCTTTTTCACTCCTGTCCCACATAGCGCTGAATCCTCCAACCCTGATAAGTCCCAGAGTAATTATTGCTATATAGGAACCCACAGTGACAAATGATTGTAGGAAGTCTGTCCACACAACTGCCTTCATACCACCCTGCAAACAAGCACACAAATAATAATTGGCGGTAGTACTTGCCCAAATAGGTTGGTATAGGTATAGACTAAAGGAGGTAGACCGATCTCGCTTGCTGCGCACAACCAATCCCCGTGTTCCAACATTGAACTGCTTTCTGCCTACGCGACTAGTAAAAATGACGTGGGTTAGATATGAGGTTAGAACACTGTTTAGTAAACAAGTGCTTTTGAGATGTTTTCATACTTCCTCTAATAAATTGGTAATGCTTTTTGATTACATTCAAACTGGTAAAAGTATTTTATTAATATAATAGTGCTTGTCATTTAAAAATTAAGATGTAAACAAACACGTTCATCACTGTTGACCACGTGACATTGATAGTAGTGTAGGATTGGGTAGGTCAATGTTTGGTACATGCGCAGAAGACGAATAATTGGTCTACCTCATCTTTAGTCTATGGGTATAAGCTGTTCACGGTAAAATGATCAGTTTTGAAAACCCTACTTAAGATCTACTTGTATGCACGTTGCGTATTCTTCCGCCTCGTGTAAAATTTTCATTACCACGGGCCACATCACTTTATTCATGCGTCGGTCAAGTAAAACTGTGAATTATTATAAAACTTAATATTTTACAAATGTGCTCATTCATACGCCGCAATGCATTTAAAAAAAACAGAAAGCTAAATATATTGTTAAAGTTATCACAAATGGTTACCTAACACTTTTTATTCAACGTTAAGATATGGAACTACTTCCCATCCATCGTTGCCAACGTTAGACTACTGGGTGCATGTTACTCAGTGCGCCCGATACATTTTATGCAGGTAGGAGCAGTGACTTTTTCTAAGGTTAACTTCAAAAGTGCTCACTTTATCGTGAACAGACTATACTGAGCCATCCATTTGAGAACGGCTGTTAGAATCGCGATTAGTTGTTATCCATTTCGGCGAAGTACACAATTTTTTCCTTATTTGTAAAAATTAATCATATCTCATTCCTTATATGTATTACTTGGACACACAATATCTGATGTGTGGGTTAGGAAGGTTTCGTTAGTACTTTCAATGTTTTCAAGTAAATATTTAATTGCAGAACATATTTGCGAATAACCGTCTGCTTGGTTTTAACCAGAATGAAATTTTACCACACTTCTTATTTATTATTTTTCCAATAGTAATCGAACGCTAAAGTATGTCATATAATATATTGCGTTGTGTATTCGTTGCAATTAGAAAAATCCTTAACCACCATAAGGAACACTCAAATATTTATTTTATATTTACTTTACATTTGAAATAATTTTGTTTATATATTCACGTACCTGTAATCAGTGATATTCTAAGTCTATAAAATAA